>SJXQ01010474.1:0-153225 GCA_006408695.1 Aepyceros melampus
TTTTTCAGTAGTCAAGAATAAAAGTGAGAGTTGGACAATAAAGAAAGCTGAGCACTGAAGAATTGATGATTTTGAACTCTGGTGTTGGAGAAGACTCTTGAGAGTCCCTTGAACTGCAAGGAGATCAAACCAATTAATCCTAAAGGAAATCAGTCCTGAATATTCATTGGAAGGACTGATGCTAAAGCTGAAACTCCAATATTTTGGCCACCTGTTGTGAAAAACTGACTCCTTGGAAAAGACCCTGATGCTGAGAGAGGATGAAGACAGGAGGAGAAGGGGACAACAGAGGATGAGATGGTTGGATGGCATCATCAACTTGATGGACATGAGTTTGAGTAAGTTCCAGGAATTGGTGATGGGCAGGGAAGCCTGGCAAGCCGCAGTTCATGGGATTACAAAGAGTTGGACAAGACTGAGCAACTGAACTGAACTGAATTTATAAAATATATAGCTAATAAGAACATATTGTATAGCATAAGGGACTCATCAATGTTCTATAATGACCTATATTTTGAAAAAGAGCAATAATATATGTATAACTGAATCACTTTGCTGTATACTTGAAACTAACATAGCAGTGTAAATTATACTCCAAGAAAAATTTAATTTAAAAAATAAGTAAATGTTGACTTAATACTACCACTATACTATTATTAATGATTATAATAATTATAATGTATTTTGAAGGGTAAAATTCAGTTCAATTCAGTTCAGTCGCTCAGTTGTGTCCTACTCTTTGCGACCCCATGTACTGTAGCACGCCAGTCCTCCCTGTCCATCACCAACTACCAGAGTTCACTCAAATTCACATCCATCGAGTTGGTCATGCCATCCAGCCATATCGTCCTCTGTTGGCTCCTTCTCCTCCTACCCCCAATCCCTCCCAGCATCAGAGTCTTTTCCAATGAGTCAATCCTTTGCGTGAGGTGGCCAAAGTACTGGAGTTTCAGCTTTAGCATCATTCCTTCTAAGGAACACCCAGGGCTGATTTCCTTTAGAATGGACTGGTTGGATCTCCTTGCAGTCCAAGGGATTTTCAAGAGTCTTCTCCAACACCACAGTTCAAAAGCAGCAATTTGTTCGTGCCCAGCTCTCTTCACAGTCCAACTCTCACATCCATACATGACCACTGGAAAAACCATAGCCTTGACTAGACGGACTGGCTGTGTAGGGTTAAACTGGGACAAATTTAACCAAATGTAAGATATATCATCATTATTACTTAATATTGTTGTTACCCAGGGCTGATTTCCTTTAGAATGGACTGGTTGGATCTCCTTGCAGTCCAAGGGATTTTCAAGAGTCTTCTCCAACACCACAGTTCAAAAGCAGCAATTTGTTCGTGCCCAGCTCTCTTCACAGTCCAACTCTCACATCCATACATGACCACTGGAAAAACCATAGCCTTGACTAGACGGACTGGCTGTGTAGGGTTAAACTGGGACAAATTTAACCAAATGTAAGATATATCATCATTATTACTTAATATTGTTGTAGATATGTGTTATCATCATTATTACTTAATATCATTGCAGATATGTGTTATAACACATTTAGAGAGAAAAAACTGAAGGTACAAAAAGTACAAATACTTCTGATGCTATGACTTTTTTTTTACCTAGATACATTTATAAACAATAAAATAAATCACTGAGTTTCTAGATATGAACAAATTAACTAACTAAAGATTTACATCACAAAGGGGTAGAGAAAGAATTTAGTTGTCAGTTTTCTAAAGTAAATAACCTAAGACAAGGGACTTTGGAGGCTTAGGCTGAAAAACTTGTCTGAAGTTTAGTCAAGCTGAGCTCACTAGTGTAGGCAAGGGACAATTTTTATTTTTATTTATTTATTTATTTTATGTTAAGTGGTCTAAAGAAATGTGGATGACTAAAGCAATTAGACTTTAGGCTGGACACTTAGGAATGCCTTCAAACTATACTGACTGACAGTTCAGAATCATACAACTGTAATTATCAAAAAACTTCTATAATCCAAAGCTCCTTCTGATTCCAAAACTATTCAGTTCCTATCAGGATTCACACAAACAATATGAATGTTTGCAGCCAGGCTCTTAAACTCCTAATAATTGTGTTTAGTTAGTGGACTCACTAATAAAGTAAGTGAGGAAAACGAAAAGCCTTTTACACCTGGTTTCACCAGGAAAAAAAAAAAAATTAAAAATAGAAAAATCAATACCAGTGCCAACTCTACTTCACTAAACATTCCAAATCTTAAATAAATTTCCTGACTTTCTAAACCAAAAATTTCAATTTAACGATAGGAAAACATAGAAAATAAATGTTTTAAATTTCCTGACTTTTTAAAACTTACACACAACAAGGAATGTTGAACATAATTTAAATGCAAATGCAATAAACTCATATCCTAAGACTAGAATGGTTATTCCTCAAATTTGATAAATAAGCAGAAATATCACTTATAGCACACTAGTTTCATAAATTTATTTATAGGGCATTTGCTGACAAAGAACGAAGTTAGCTAAACTGAAGACTACAAATTACATTACCCTTAAGTACATATCACATTTTAGATTAGACATGGAAACATCAGAATTGGGTTTAAATAATCCATACTATAGTATGGATTATTGCAGATTGTCAGATTAGAAACACTAAAGAGATTCAATTGCATTGAGTTTACTTTTAATAGAAGACATTGGCAGAATACAGGTAAGAAAACACATTTTTCCCGTAAACTACTAATTTGCAAACTTTTGTTGACACAGAAGTACTGTCCTGACATTTTAAGTCCTAGCCCTTAATGGACCACTCTCAGGTTGTATCATTTAGCCCCAAAAGAGTTATTATATCTGTAAAATTAGTTGGCTTGAGCAGAAAATCTCATAAATTACATGTGAGAAGTTGAGTGAAAGACATATTTCATATATACAATCCAAAAAGCAATAATTAAGTGACATATCCCTAAAAGGAATGATTTGTATGTAATAGAAGAAAATAATACAATGCTTGGTTATTTTTAATCATTTTGAACTTAGGCTAATTTAGTTTGGCATTGAAGGAAATTAATGTCAAACTCTAAATCAAGCTTTAAAATTTAAACCCAATCTGACATTTGGCCAGAATGCTAATATTAGCTGAAGGGTGTAACTTGTGCCGTCATTTTTATTTAAAATATTTATTTGTAATATATCACATTAAAAAACCCCTTGGGAAAAAAAGAATATTTGGTACATTAGTATATTCACAAGCAGAGACATTGCTGACTAAGGTCCATCTAGTCAAGGCTATGGTTTTTCCTGTGGTCATGTATGGATGTGAGAGTTGGACTGTGAAGAAAGCTGAGTGCGGAAGAATTGATGCTTTTAACTGTGGTGTTGGATAAGACTCTTGAGAGTCCCTTGAACTGCAAGGAGATCCAACCAGTCCATTCTGAAGGAGATCAACCCTGGGATTTCTTTGGAAGGAATGATGCTAAAACTGAGGCTCCAGTACTTTGGCCACCTCATGCGAAGAGTTGACTCATTGGAAAAGACCCTGATGCTGGGAGGGACTGGGGCAGGAGGAGAAGGGAACGACAGAGGATGAGATGGCTGGATGGCATCATGGACTCAATGGACGTGAGTCTGAGTGAACTCCGGGAGTTAGTGATGGACAGGGAGGCCTGGCGTGCTGCGATTCATGGGGTCGGAGTCGGACATGACTGAGCGACTGAACTGAACTGCATGTTATATGGAGGTGGCAAACTGAATTTTGGGAAAAATAGCTTTTATAAATGACATTGCTTAAATACTCTCCCTTTATTGTTTTAATGCATGCTCTTATGCATGTCCTACTGACCACAGATTCAAGTATTACATAAAATTATCTGGCTAAGTGATCTCTTATAAATAATTAGAGCCTGCTGAATTTAAAAAAAGGTGAGTGTACTTACACATTTATATGGAATTTAGAATGATGGTAATAATAAACCTGTACACAAGACAGCAAAAGAGACACAGATGTATAGAATGGCCTTTTGGACTCTGTGGGAGAGGGATAGGGTGGGATGGGTTGGCTATTGGGAGTTCATGTACACTCATGGCTGATTCATGTCAATGTATAGCAAAACAAATACAGTATTGTAAAGCAAAACAAACTAAAAAATAAAATTAATTAAAAAAAAAAGGTGAGTGTATCATTTAAATGATTTAATTCATTTTTCCAAGGGTGTATGTAGCAACTTAGAATGAGATTAAATATTGTTCTCCAAAGAATTCATTTCAAATTTTTCACAAATTTTTTCAGTGTGCAATGGACATTTGGTGACTTGATTGCTGACTAGTTTACTTTGCTCCCTATACAGTACTTGTTTTTACTACAAACAATATCTATAGAGTGGAGTCTTACTTTAAAAAATGACTTTAACTCTATTTGTTAATGTCTGGCGTACTTTCATAGATGGAAACATTTATGAATTTGGAACTTCTAACTGGATTTATCTGAAACCTGCCTTCTGTGATTTTCCTTCAGTATTTATCATATTTTGAGAATACTATTTGTGTAATCTTCTGTTAAATATTATCTCTGGTACAATAGTAGTTCCTGGAGATAGAGCATATTTTGTTAATATCTTTCACTATAGCATCTACTCATGATTAAAAGAATACCTCAGACATTGTCTTTTTCAGTAAATATCTGTAGAAAGAATGCACAAATGAGAGAGAATAAATAATTGAGTAGATAAATGAATGAAAAACTGAAACAGATTCCCTTTGCATTTAGAACTCAGCTTACAAATGTTTGTTTCCAGATCTGGTAGATAACTTTCCAGGTGGGCATATTCTGACATAAGAATGTATAGAAATTTATTTGGAAGACTTCACAAGTTTTGCTTTTGACTTTGCATGGTGAAAGCAATGGAGATTGTATAGGTAAGAGTGAGCTCATGCAATAAAGCACAGCTTGTCAGTGTGATTTACTTAGGCCATTCATTAGATCCTTAATTCCTGATGCTTTAGTTGGCATTATATTGGCTATTGCAAATCTTCTCCCTCATTATTCTGTTTAGAATAACATCCAGGGTCACAAAAGGAACCATTACGGGACGAACTTTTGTGAAGTCCTATGGCCTGCTGGTAATTTCTCTCAGGTGCTCAATTTGGATTTGGTTTGTTGATTAGATAACCACTGATCATGGTTATATATCTCAGAAGTGCTGAGTATAGGTTCAAACCTAGTGCTATAGTTGACTACATCAATGAAGAAAGAGAAATGGGGTCTTTAAGTGTAGGAGTAATCTTTCTGCATTGGAAGGGAGGGGGAAAAAATCGATGGAAATTTGGCAAATAGCGGCTAAGTAGAGAATGTGGTGGAAATATGCTGACTCTAAGAACATGTTTTTTTTTTCAGACTAGAGAAAAACAATAATGAGTAGTAAAAATACCTCGCAGTGAATGTTTGCAATAGAAGGATTGGGACTTTCAAAAGAAAACATCAAAAATTCAAGGAAGAATGCAATCATCCTAAAGACTCTTTCATCTTTTAGAAAAGTCCATTTTTTTCTTAAATGAAGAAATGTTTAAAATCAGCAAGAAGCATCAGTCCTTATCTTACAGAGGAAATAGGTTAATAGTGAAAATGTTACATTGGACAGATGTAAGAGCACAACAAGAAAAGAAAATGCAATATGACAAGGATACCAGTTAAGTTATCCTAATGTGCAGAAAGAGAGGTGAACCTTTGATCACAATCAGTTCAGTTCAGTCGCTCTTTGTGTGTCCGACTCTTTGCGACCCCATGAATCACAGCACACCAGGCCTCCCTGTCCATCACCAACTCCCAGAGTTCACTCAGAATCACGTCCATTGAGTCCATGATGCCATCCAGCCATCTCATCCTCGGTCATCCCCTTCTCCTCCTGCCCCAGTCCCTCCCAGCATCAGAGGCTTTTCCAATGAGTCAACTCTTCACATGAGGTGGCCAAAGTACTGGAGCTTCAGCTTTAGCATCATTTCTTCCAAAGAAATCCCAGGGTTGATCTCCTTCAGAATGGACTGGTTGGATCTCCTTGCAGTCCAAGGGACTCTCAAGAGTCATCTCCAACACCACAGTTCAAAAACATCAATTCTTCGTTGTTCAGATCACAATAGAATAGGTAAAATCTTTTCACAAGCTTGAAAAAGTAAATGTCTGAGAACTAGAGTGATTTGAGAAATAAAGAACATTGGAGAGGAAAGGCTAAAGAAACATCAAAAAAAATTATACCAGTTTTAGTTCAACAAACTCTTTGAGGATATATTCCAATTCCAAGAAATGAAGAAACAAGTGGGACCCATTCCTGAAATGCAGGAGAGTGACAAGAGTCTCCTTAAGTTCGGTAGTGAAGTACTGGAAGCACAGGACTCAAAAACACAATAAAAAGGAAGAAAGGCCCAGACAACTTCTCATGAAAAATAGTCTTTCAAATATTGCTCTCTGAAGGAGAATGGCATCTTCCATAGGTAATGGAAAGATATTACCCTAATTAGTCACTCGATAGAAGAGTTCTAGCAATCTAAATATTAACTCCCACATTTTAGATTCTAAATTGTGCCACAAATAAGCAAATTTTTAGTAAGTTGAAATCCAAGAAAGCTTCTAATATTTTTGTCTGTTATGTTTTTCTATTTCTTTCCCTCAAGACAATTAAATTTCTCAAATGTAAGCCATCACTTCATGGGAAATAGATAGGGAAACAGTGGAAACAGCGTCAGACTTTATTATTCGGGGTTCTAAAATCACTGCAGATGGTGACTGCAGCCATGAAATTAAAAGATGCTTACTCCTTGGAAGGAAAGTTATGATCAACCTAGATAGCATATTCAAAAGCAGAGACATTACTTTGCCAACTAAGGTCCATCTAGTCAAGGCTATGGTTTTTCCTGTGGTCATGTATCGATGTGAGAATTGGACTGTGAAGAAGGCTGAGTGCCAAAGAATTGATGCTTTTGAACTGTGGTGTTGGAGAAGACTCTTGAGAGTCCCTTGTACTGCAAGAAGATCCAACCAGTCCATTCTGAAGGAGATCGGCCCTGGGATTTCTTTGGAAGGAATGATGCTAAAGCTGAAGCTCCAGTACTTTGACCACCTCATGTGAAGAGTTGACTCATTGGAAAAGGCTCTGATGCTGGGAGGGATTGGGAGCACGAGGAGAAGGAGACAACTGAGAATGAGATGGCTGGATGGCATCATGGACTCAATGGACGTGAGTCTGAGTGAACTCTGGGAGTTGGTGATGGACAGGGAGGCCTGGCGTGCTGCAATTCATGGGGTCGCAAAGAGTTGAACAGGACTGAGCAACTGAACTGAACTGAAGCAATCACTTCTCAGATGGAATCACTGTGGATCTTTGAAAAAAGCATAAACTACCCAGTTCAAGGATCAGCTCTCAACAAGACGTGTGCCTTAGTCTTTGAGGGCTGCTGTAATAAAATACCATCAGTTGGATGGCTTATAAACAAACGAAAAAAAATTTTTTCATGGTTTTGGAGACTGGAAGCCTGGTATTAAGCTGCCAGCATAGTTGTATTATGGCGAGGGCCCTCTTCCCGGTTGCAGACTGAAGTCTCTGTTTCATCACACATTAGAAAAAGGGTGAGAGAATTCTCTGATGTCCTTTTAATAAAGGCACTAATTTATTTCTGAAGACTCAACCCTCAAGGCCTGATTACATGCCAAAAGCCTTACTTCCTAGTATCATAATATTAAGGTTTAAGATCTTAACATATGAATTTTAGAGGAATATAAACATTACTTTGCCAAAAAAGGTCCATCTATTTAAGGCTAGGTTTTTCCAGTGGTCATGTATGGATGTGAGAGTTGGACTGTGAAGAAAGCTGAGTGCAGAAGAATTGATGCTTTTGAACTGTGGTGTTGGAGAAGACTCTTGAGAGTCCCTTATACTGCAAGGAGATCCAACCAGTCCATTCTGAAAGAGATCAGCCCTGGGATTTCTTTGGAAGGAATGATGCTAAAGCTGAAACTCCAGTACTTTGGCTGCCTCACGCGAAGAGTTGACTCACTGGAAAAGACCCTGATGCTGGGAGGGATTGAGGGCAGGAGGAGAAGGGGACAACAGAGGATGAGATGGCTGGATATCATCACTGACTCGATGGACATGAATCTGGGTGAACTCCGGGAGGTGGTGATGGACAGGGAGGCTTGGTATGCTGCGATTCATGGGGTCATAAAGAGTTGAGCATGACTGAGTGACTGAAATAATAAACATTCAATTCATCATATTCTGCCCATATAGAATAAACTCTGTTGGGTTAAAGTATGTGCCTGTGTGTATTTAAATAGTTATAGAAGTGATTTCTATGTAAGCTTCTTACTTTTTGCCTTCAAACTATATTTTCATATATATTGTTTTTGCACTTTTCCTTTTGTATCAGATATGCTATTTTCTAAAGAAAATTTGTGCATAGATCATAAAAATATATAGCTACTTGCATTTGTCTCTAGAGAATTGATTGCATTTTCTAGATATCCTAGAAGTTAAACTAGTGTTAAAATTCCATCATGTGTCTAACTGACAAGCCAGGATATCAGATAGGTAGGGACACAGTGGGTGTTGGTATTTACTGTTGAATATGATTTTTTGACTGACAAGACTTTTTATAGTAGAAGCTTTCAAAACTTACTTCCATATAATAGATACACAGATTAATCACTTTATATTTCTTTAATAGTTATGACAATTAAACATTTTTGTATGTCTGTGTGCATGTGTGTGTAATTTGTGCTTACCAGGAATGGGTTGCCTTAGTTCTGTGACTATTTATGCTAATTTTGGTATGTGTTAATTTATTTATGGGATTTAATTAAACAACATGCAAAATATGATTCATGAATTCAGGGTAAATAGATTTATCTTGTTCTATAAGCACTATGTTGAATACTTTAGAAAAACTCCCTAAAGGCAAGCCATTAAAAAGAAATCACTGTCAAATTGGTTTGATAAAGAACTCTAAAAGATTCAGAGGTGGAGGAAGAGTAAAATACATAGATAAATTTTTATATTCAGATTAATTTTTTCTGTTATTTTTAGCATCTCTTCCTTTTTAAAAAACAGAGGGAACTGAAAAGATACATAGTATAAAAGAAGTATATAAGACAACTTGCTAACAGTACATACTATCACTAATGAATTTTCTTTTGTCTAAATTAAAAAATATTCCAAATCATGTGTATTATCTTGATTTCTGTCTACAAAGTTATTCAATTAATTCACCAAATTATACCAATCAAATCAGAGAAGATGGATTCTATTCTCTGAATTTGCTGACTTGCAGGTCCCAGTTTTAAGGCTGTCTGATCATCTATGCTGGACAGTATAGTTGGCTATGACTCAATAAGAAAAACGGCATACAGAATACATTATTGACCAGATAAATAAGTGTTATCCTCAAGATAATTAATTTCACACTCTAAACCACTGGTTTTCTGGAGGCAACATTAAAGAGGCATTCAGAGAGTCCCTTGATCAATATGATGTACTGCTTCTCTCATTGGTTCCAAATGATCAATAGAAGCCATTGCAAAGAGCAGCAAAGTGGCCTCACCACAGTGATGGCAGCAATTCTCTGATCCTCTGCTAATCTCTTTCTCAAGGTGAAAATTAATGCCATTAATTGACAACACATTTGTCTAACACTATAAGAAACTGGAGGAAGGGCTGAATGACATCCTCTAGGATAAGATATCTATGTATGGTCTTCTACTCTTTCTCCAAAGAGAAGTGTAGATTTGGCAGCTCATATTGTAAGACATTGATGACATATATTTTACAATAAAATTTACATTTCAGTTGGAGAAGGAAATGGCAACCCACTCCAGTAATCTTGCTTGGAGAATCCCATGGACAGAGGAGCCTGGTGGGCTCCACAAGCTAAAGTTAACTCGATGGGGTGCAAAGCATCGGACACGACTGAGCGACTAAACACACACACACACACTCAGAATGCATTAAGATGCTTCTTTCCTTTCTTTCCTTCAAATGCAGAGTGGATGTATAATACAAACCTCTTACATGCTGAAGGGTCTATGTAACTTAAAATTTCTATATTTTAACCACAGAAGTCAAACCACTGAGACAACTTAAGATTGCCCCTTGTTGTAGTTCAGGTTTACCTCTACCTCTCCTCGAAGGCAAACAGTTTGGGTTAAATATTTTATCTTTTTATGTGCAAAGATTTCTAGTATATAACAGCTATAAAGATTTGAAAAAAACAATCATTAGAAAGTGTTGACCATAAATATGTATAGCTGTTTACAGAATTTGTTATAAATTTATATGTACAGAAGCAAGCATGCTTCCTATCAAAATTTTTGAAAAAAGATTGGATCAATAGTTAATATCATCCCTAATAGCTTGTCTTAATCTTAAAAACTTTATAAAATAAAGTATACAAATATAATTGTTTTTAAAAAATAAAGCTTCACATAAATGTCTTCAAATACTTTCCACAGTACCTCCTTTTTCTATATTACACTATAGCATTTTGACTGTCAGGTTGCTAAAGTGATTAACGTGCCCTGCCCTAAGGGGATTTTATATCCAAGTTCCTCATACTGTGGTGAGGTTCTAATATGAAAGAAGAACTCATAAAGATTCCAGAATAGAGGACTGGAGCTTTCCTTTGGAGTCATAGAAGCTATTCATTCCCTCTGACTCTATTGTTTTCTGGCTTTTCAATAATTTCTTCCTTTGCTGTTGGCATGGTTAATAGGGGTATGCAAGTATCTCTCATCTGGGAAATGTACCAACTCATACATTTGTAAAGACAAATGAGGCCCAGACCTTTATAACATGTATTTACCACTCAATTTTTTTTCCTTTAAAAATAAAAAAAATAAATAAATATATATGACTCTCTTGAACTGTAGAGAACAGAGATCTAATACATCCTGGCAAAAATTAGTGGTTGCCTAAAGCTGGATGTGGACAAGGGTTTGACTGGAATGGGTCCCCAGGGAACTTTTTGAGGTGATGACAAAAAAAAAGAAAAGAAAAGAAAAAAGCAGTGATATCTTACTGCAATTAGTGCACAATTAAAAGCCATTAAAACTGCACAAAATAGGTTACACATCTCATTTCTTATATGTTGTTAAGGTTTTACAAATTCAGACTCAAATTTGGTTTATTTAATTTCTATATGGTAAATGCATGTAGTAATTTTTAAGGAAACACCCTACTTTTAGTCATTTTGTTGTTGTTGCCATTTTGTTTTGTTATGCTTTGCTTTGCCTAGAAGTCCCCCAGTATCCATTTAGGGACCAAGTGGTGATTTGATACTCATGGAGCTGCCTGGTAATTGAGAGTCAAGGTTATGACATCATTTTCTTAGAAGACTAGGTAAAAATTTGTAAATACTCAACCTTTTTGTTAGTCCAAGTTTATATGATAACCACACAACAGGCCAAATTGTTGGGAAATGGAATAACAACTTTATTGGGAAAGCAGCTGACTGAGAAGATGTGTCACAGAAAACCATCTTATCTGAGTTAGAATTCCAGCATATTTTCTACTAGAGAGGAGGGAGGTGTGGCTGGTTGTTGCAAATTTCTTTGTATCAGGTCATGATGTTTTGTGTAAACCTTTGAGACAAATGCTATTCTATGTTCTTCATTTTTTTATATCTTTATGAATGGGAAATTGTTATACCTTTAAAGTTTAGAGACTTGAGAAAGGGCTGTTCTATACATTTCAAGCTGTAGGCAGCATCTTAGCTTGTAACAAGAACAGTAGAATATAAAAGTTAAAGTAGACAAAACAGATCCAACATGGAGTCAGATTTTTTCTTTCCCATTAAATTTTCGATTGTGGTTTTAGTTCTGACCTTAGTCTTTGTAAAGGATGTTTTCTTCTTTTTTTTTTTTTCAGTGACAATAAGCAGCACATGAAAAGATCATTAATTAGCAGACTTGCCCTAATATTATTCTATTTTAAAAATGGCATTGGGTTCTGGAGATTTGATTATTTTTAAAGAATAACATAATCTTTACAATTTGCCTCTTGGTTTTGTTTTTCCTGATGTATTCTTAGTCATTGAAGAGTCCTTATAAAGATAACTAAAAACACATTTCCTTCGCTCAACACCACCCACAGCATTTGGTATACTGAAGTCAATTTAAATTCCCCAAAGCTTCATTCACATGTGTTGATGATCAGTCACTTAAACTACTAGTCAGCATCTGTCATTTCCTCCTCTTCTGTTCCTGGCAGGCATTATTTTATGGAGCCATTGAGTCCTAGTTGCTATGGAGATTTCCTCCACAATTCCAAAGGCAAAAAGCATGCGATGTATTTCAACCAATAAAAAGCTATCACACTTAATTGGGACAAATATGTTTTTTCCAATTGTGGAGCAAATTTTCCAAGCTGCTTAGTTTGGGGCTTTCAGTTGTTTGACAAAACTTCTGAGGTTATCTTCTTTTATATAAATATGTATCTTTCCAAGACAGCAACATGCTCTTGAAATCCTGGCAGGAATCTGAAAGATCTAGCATATGAGTAATTCCTAATATATCTAAGGGTGCAATTACATGTGTTCTTTCTCTCCCATACCCACTCCAGTGCTCTTGCCTGGAGAATCCCAGGGACGGGGGAGCCTGGTGGGCTGCCGTCTATGGGGTCGCACAGAGTCGGACACAACTGAAGCAACTTAGCAGTAGCAGTTTCTCTCCCATTGTTGACATCGTTGCACCAAGTATATGCTCAATCTTCTCTTCCTTTAGGAATAGATCTTATAAGTGATTTCTGAGTCCCTCACACACTCAGGTCCTCAGTGGATGCAATATAAGAACTGTCCACATGAATCTGGATATGTCTGATATACAAGATACACCAATATAAAGTCTCCGTTGCTGGAAACCCCACCGCACTCCTAATTCTAAAACTGCTAATTTTGTATGCAAATTTATACTCCGTTGTAATCATCCTACTCAAAATACAAAGATCTCATTTACGCTGATTACTTAAAGAGTACATTTATTTTGAAATATATGTCATGTAAAAGACATTTCAGTTAAAATTTTACTGAAAACTGCAGAAAGTAAACTTGTGAGAGACCTAAAAGAATTTGCTGTCCTTTTGGAAATGTGTTTAGTTCCTATTCATTTTCCTGGTGATTATGTGTACATATACACTGAGTTACCACACATCTTTGAAGTTGCTTGTTACTAGGTTCAAGAATTTCTAAGCTCCTATATACAGAAAGTACTATTCTCTACAAAGCTGCTCTTATGTATGAATTGTACTCATTTTATATTTGGAACAGATGCTGACATCATTGGGAGATACATGACGGAATTTAGTGCAGGAGCTTCAATCTATGTCCTTGTGGATATATTAATAGGATGGGAGAAATGTCTTCCACATGCTCTGATCCTTTGAATTATATGTAGAGCTTTAAGTCATAAGTGTTTAAAATTCTCTTCTATTATAAAGGTTTCACTATTCACTTTCTTTTTGTTTTAGTACACTTCATATTCATTAGTTGAATATACTTAAGGAATTATCATCTGAGGATTCAAGACTGAATGAATAATATTTGAAAGGTAAGAAATTTGGACAAAAATATTATTCCATGTTTAAAATACTGTATTGTCACAATTTTACACATATAATGGAGAGATGTCATAATTATTGAACTCCTAATCCTCTTCCAAGGAAGATATTAGAAGTCTTTTAGAAACCTTTAGAAAATAGGTTACATAAAATTGCATTCAATTAGAGTACCTAAAAACCTTTAAATTATATTATAAGTGCTGTCTACCATAAAAATGTATATATCTCCTCTGACATATTTAAGATTCTTATGCATACTTGATATGTTTATATACAGGGTTAGTTTTATCCATGTGCAAAATAAAAAAATGTCAAAGGGAGCATAATTTTTATAGATTCAGGAAAAATCTCTACCAAAAAAAACATAGACAAAAGAAGGAAAAGAGGAAACCTGGGCAAAAGAAAAATAAGGTGGACACTACCATTGGCCAGAGTCCCTTCAAAAACCTTGACATTTCTTTAATAGAAAAAAAAAATCAACAACTTGTATTATGCAACTAAAAGTAATAATCACAATTTATCACTTTTGTAAGTGTGTTAGGAGACTGTTGGAAATGAGTGACAGCTGAATGGAGAGTGAGTGTTAATTGTAGTATATGAGGTCTTGATGAGGAAGGGACATAATTCAGCTTTCTGATGCATCAAGGAGTCTGACACCAAAGGAGAAAAGAAGTGTGCTCTATAGCTGTAAACCCCAAACATATTTGCTCAATTTATATAATGTCTGATCATTCTTGATAATATAATAATGATATGTTTATTTTGAGTTTTCTTATTGGTTTTATTATTTTGGAGGAGACAGTTGTATATAAACTCATAACATTAGACCATGGAATCTCTGTTCAAAATGTGTTTGCCATTATATTTTGTACATGATATTGAACATTTGTATTTATTGCTGACATCAATTATTATAGTCAGGAAATGAATGAATAAATGAAGGAATGAATTTTCAAATATATATTTTGATTGCATTGTTTTCTTTTAGTTTGACCTTGTTAGTATCACTAATATACAAATTATTACATCCAGACTAAATTTTGAAATATGCTATATTATATAGAAATCTTTTATACACAAAATTAATTCTATGCATAGTAAAATTAAAGGAATATTAAAAGCAATATTAGACATATATAATAAAATGCAGGGAAAACTAAGAAGCATTACCACCCATAAATACTTTTTGGAATCCAGGCACATTATCAAAAACTATCACTAGTATACTAAATCCAGAAGGTGGCACACTTGTATTATATTATGAAAACTTGCTATTTCTTTCTTCATATGCACACACACCTTTAAATGTAAGTATTTGTATTTACAAGTATAAACACATAAAACTGCATGCATTTATATCGTGAGTATTTGTTCACATGGCAACATTACAACACAATTTTTATACTTGTCAATTTAATATTTTGCTAGCTATATAAAGTTGAAAATTTATTTCAGTAACTAATTTGGAACATTTCCTTAGATATCAAGTAATAGTTTTATTATACAGTTAGCACAAATGAATGCATTAGTATATAATTATTTTGCTACATTAATTATACAATACAGTATTCAAGCAAATAATTTTGCTATAGACAATTCAAACTCAAAAATAAAAGAACATCTCATCCATGTAAACCAATAGTTACATGGTCTCGGTTTACAATGGAGTATAAAGTGTACTCCATCTGGTAAGTTAAAAAGTTAATTGCCATGATTTAAATTCATTGTATAATTTACTTAAACACATGTAATAAAATTCAATTATAGATCAAGGAAAAAGAAATGTGGATATGCTAACTACATAGAACTTTAATAACCAGATAACTGATTCTTAGTTAACTAAACCTCAATAAGAAATATTTCCAGCAAATGCATAATATTATATACAAATAAAGTCTGAGGGAAGAAAATATAAAATAGCTAGAGACAGATGTGTGTTGTGAAAAATAAAGACTGAGGACAAACACACACACACACACACACAAACAACTCAAAAAGAAATATAAAACTGTAAATGAAATATGAAAAGTCATCATAAAGATGTGAAAAGATTTTGTGACAAAGCAAAATCGGTTTTTATTCTAGGCTATACAGCCTAGTTCATTCATTTACTTATTTTATTTTCTCTATCAATTTTTCTTTATTTATACGGAGAAAGCACAATACAATGGAAAGCATGGGGTTTTAATGCAAAACCTGGCTTGATGCATGCTCTTGCCTGCTTCCAACTAGTGAGGTGACCTGAGCAAGTGACTTAACCTGACTGAGAAAGCTGAAGCCCTGCAGAGAAATAAGGGCAGTGTTACTTAGTGTTCAAAGCTGTTGTGACTGATTCATACTTAATAAAGCTTACCTTCTTTTATGTTTTCAGGTTTTGTTCTTGAGGGATAGTTTGCAGCGTCAGGTAGGAAATGCAGAAACCAATTCACATTGCTGCTTTTATGATGTCTTTTCATGCCTGATTAGAGGGAACGAGTCCTTCCTAAGTGCCTCATGTTTCATTTTTCTTAAGAAACCATGTAAATTCATGTGCTTATTGTGAAATTTTATTTTTTGAAATACTTGATTTCCACAAACAGTAGGAGCATTTTTCTTCCTATGAAAAAATGGTTAAATCATGTCATTTTTCTTCTTGCTAGGTTGCTAAAGAAATCTGACATAATTTACAATTGTATTCCCATGAAAAGTATTTCAGATTGGGTTGACAATATTTTTTAAGGCTTGATTACCTTCCTAGAAATTTTATGGTTTCATTTATGGTTTATCATTTTTAAGACATAAATGTATGCTCAAACTGCAATAATTGAGTATAAGTGATGCCTTTCAAAAGCTGAATTTGATGTAAACCCCCCTAAACTACAAAGTGTTATCATTGTTCTAGGTACATTTCCAGCATAGTTGATTAATTTAATAAATAGCAACATTAAATTGCACAAAACAAAACCCCGATGAAATAAAGAATGGGAATGGCAAAAAGAACTATGAGTCAAAGAGACCGATGATGGTGAGACAACCCTAAAATTCCAGTTACTAAAATTTCTCTGATAAAGGAAAAAATAATCAACATAACACTCTCTTCTGTTAATATAGCATAGATGTTTTAAAGTGTTTTCAAATAAATTAAGTTGCATTATTTTGAAGTTTAGTGCTAACTCTATTTTTATTTCTAGCAAAATTGCTTGAGAATTTTATACAGCTGAGTGAGTAATTTTTTGCTATATATATTTACTACTGTGTGTGCATATATGTGTGTGTCTGCGTGTGTGTGTGTGTGTGTGTGTGTGTATAGGTTTCTCAGGTGGTATATATATATATATATATATATATATATAAAATAATCAACATAACACTCTCTTCTGTTAATATAGCATAGATGTTTTAAAGTGTTTTCAAATAAATTAAGTTGCATTATTTTGAAGTTTAGTGCTAACTCTATTTTTATTTCTAGCAAAATTGCTTGAGAATTTTATACAGCTGAGTGAGTAATTTTTTGCTATATATATTTACTACTGTGTGTGCATATATGTGTGTGTCTGTGTGTGTGTGTGTGTGTGTGTGTGTGTATAGGTTTCTCAGGTGGTATATTATATATATATATATATATATATACACACACACACACACACCTGTGCGTGTGTGCTCAATCACTGAGTGACATCTGATTCTTTATGACCCCATGGCTTGCAACCTGTAAGGCTCCTCTGTCCATGGGATTTTCCAGGTAAGTATACTGAAGTGGGTTGCCATTTCTCTTCCAGGGGACTTTCCCAACCGAAGGTTTGAACCTGAGTCTCCTGCACTGCAGGCAAATTCTCTACCACTATGCCATCTGGGAAGCCCATATATATCTATAAAATGCTATTATGAAGTAATTCAAAATCAGGATTTGGAAAGTTATTTGATGATGTAGAAGAATATTTGGAATAATATTTCAGGCACCATTTCATGACTAGTTATTAAGCATCATCATGGACTAGCCCCCCTACTAAACTCTGTGTTTGATATCTTGAATGTGGCTGACACTCAGAATGTAAAAGACAAAATAGTCCCCTCTTAGGATTGCCTTCCTCTCCACATGCAGAATAAAGAGACATAATACCATCTGGATCTTGGTTGGGTGAATTTATATTATTTGATAGTTTTATTTATAAATTTTCTAATATCTCAATACTAGATATATGTTGTTCTGATAAGCAGAGGAAAATAGGTAAACTGTACAATGGCAACCCACTCCGGTACTCTTGCCTGGAAAATTCCATGGACGGAAGAGCCTGGTGGGCTGCAGTCCTTGGAGTCCCTAGGAGTCAGACACGACTGAGTAAATTCACTCTGACTTTTCATTTTCATGCATTGGAGAAGGAAATGGCAACCCACTCCAGAGTTCTTGCCTGGCAAATCCCAGGGAAGGGGGAGCCTGGTGGGCTGCCGTCTCTGGGTCACACAGAGTTGGACACAACTGAAGTGACTTAGCAGTAGCAACATAGGTACACATGCACACTGCACACACACACACACACACACACACACACACACAGAAAACAAAACAAAACAAAAAATGGTTATTTTAGAGCTATGGGTTCATCAGAGGTCAGATACCAAGTAAGGAAGGGGGCTAATTCTACTGCATCAAATGTAGGTTAGGCTGTTATTGTTCAGTTGCCAAGCAGTGTTCAACTTTTTGTGACTCCATAGACTGCAGCACACCAGGTCACCTTGGCTCTCACCATCTCCTGGAGCTTGCCCAGGTTCATGTCTATTGAATCAGAGATGCCATCCAACCATGTTATCCTCTGTCACCCTCTTCTCCTTCTGCCTGAGCATCAGGATCTTTTCCAATGACTTGGTTGTTCACATCTGGTAGCCAAAGTATTAGAGCTTCAGCTTCAGGATCAGTCCTCCCAATGAATATTCAGGGTTTATTTCAGTTAGGATGATTGGTCTGATATCATTGCTGTCCAAGGGACTCTCAAGAGTCTTCTCCAGTACCAGAATTTGAAAGCATCAATTCTTCATTATTCTGCCTTTTTTATGGTCCAACTCTCACATCTGTACCTGACTATTGGAAAGAACATAACCTTGACTACATGGACTTTTATCAGCAAAGTGATGTCTGCTTTTTAAAACACTGTCTAGGTTTGTCATAGCTTTCCTGCCAAGAAGGAATTTTCTTCTAATTTTATGTGTGCAGTCACCATCTGCAGTGATTTTAGAGCCCAAGAAAAGAAAATCTGTCACTGCTTCCACTTTTCCCCTTCTATATGCCATGAAATAATGGGACCAGATACCATGATCTTAGTTTTTTTATATATTTTATTAATACTAAGTTTAAACCAGCTTTTTCACTCTCCTCTTTAACCCTAATCAATAAGCTTTTTAGTTCCTCTTTGCCTTCTGCATATCTGAGGTTGTTGATATTTTTGCCAGCAATCTTGATTCCAGCTTGTGACTCGTCCAGCCTGGCATTTCACATCATGTACTCTGCATAAAAGTTAAATAAACAGAGGGACAAAAAGCCTTGTTGTACTCCTTGTTGTACTTTGGCCACTTCATACAAAGAGTTGACTCATTGGAAAAGACTCTGATGCTGGGAGGGATTGGGGACAGGAGGAGAAGGGGACAACCGAGGATGGATGGCTGGATGGCGTCACTGACTCCATGGGCGTGGGTCTGGGTAAACTCCGGGAGTTGGTGACAGACAGGGAGGCCTGGCATGCTGCCATTCATGGGGTTGCAAAGAGTTGGACATGACTGAGCGACTGAACTGAACTCCTTTCTCAATTTTGAACCAGTCAGTTGTTCCATATAAATTTCTAATTATTGCTTCTTGACTCACATACAGGTTTCTCAGGAGACATGTAAGGTTGTCTGGTATCCCTATCTCTTGAAGAGTTTTCCACAGTTAGGTCTACATAGACAGAGGCTTTAGCATAGTCAATGAAACAGAGGTAGATGCTTTTCTGGAATTCCCTTGCCTTGTCTATGATCCAGCGAGTGTTAGCTATTTAATCTCTACTTCCTCTGTCTTTTTGAAACCCAGCTTGAACATCTGAAAATTCTCATTTCATGTACTGCTGAGGCCTAATTTAATGGATGTTGAACTTGGGAGATGATGCTATTCTTATACTAGTGACATGCTAGTCACCTTACTAGCATAGGAGATGAGTGCAAGTGTCTAATAGTTTGAAAATTCTTTAGTATTGTCCTTGAGAAGTGGGGGGCTTCTGAGGTAGCTCACTAGTAAAGAATCTGCCTGAAATGCAGGAGACCCCTGTTCCAGTCCTGGATCAGGAAGATCCCCTGGAGGAAGGCATGGTAACCCATTCCAGTATTCTTGCCTGGAGAATCCCATGACCATAACAGCCTTGTAGGCTACAGTCCACAGTGTTCCAAAGAGTTAGAGATGACTGAAGTGACTGATCATGGTGCACATGTATGTATGTATATCACATCTTCTACTTTATTGACTATTCCAAAGCTTTTGACTGTGTGGATCACAATAAACTGTGGAAAATTCTTAAAGAGATGAGAATACCAGACCACCTTACCTACCGCCTGAGAAATCTGTATGCAGGTCAAGAAGCAACAGTTAGAACTGGTGATGGAACAATAGACTGGTTGGTTTCCAAATTGGGAAAGGAGTATGTCAAGGCTTATATTGTCACCCTGCTTATTTAACTCATATGCAGAGTATATCATGTGAAATGCCAGGCTGGATGAAGCACAAGCTGGAATCAAGATTGCTGGGAGAATAATCTCAGATATGCAGATGACACCACCCTTATGGAAAAAAGTGAAGAAACCTAAAGAGCCTCTGATGAAAGTGAAAGAGGAGAGTGAAATAGTTGATTTAAACCCAACATTCAGAAAATGAATATCATGTCATCTTGACCCATCACTTCATGACATAGATGAGGAAAGAATCAAAAGTGTGACAGACTTTATTTTCTAAGGCTCCAAAATCACTGCAGATGGTGACTGCAACCATGAAATTAAAATATGCTTGCTCCTTGGAAGAAAAGCTATGACCAACTTAGACAGCATATTAAAAAGCAGAGACATTACTTTGCCAAAAGTGGTCTGTCTACTCAAGCTATGGTTTTTCCAGTAGTCATGTATGGATGTGAGAGTTGGACTGTGAAGAAAGCTGAGCACCGAAAAATTGATGCTTCTGAACTGTGGGGTTGGATAAGTCTCTTGAGAGTCCCTTGGACTGCAAGGAGATCCAACCACTCCATCCAAAAGGAAATCAGTCCTGAATATTCATTGGAAGGATGGATGCTAAACCTGAAACTCTCAATATTTTGGCCCCCTGATGTGAAGAACTGACTCATTGGAAAAGACCTTGATGCTGAGAAAGATTGCAGGCATGAGGAGAAGGAATTGACAGAAGATTGGCACCACTGAGTAGATGGACATAAGTTTGCGTATGTTCCAGGAGTTGGTGATGGACAGGGAAGCCTGGTGTTCTGCAGTCCATGGGGTTGCAAAGAGTTGGACGTGACTGAGTGACTGAACTTATCACATCTTATTTATCCACTCATTCATTCATGGTCACTTTGATTGCTTCCATATTATGGTTGTAATGAACAGTGCCATTATGAGCATCTAGGTGCATGTATCTTTTTGACTTAGATTTTTTGTCTTTTCCAGATGTACAGGGTGTATCACTTTAAGATTAGAGAAAATACATTCTATAGCATAGCACTTATACCATAGTCCTGGAAATGATTCCTTTCCAGCTACTCTCTTGTATACCTGATTATCTCTTAAACACATCAAGCATATTGACACCTCCCTGCTTCTTTTCTTAGTTTCCACTGCTTGCAAGGCCTCATGAGAACTTGTAATATACCCCAATTTCTCCATGCATTCATCCCTCAGAGGACATTAAGTTTGCTTCCACTTCTTGGATATTGTAAACAGTGATGCAAAGAAATTGCTTAGTATTTCTATTCAGACATGATTTCTATTGCTTTTCGGATCTATATGATGGTTAAAAATAGTAAATTGTTCAAGTAATACACATGTGATGTTCTAAAAGCCAATCTTCTCACTTAGACAGGAAATGACTCATAATAATTCCTTGATCAGATGCTGTTCCCAATTGTAATGGTACACTATATAATCAACAAATGTTTTCTATAATTACTATTATCTATTATTGTGCTAAGTCACTTCAGGTGTGTCTGACTTTTCATGATCCTATGGACTCTAGTGTTCCAAGCTTCTCTGTCCAAGAGATTCTTCAGGCAAGAATACTGGAGTGGGTTGCCATTCCTTTCTCCAGGGAATCAACCCAGGAATTGAACTGGGTTCTCCTGCATTGTAGGAGGATTCTTTATTACTGAGCCACCAGGGAAGTCCATCTATTATTATTATTAGTATTATTACTAACACATTGAGCATCAAGTCTGAATAAAGGTTTGCTGGTACTGGTAGATGCATGTTCTTGATCCTAAGGAAAATGAGTAGCTCATATGTACCACTTTGTATGCACATACCACTTTGTATGTGCAAAGAACTTTTTATCAATCATAACAGTAAATCCTTAGAGCAACTGTATGAAATAGGTACTATTTGAACCTCCATTTCAAAGACTGTAAAGTTTATACACAGTTATCTGTTCAAGGTCCAGAGAAATCTGGCTAAGCCAGAGTCAACCTACTTGATCTTCACCATAAAGCCAAATTCTTGATCTCACATATTCCAGGCAATGGGGAATGACAGAAAATTGAGTCACTGAGCATTATAGATTATCTCATCCTATTAATTTTACATATGAAGAAAATAAAGCACAATTAATTTTGTGCCTCCTCTGTAGTCACAAATTCAAAGGAAAATTCTCATCTCTTTATTTAGAACTTTATATTTGGTATAACTTTCTAAAATAGCCCTATACCAATTTAGAAATAATTTCATCCCTTTTCTTCCGGTAAGTACTTACTCACAACTTATCTACTTAGTGTATTACACAAATTTTTTTTTTTAGAACAACAACAGCAACAACAAAAACTAACCACAACTCAAGAGTATTTTTCCCTCAAATCTGATTCTGATATTTGTGGGACCTTGAATTCATTTATCTCTGTGACAACAAGTTCTTCATGTATATAAAATTAAAAAGTTAAATATGATGAACTACATTATTTTTTACCTCTTAAAAATCCATGCCATATACTGCTATTTTTCCTAATTGTACTCTTGGGTATTGTTGAGCCATCACTTACCATTGAAAATACTATTTCAAATCTAAACAACTAAAGGATTCTTTCAAATTAACACATTTGTTCCTTATAAGTAATCTGCAGATGTAGTTATTTTTAAATTCCCTGTACAGTGAGAAAGCAGTGATTCAAGAGGCTAATTTCAATACTACTTATCTACTAAGCAGTAAAATGGAAATTCAATCACAGTTATTCTGATTCAACACCCAAAAAAAATTGTCTTCTAGGTTAGGGGTCTTCTAAATAAAGCATAGTTTTATGACCTATGTATGATATGACTAAATGAAAAGTCAGAGGCATGAAACATGAACAAAAATTGAAAAGAGCAAAATCTGCAATAAATGTTGGAAGGAAATTAAAAGTAAAATAACTACTGATGGGAGGACTTGAAATTGCTTGGGAAACAAGGAAGTTAACATTTCCTCATGGATTTTGGGATATTTGAACATAACTTAAAAGGACAAATGATTGACTTCAGAATTTGGACAGTTATAGTGAAAGGCAGTCATTAGAGTGTTCTAGCATCTTTCAATTCAAGGTTATTAATTCACCTTTTAGCATAAATTTAATGCATTCTCTTCATTTGTTAGTTATTATATTTTGCCCTAGGTTGAATTTTAATTACATTCACTTTGTCATTATATGTGATGTGCTGGGTCATTATGCCACTTCAAGAATTAGTTGATGAGACAGCTGATATATTTCAATAAAATCCTGTGATGATTCTGTGTGAAATTATCCTTGTATTGTTACTTAAGTACAAAATCTTTTATAGTTTCTCTCTTGTCATACCTTCATGTTTAGGATATAAAAATGAACATATGGATGTGAAAGTAAGAATGTAGAGTATATTTTGACTGTCATGCTTGCATTCTGATAAGACAGTTTATTATAATAAGAATATTATTGAAGAAAAAACATATATTTGCATTGCTACTAAATGTTATTGAGAAATCCTCTTACCCTAAATAGTTGGTAATACAAAATTTAACCAAAAGACAATACATACTCTCAAAATTTTATTGAAACTTTCAAATATTTATTTAGTTAAGAATTAATTTCATATCAATGTGCACATTGCATATATATATATATATATATATATATATATATAAGCGACACTTAGGGATTTACCCCTTACGATTCTGAAACATTTTATGTATAGAAGTCTGAATGGATGGATGTTTCCAGTATAAAACTAATATGCATGCAAGATGTGTTGTCAAATATAGGACAATGTAGCATATGAGTTGAAGTGTACAAATGTTTCCTGATTTTGTCTCTTCCTTCTGTTTGTACTTTACTTGGGGATGCTTTGGAACACATATAGAGCAACCCACTTGAGGTTAGTGACACAGGTTCTAGGTCTCATAATCTGTGAGAGGCACCAAAGGGAGTCAGGACCACTAAGATCTGACAATATGCCATTTATAGTTCTTACAGCTCACTAATTCAATGGATGTGAGTTTGAACAAACTCTGGGAAATAGTGAAGGACAAGGAAGTCTGGTGTGCTCAGTTCATGTGGTCACAAAGGGTAGGACATGACTTAGTGACTGAACAACAACAAGAAGCAGCAAAGAGAAACATCATCTGTGATTGCTATGATTCACTTTAGGCTGCTATGTATTCACAAACACCAAAGAAGGTATGGAAAAATGGTTTTAAATTTGTAACTTCCATCTTCCTTTCGGGTGGGTCGCTTTCAAAACCAAGGAAGGTCTCTTGGTTCTCTTGGGCTTCCCTGGTAGCTTAGCTGGTAAATAATCCACCTGCAATGCAGGAGACCTGGGTTCTATCCTGCGTTGAGCTTTATCTCTGGGGAAGGGCATGGCATTCCATTCCAGCATTCTTGTCTGGAAAATCCCATGGACAGAGGAGCCTGTTACACTATAGTCCATGGAGTTGCAAAGAGTCAGACACGACTGAGCAGCTAAACACACATTTGATTCTCTTAGAGTAGGGGAATGGGTTCTCAGCAAGAGCCAGTCCTCCATCTTGTACCTGGATATTAATACTCAAAATGTCATTGATGAGCATTTTAAGAGTTTCTTTATTCCTTTTTGGCTCTGGATCAGCTCTTCAAATGACCATGAATTTATACTGAGCCAGAAGTGCTGAAGGAAGCTTCATTACTGGCGAATAAAGTGCAACGCCATCATTCATTTTTTAATTTAGGCTGTGCTTCAAGTGTTGGAGGTTGTAATCAATTACATTAACACATGATGCAATTTGACTCATTTGAGCAATTTCAATCAGGGTTTCATCCTCATCATAGTGCTGAGACTGCTGTATTGAAAGTAAATAATGACCTTTTGATTGCAACAACGGATGTTGTCTTTCATGATTTTGTTGGGCCTTTTGGGAGCATTTGATGCAGTTATTCATGACATTTTATTGGCTGGTAAATAGATTTTGGTAGGATTTTCTTAAATAAGAGTAAAACCAATTCAAAGTGTTATCTGTCAGTGATCTATTTAAATGTCTGTTTGGTAAGGTTGTTTGATCTCTAGTGTAGGATCCTATAAGACTGAAAGTATTTTTTCTCTGCTTTTTTATTTACATTTGGTACAAGTGCACTCTTTTTTATAGGCATGGATCTGTTAGCTTTGTGACATGATAGAATGACTTGGACAGTTTTTAACATCTCAGTTTGAAAAATTAAAGAAGTGTGTTTGTTCCTTAAGTTCATAGTAATGTTGCCCAATTGTTATTTTCCGTTACTGGTATAATCATTCACACAGCTCTAGCTTCTAATTCTGTTATCTATACCCGTGGCAGATTTATTTTGATGTATGGCAAAACCAATACAATATTGTAAAGTAATTAACCTCCAATTAAAATAAATGAATTTATATTAAAAAAAGAATTACCAAAAGAAAAGAAAACATAAGCTTACACAGCATATACACATATTTACATGGATTCAAACAAAATATGTTAATAGGCTAATAAATAAAAAACAAAAGTTTCTTCCTCAAATCAAGCCCTTTTCAGAAGAGTCAGAGGTAAAAGAGACCTAACTAACAGTAAGGTAGTTCTATGGCTTTATCTGAAGAGCCTAACTGTATTGGTGTTAGAATGCCATATATGCAGAAAGTAACTGGAAATTTCTTGTTTACACTGTTTAGCTGAAAGTCATAGGTAACAATAGGGCTTCCCTGGTAGCTCAGTGGTAAAGAATCGCTGCCATTGCAGGAGATGTGGGTTTGATTCCTGGATCTGGAAGATCGCCTGGAGATGGAAGTGGCAACCCACTCCAGTATTCTTGCCTGGGAAATTCCATGGACTGAGGAGCATGATGGGCTATAGTCCATGGGGTCACATACAGTCAAATGTGACTCAGGGACTAAACAACAGCAACAACAACATACTGTTGCCTCTGCATTTTGTAATTCCCATGATGAGAAGCTAGAAATTTAAGTGAATAAATAAATTGGAAGCTCAAAAATTGTCAAATATAGAAATATGGTTCTGGAACAACAACAAAAAAAAAGGTTATCACTAGGCCTTCAGAGAATTCTGTCATTTTATTGGAGAAATGTCTGCAGGAAAAAAAAAAAAAAAAAGGATCATAACTTGGTCAAATCACCTGGTAAACTCTATGAGAAATATTTTGCAAACATTAAGGTATTTACCAGTAGAAGAGCCCTTATCTATGGAGTGCTCTTAGCAGGAAACACCTATTTGAACTGCTTAATGTAAACACACTTAGCATGTGTGGCTTTCTAAACATGGTTTCCCTGATGAAAGTCCTGCATGCTATACAAGTATCAGAATATAAAATGAAGATTTCTCACGATTGAAACAGTTTATTTACTTTTTTTTCCCCCCTTTGGTGAAACTGATGTAGCTACAATATTATTTAGAGACTTAATATATTACTTGGGACTAGAATATACTCTTATGTAAAAAAAAAAAAAAAAAAAAAAAGATGTGACAGTTGCAGTGGCAATCCTGGACTTCTCTCTGCTTTGCTCATCAGTTCAGTTCAGTCACTCAGTCGTGTCCGACTCTTTGTGATCCCATGGACTGCAACACTCCAGGCCTCCTTGTCCATCACCAACTCTCGGAGTTTACTCAAAATCATGTCTATTGAGTTGGTGATGCCATCCAATCATTTCACCCTCTGTCATCTCCTCCCCCTGTCTTCAATCATCCCCAGCATCAGGGTCTTTTCAAATGAGTCAGTTCTTCATATCAGGTGGCCAAAGTATTGGAGTTTCAGCTTCAGCATCAGTCCCTCCAATGAATATTCAGGACTGATTTCCTTTTTATATCATGGTTTCTTTTATTCTTGAAATTTTTCTGAAAGTTCAGTCTTCGATTGTGTGTCTGATTTGACCATGCAGCTCTGTGTTATTGTCAAATTTTCTAAGCAATTATGTTTTTAGTTATTTTGTATACCTTTTCTAGTCTACATTTCATAAGAACATGAAATTAGATATTGAATACAAGCTATAGGGAATTATTTTAAATTGGATTTTAAATGAGTTTGAAACTTTAACAAAAATTCTTAAGCAAGTTGATTCCTTTCGTTAGAGTAGCACTAATATAAACAACTATGCTGCTGCTGCTGCTAGTTGCTTCAGTTGTGGCCGACTCTGTGCGAACCAATAGACGGCAGCCCACCAGGCTTCCCAGTACCTGGGATTCTCCAGGCAAGAGTACTGTAGTGGGTTGCTATTTCCTCCTCCAATGAATTAAAGAGAAAAGTGAAAATGAAGTTGCTCAGTCATGTCTGACTCCTAGCGACCCCATGGACAGCAGCCTACCAGGCTCCTCTATCCATGGGATTTTCCAGGCAAGAGTACTGAAGTGGGTTTCCATTGCTTTCTCCGATAAACAACTACAGATACTAACAAATTATATGCTACACCCAACATTATTTTACATAATTAATTTTGGATATTTACCAAAAATAATAATTTTAGAACATATTTTCCAATATATTTATTTAAAAAAATCTCTTTCTCACAACAATTGCTTTGCATTTATTATTTACAATATCCTTGGCCCAGAGAATCTACCCCATGTTCAAGATCAGGGGTGGCGACCAAGAGGAGCTACCTCACATCCAAGGTCAAAGGTGGTGGACGAGAGGAGCTACCCCTTGTCCTAGGAAAGAGAAAGCCAAGTAAGACAGTAGGCATTGACAGAGGGCATCAGAGGGCAGACAGACTGAAACCAAAATACAATTAGCCAATCTGATCACATGGACTACAGCCTTGTCTAACGCAATGAAACTAAGCCATGCCATATGGGGCCACCCAAGATGGATGGGTCATAATGGAGACGTTTGACAGAATGTGGTCCACTGGAGAAGGAACTGGCAAACCACTTCAGTATTCTTGCCTTGAGGATCCCATGAACAGTAAGAAAAGGCAAAAAGACAAGACACTGAAAGAGGAACTCCCCAGATCGGTAGGTGCCCAATATGCTACTGGAGATCAGTGGAGAAATAACTCCTGAAAGAATGAAGGGATGGAGCCAAAGCAAAAACAATACACAGCTGTGAATGTGACTGATCATAGAAGTGAGGTCCGATGCTGTAAACAGCAATATTGCATAAGAACCTGGAATGTTAGGTCCACGAATTGAGGCAACTGGAAGTGGTCAAACAGGAGATGGCAAGAGTGAACATCAACATTCTAGGAATCAGGGAACTAAAAGGGACTGGAATGGGTGAATTTAACACAGAAGACCATTATATCTACTACTTCGGACAGGAATCCCTTAGAAAAAAATGGAGTAGCCATCATGGTCAATAAAAGAGTCTGAAATGCAGTACTTGGATGCAATCTCAAAAATGACAGAATGATCTCTGTTCGTTTCCAAGGCAAACCATTCAGTATCACTATAATTCAAGCCTACACCCCAACCAGTAATGCTGAAGAAGCTGAAGTTGAATGGTTCTATGATGACCTACAAGATCTTCTAGAACTAACACCCCAAAAAGATGTCCTTTTCATTATAGTGTACTGGAATGCAAAAGTAGGAAGTCAAGAAACACCTGGAGTAACAGACAAGTTTGGCCTTGGAATATAGAATGAAGAAGGGCAAAGAGCTAATAGAGTTCTGCCAAGAGAACTGGTCATAGTAAACACCCTCTTCCAACAATGCAAGAGAAGACTCTACGCATGGACATCACTAGATGGTCAATACTGAAATCAGATTGATTATATTATTTGCAGCCAAAGATGGAGAAGCCCTATACAGTCAGCAAAAACAAGATTGGGAGCTGACTGTGGCTCAGATCATGAACTCATTATTGTCAAATTCAGACAGAAATTGAAGAAAGTAAGGAAAACTACTAGACCATTCAGGTATGACCCAAATCAAATCTTTTACCATTATACAGTGAAAATGAGAAATAGATTTAAGGGCCTAGATCTGATAGACATAGTGCCTGATGAAAAATGGATGGAGGTTTGTGACATTCTACAGCACACAAGGATTAAGACCATACCCAAGAAAAAGAAATGCAAAAAAGCAAAATGGCTGTCTGAGCAGGCCTTACAAATAGCAGTGAAAAGAAGAGAAGCAAAAGGCAAAGGAGAAAAGGAAAGATATACTATTGGAATGCAGTGTTTCAAAGAGTAGCAAGGAGCGATAAGAAACTTTTCTCAGTGATCAGTGCAAAATATAGAGCAAAACAATAGAATGGGAAAGATTAGAGATCTCTTCAAGAAAATTAGAGATATCAAGGGAACATTTCAGGCAAAGATGGGCTAAATACAGGACAGAAATGGTATGGACCTAACAGAAGCAGAAGATACTAAGAAGAGGTGGCAAGAATACACAGAAGAACTGTACAAACAATATCTTCGTGATCCTGATAATCACAATGGTGTGATCACTCACACTCACCTAGAGCCAGACATCCTGGAATGTGAAGTCAAGTGGGCCTTAGGAAGCATGACTATGAACAAAGCTAATGGAGTGCTTCCTGCATTCTTCACTAACCTGCTCACATTATACTCATTTGTATTTTATATAAATTATATTTATTTAGATAAATTTACCTTTATTGATTTTAAGAATTCTTGTTGTTTTTGCCAGTCCCTAAAGATCCATAATCTTTAAATCCCTCTTTCTTACTATTGTTTTGCCCTAAAATATTGTTGTTATTTTTCAATCACTAAGTCATGTCTGACTCTTTCTGATACCATGGACTGCAATACAGCAGGCTCCTCTGTGTTTCACTATCTCCCAGAATTTACTCAAATTCAGGTCCATTAAATCAGTGATGTCATCTACCCATCTCATCTTTCTGCCACCTCCTTCTCCTTTTGCCTTTAATCTTTTCCAACATTAGAGTCTTTTTCAATAAGTCAGCTCTTTGCATCAGGTGGCCAAAGTATTGGAGTTTCAGCTTCAGCATCAGTCCTTCCAATGAATATTCAGGGTTGATTTCATTTAGAATTGACTGGTTTAATCTCCCTTGCAGTCCAAGGGACTCTCAAGAATCTTCTCTAGCAACACAATTCAAAAACATCAGTTCTTCCATGCTCACATTGGACGTTTGTTGGCAAACTGATGCCTTTGCTTTCTAATATGGGGCCTAGGTTTGTCATAGGTTTCCTTCCAAGTAGCAAATGTCTTTTTATGTCATGGCTGCAGTCACCATCCACAATGATTTTGGAGCCAGATACACCATTCACTTGGAGCTGAAATACAGACCCAAAATTTCTAATTACATGTTTAACGTCTGCAGTTTAATTAATTTAACTTGTCCAAACCTTCACTCATAGTGTTGCTGCCCTCAAAACTGCCACTCAAAGGTATCATTCACACAGTTATACAAACAGAAGAGCGGAGTTTGTCATTGTGGTATGCTTGATATTGTTCATTTCTGTCCCTTTTGTCAAGTGATTTCCTCTAAGTTGTTTTTTCCCCAGCATGCTATAAAATCAAATTTTGGTGTGCTTCATCAAGTGAGAAAAATATAGACTTCTTATATATTCTAATTTCTGACAATTTAAGAAATCATTAAATTTGATCAAATCAATATCTGAAATGCCTCTCAAAATTGCTTCCTGTTACCTATCACTGCTCTCCCCATTATTTTGTTAAGAACCTTTTAATTTCTGCCCTGGATTACAGCCAGAGCTATTTAATTAGTCTTTATGAATCTAGTGTATTTCCAAACTTGATTCAATCTTCATAGTTCTTCCAGGGAGCTCTTAAAACTCACCATTCTATTTCTTTACTTAAAAATATCCCAAAAGCTGTCATCAAATCTTAAAAGACAAAACCATTTGGCCAGATATGAAAGGCTTTTATTTTTTTGCCACCTGCCTATAATAACAGCCTGACTTTAACATCCAAGTATTCTAGCAGTACTTGGTTCATAACTCTTCTTTTCAAGGAAGTTTTCACTTATTTCCCCAAATTGGGAGGGGTAAAATAATGTTGCTGTATGGTGTCTATTACAATAATATTCACTTTGTAATGTTTCTTTATATTTTCCTATGATCTAAATAGATGTGGCCCTCCTTGTAACTGAACCAGTATGAATGAATGAGTACAAGAGTATAGAGATTATTATTTATTGTAAATTATGTAAATGTTTAAATGTTTAGACTGTTTGTTTTAGAGTGCCAGTTTCTTGTCTGACACTTTGCAATATCATCAGCTACATCAGTTCATTCTGCTACCAACCATGCCGTGCATGTTCCTTTCCCTTATCTGTCAACATTCATTTTTTTTTGTTGTTGTTGTTGTTTGCTTTTGCTTTACAAACCTCTATAGAAACTACCAGATTCTTAAGAAAATAGAAACAGTCGGAAAAGAAAAATAAAAGTATAAAATTTGAAACTGATTTATCTAGAGAGAAGAAGAACATAGGTGTGGCATGGAGAAATGAGTTGTTTTGGGGGGGAAAGTAAAGGAGAAAGGCATTGCAATTAGGAGGAACAGGATACATCAAACAAGAATTAAAATGAGATTCATATTTAAAAGTAAAATAAGTCAAAATTTACTACAAATTGTCATTTTATTTTTTCTAATAAATCTCATATTAATACTTGTTCTGTGTGTTTCTGTATTCTATTTCTTTTATCTGAAATGTATTTTTTTAAATGTCTGCCCCCTCAAAAAAAAAAAAAAAATAAAATGTGTGCCCAAATCTACTAGTTTCTTATAGCATATTTGATTGTTTATCAAAAAGAAATTAATTTAATATATTTTCATAACAACTTCTACCACAAAGGATCCAAATTATTTTCTTACTATGAAGCATTAATACACTCACTATTTCTAGACCTATTGTTAAAACCCTTTTTTCTTCTAATTCCAATATATCTTAGACTTAAATCCTTCATACTATTTAATTCTAGCTCTGTAAAATAGAATTATTTGTTTATTTCTCACATGATAGAACTTAAATCTAAATTTAGCTGATTTTTTTCCTCATTATTAAAATAGTGAATATTCACTATAGGAAGTCAGAAAAGTGTAAATAAGAAATGATTATGTATAATTTCTTTGCCTTAACATATTCACTGCTAGTGATTAAAGGATTTTTTTTTTGCAGGCTTCCTAAATAATTTTTAAAATCCATAGATTAAATATTTTATAGAAAATTAAGTGCAAAGCCATATTTGCTTAATTTTATAAACAGTTAATCTTAAGGTATAAAACTTAGATGGAAAGTGAAGAAATCTCTATTGATATTTGTGTGATAAATAGTGATATAACTCACCTACTTTGGGAAGTTTTCAATAAAAAAAAGAAACATTATTTACTCAAGTCTGTTAAAGATTTGCTATTTTAAATTGTTAGTAATTAAAATTATGTTTACAAAACTTTATAAACCTTTTAATGTTTTCTAATTATATTTTAAAAGTTTTAAGTAATTAGACCATACAAAATTAAAATAACTTCAAATAAATTTAAGTCAGCACATATTTAATGTCACTGCATTTCATTTTGAATTAAAAATTTATTAAACTTAAAAGAATTCCTAAATTTATGTCTGTTCGAAATTATCATATTCAAATTATGGTTAGATTAGTATTTGTTATAGAAACAGTTGTTCAGGCTTAAAGATAAGAATTCACCAGTAAACTACTGACATTTTAACAACTTAATTCTCTAAATATTTAGTATGTTAATCAAATTATTCTCTACACACATACATAGCATTGGCATTTATTCACTTCACTGTTTTACTTTGAGTGTTCTGAAAAACTGTGAGTTTGTGTTGCTTTTGTCATCTCATGCCATCTTGGGAAAGTTATTTCAACTTTTTGAGATCTAGTTTATTGATCTATAAAATAGGAACATTAATCAATTACAGAATATAAAACTCTCTCACTGGAGTAACAAATAGGAAGAATAGAAACATATTAAGTGTCAGTTCAGTTCAGTTGCTCAGTCGTGTCCGACTCTTTGTGACCCTATAAATTACAGCATGCCAGGCCTCCCTGTCCATCACCAGCTCCCGGAGTTCACTCAGACTCACGTCCATTGAGTCCGTGATGCCATCCAGCCATCTCATCCTCGGTCGTCCCCTTCTCCTCCTGCCCCCAATCCCTCCCAGCATCAGGGTCTTTTCCAATGAGTCAACACTTCGCATGACGTGGCCAAAGAAGTGGAGTTTCAGCTTTAGCATTATTCCTTTCAAAGTAATCCCAGGGCTGATCTCCTTCAGAATGGGCTGGTTGGATCTCTTGCAGTCCAAGGGACTCTCAAGAATCTTCTCCAACACACAGTTCAAAAGCATTAATTCTTTGGCACTCATCTTTCTTCATAGCCCAGCTCTCACATCCATACATGACCACAGGAAAAACCATAGCCTTGACTAGACGGACCTTAGTCGGCAAAGTAGTATCTCTGCTTTTGAATATGCTATCTAGGTTGGTCATAACTTTTCTTCCAAAGAGTAAGCGTCTTTTAATTTCAAGGCTGCAGTCACCATCTGCAGTGATTTTGGAGCCCCCCAAAAATAAAGTCTGACACTGTTTCCACTGTTTCCCCATCCATTTTCCATGAAGTGATGGGACCAGATGCCATGATCTTCGTTTTCTGAATGTTGAGCTTTAAGCCAACTTTTTCATTCTCCACTTTCACTTTCATCAAGAGGCTTTTTAGTTCCTCTTCACTTTCTGCCATGAGGGTGGTGTCATCTGCATATCTGAGGTTATTGATATTTCTCCCAGCAATCTTGATTCCAGCTTGTGTTTCTTCCAGTTCAGTGTTAAGTGTAAATCTCTTCTTTCTAAAGCATTCATTACCATGACAATTTATCAAACCCTAAAAGAAATAACTGGAAAGTTTTAAAACTCTATTTGAGGTGAAGGCTGTAGGAGCAGATATTGAATGGATTGGAGATGGTTAAACACACGTTGGGTTCAGGTTCATAATGTTACAATAGTGATGTTCAAATAGATAGTAGTGAGTAGGAAAGACCACAAATCTGAAATAACTATAGGCAAGGGTCATATTCTGGAAAAAACATTAAAGCTATGAAGATAAAAGGACATTTTTCATAATTGATTATCTCACTATAAAAAGAGCAAGTAGTGTCTGTAACTCCTTTATACTGATGCACCAGCATTATGTGAAAGTACAATATTAGATAATCCAAGTTACAGGTTCCTGGGAGACAGCAAAATGCCCTACTGAAGCTGTTCTCTTGAGGGTATCATTGTATTTTCAATATTGTAATTTTGATTTCTTCTTATTTTGTGACCTTTTTTCTATCTTCTTCACTGAGTTCTTTCTTCAAGTGATTCTAAAGAACTTCCCCCTCTCTGCCCCGCTTTCATTAAGTCTCCTATATTTATGTTTCTCCAAAGTGATATAAGCCTACCTGTCTTCAAGTAAACATTAACATTTCTAAGATTGAATGTCTGATCTTGTTTGATAATACAATTAAAACATTAGTAAATTCTAATTACTCCAGCATAACTACTCAAAAATATAAAATGTTAGTCACTAACATATACATATATATGCATACATATCTATCTGTAAACACTTTTTCTATCCAGTCTTCCACCAGATTTGTTTTCTCCTTTGTCCACATGTGAAGAATATCAGTAAAAATAACAGTCAATAGGATAATATTTAAACAAAAGTAGAAAAAAAAATGACAACTGTTTCCAAAGATTCAACATTTTTTCAAGAGAAAAAGAAAAACCAAGCAACATAACTTGCTGATAAAATAATCAGCAATTAAACATAAGCTCTGTTTTTAGTGTAAGCTCTGTTTTAGCAGAAATAAAACATTCAGTCTCTTAACTGGCATGGGATGAGGAGCATACAGTTCTTGGCACATCATAATTTCTCTTTATCTTATTGTTTTTTCCCTGAATGCATTCTCAAATTATATCCATTCATGTTTTTCAATTGCAATGTGGGCCATTGATTTGGCCCTCCATATGATGGGTTTCTTTGTTAGTTGTTCTTCCCCCCCTGCCCCCAATCATGGCTTTAATGGGGCCCTTGCTGCAACAGGGGTTAGGTAGAAAAAATAACAGTCTCTCTTGCCTGCTAGATCCCTGAGAGGGGAGTCATCATTTTCCTTGTATTGGGTGAGGGTAAAAGTGTGTCCAGAGGTTGGGCCAGAGGGTTGGCTTAGGTGTTTTTCTCATCTTTGAAGTGGTGTTCTGTGCAGGGCGTTTGTGCAGTACTCCTGCTTTTGTTCTGGACCCTCTGCTTTTGCATCAGGCTCTTAAAAAAAAAAAAAAAGTGGCAGTTTGTTTTTTTAGTTTCTGTATCTTTTGTTCAGAATTTGTCCTAACTGTGTAGTATGAAGTTATTGTTAGTCCCACATGATTTCTTTGTATTTTGTTGCTGGAGGAGTAGTGTGTCCAGGTACAAGCATTGCAACACTGCAGAAAAGAATCCCACGTCTGAGCCTGTTTCATTGCGTCCTGAGAGATTTTACACGCTGTTCTTAAGGGGTAAAAGGCTAAGGATTTCTTTCTTTCTTTCTTTCTTTTCCTTTTTTCTTTTCTTCTTTATTATTATTATTTTTTTTTTTGAAATGTCTTCCTGCTGGACAGGGATTTCAGACCCTCATCTACCCTAAGGGTGTGGAAGTCCATTGCTGACTGTTCCAAGGACCTGATAGGGACTTGGGACCACTTTCCACTGAAATGGATTAAAGTCCTTGAAACATCATGAGCCTAACTTCAAATTGTTGGAGCCTAAAAGATATGCTCAGAGGTTAAACCCTCTGCCTGCAATGAGAGAGACCTGAGTTCGATCCTTGGGTAGGGAAGATTCCTCTGGAGAAGGAAATGGCAACCTACGCCAGTATTCTTACCTAGAGAATCCCATGGACAGAGACGCCTGGTGGGCTCTAGTCCACAGGGTGGCAAAGAGTCAGACACGACTGAGTGACTTCACTTTCACTTTCAAAAGATATAAACTTAACCAAAATATAAACAAACAAGGGCTGAAAAGGAGAATGACAATAGCCATTAAAGAGCCTAACAAGGGAAGAAACCAGGATTAACTTTGGGCTTCCTTAACTGTTGACCAGACAAGGAAGGTGATATCACCTCTGCCAAAATTATGATGCATTGTCAGAAGATAGTCAACACTCAGAAGTTAGTTTTGTTTTAACATACTATGTTTAACCCCATTTGCTTATTGATACATTATGTATATAGTAACCTTCAAAAGAAAATTGGGTTAAAGATGAACTGAGCATGGCTCTTCCAATCAGAACAAGACCCAGTTTCCCAAACAATCAGTCTCTCCTATCAGGAATCTTCCATAAGGCTCTTATCCTTATCCATTAGAGGGCAGACAGAATGAAAACACAGTCACAGAAAATTAACCAAACTGATTACATGGACCACAGCTTTGTCTAGCTCAGTGTAACTATAAACCATGCCTTGATTGGGCCACTAAAGATGGAAAGTTTCAACAAAATGTAGTCTGCTGGAGACAGGAATGGCAAACCACTTCAGTATTCTTACCTTGAGAACTCAATGAACAGTATGAAAAGGAAAAAAAAAAAAAAAAGATATAACACTGAAAGATAAACTCCCCAGGTCAGCAGGTGTCCAATATGCTACTAGAGAAGAGTGGACAAATAACTCCAGAATAAATGAACTGATGGAGCCAAAGCAAAACAATGCCCAGTTATGTATGTTACTGGTGATGAAATTAAAGTCCAGTGCTGTAAAAAAATACTGCATAGGAACCTGGAATGTTAGGTCCATGATTCAAGGTAAATAGAAAGTGGTCAAACAGGAGATGAAAAGGGTGAATATTGATATTTTAGGAATCAGTGAACTAAAATGGACTGTAATGGTCATATTTAATTCAGATGACCATTATATCTACTACTGAGGTAAAAAAATCCTTTAGAAGAAATGGAGTAGCCCTCATAGTCAACAAGAGTCCAAAATGCAGTACTTGGATCCAATCTCATAAGTGACAGAATGAACTCTGTTCATTTCCAAGGCAAATCATTCAACATCACAGTTCAGTTCAGTTTCAGTCGCTCAGTCATGTCCGACCCTTTGCGACCCCATGACCTGCAGTAGGCCAAGCCTCCCTGTCCATTACTAACTCCCAGAGCTTACTCAAATGCATGTCCATTGAGTTGGTGATGCCATCCAACCATCTCATCATCTACTGTCCCCTTCTATTGCCCTCAATCATTCCCAGTAATCCAGGCCTATAACCCAATGACTAATGCCAAAGAAGCTGAAGTTGAATAGATCTGTCATGACCTAAAAGATCTTATAGACCTAACATCCGTACGCATATACATACATGTATACATATATGCTGATGTTACTGCTGCTAAGTCGCTTCAGTCGTTTCCGAGTCTTATATATATATATATTTATATATGTGTGTATGTATTTTTCATCATAGGGGATTGGAATGCAAAAGTAGGAAGTCAAGAGATAACTGGAGTAACAGGCAAGTTTGGCCTTGGTGTAAAAAATGAAAGAGGGCAAAGGCTAACAGAGTTTTGTAAGAGAATGCACTGGTCATGGCAAAACCCTCCTCCAACAACACAATAGAAGACTCTATATATGGACATCACCAGATGATCAATACTGAAATCAGATTGATGTATTCTTTTTTTTTTCCTATGTATTCTTGCTACCTCTTTTTTTTTTTAATTTTTATTTTTACTTTACAATACTGTATTGGTTTTGCCATACATTGACATGAATCCGTGGTTCAGGATTGGGAACTCATGTACACCCGAGATTGATGTATTCTTTCAGGCAAAGATGGAGAAGCTGTATACAGTCAGCAAAATCAAGACCAGGATTGACTATGTCTCAGATTATAGACTCCTTATTGCAAAATTCAAATTTAAATTGAAGAAAGCAAGAAACCAGTAGGCCATTCACATATGACCTAAATCAAATCCCTTACAATTATACAGTTCAGTTCAGTTCAATTCAGTTGTTCAGTCGTGCTTGATTCTTTGTGACCCCATGAACTGCAGCACACCAGGCCTACCTGTCCATCACCAACTGCAAGAGTCTACCCAAATCCATGTCGACTGAGTCTGTGATGGCATCCAACCAACTTATACTCTGTCATCCCCTTTTCCTCCTACCTTCAAACTTTCCCAGCATCAGGGTCTTTTCAAATGAGTCAGCTCTTCACATCAGGTGGCCAAAGTATCGGAGTTTCAGCTTCAACGTCAGTTCTCACAATGAACACCCTGGACTCATCTCCTTTAGGATGGACTGGTAGGATCTCCTCACAGTCCAAGGTACACTCAAGAGTCTTCTCCAACACCACAGTTCAGAAAACATCCATTATTCGGTGCTCAGCTTTATTTATAGTTCAACTCTCACATCCACACATGACTACTGGAAAAACCATAGCCTTGACTAAATGGACCTTTGTTGGAAAATGATGTCTCTGGTTTTTAATATGCTATCTAGATTGGCATAACTTTCCTCCCAAGGAGTAAGTGTCTTTTAATTTCATGGCTGCAGTCACCATCTGCAGTGATTTTGGAGCCCCCCCAAATAAAGTCAGCCACTGTTTCCAGTTTCCCCATCTATTTGCCATGAAGTGATGGGATCAGCTGCCATGATCTTTGTTTTCTGAATGTTGAGATTTAAGCCAACTTCTTCACTCTCCTCTTTCACTTTCATCAAGAGGTTTTTTAGTTCTTCTTCACCTTCTGCCATAAGGGTGCTGTCACCTGCATATCTGAGGTTATTGATACTTCTCCCAACAATCTTGATTCCAGTTTGTGCTTCCTCCAGCCCAGTGTTTCTCATGATGTACTCTGTATATAAATTAAATAAACAGGGTGACAATATACAGCTCTAATTTACTCCTTTTCCTATTTTGAACCAGTCTGTTGTTCCATGTCCAGTTCTAACTGTTGCCTCCGACTTGCATACAGGATTCTCAATAGGTAGGTCAGGTGGTCTGGTATTCCCATCTCTTTCACAATTTGCCAGTTTATTGTGATCCAACTCTTCCAATCAATCCATTCTGAAGATCAGCCCTGGGATTTCTTTGAAAGGAATGATGCTAAAGCTGAAACTCCAGTACTTTGGCCACCTCATGTGAAATGTTGACTCATTGGAAAAGACTCTGATGCTGGGAGGGATTGGGGGCAGGAAGAGAAGGGAACGACAGAGGATGAGATGGCTGCATGGCATCACTGACTTGATGGACGTGAGTCTGAGTGAACTGTAGGAGTTGGTGATGGACAGGGAGGGTTGGCGTGCTGAGATTCATGGAGTCGCAAAGAATCAGACACGACTGAACGACTGAACTGAACTGAACAGTCAAAGGCTTTGGCAAAGTGAATAAAGCAGAAATAGATGTTTTTCTGGAATTCTCTTGCTTTTTTGATGATCCATTGGATGCTGGCAATTGGATCTATGGTTCCTTTGCTTTTTTAAAAACCAACTTGTACCTCTGGAAGTTCACAGTACATGTACTGTTGAAGCCCAGCTAGGAGAATTTTGAGCATTACTTTCCTAGTGTGTGAGATGAGGGCAATTGTGCAGTGGTTTGAGCATTCTTTGGCATTGCTTTTCTTTTGGATTGGAATAAAAACTGTGGCCACTGCTGAGTTTCCCAAATTTGCTGACATATTGAGGGCAGCCCTTTCACAGCATCATCTTTTAACATTTGAAATGGTTCAACAGGAATTCCACCACCTCCACTAGCTTTGTTCCTAGGGATGCTTCCTAAGGCCCATTTGACTTCATTTTCCAGAATGTCTGGCTCTAGGTGAGTGTGAGAGATCTCACCATCATGATTATCAGGATTATGAAGATCGTTTTTGTACAGTTCTGTGTATTCTTGCCACCTCTTCTTAATATCTTCTGCTTCTGTTAGGTCCATACCATTTCTCTCTTTTATTAAGCCCATGTTTGCGTGAAATGTTCCCTTAGTATTCTAATTTTCTTGAAGATATCTCTAGTCTTTCCCATTCTTTTGTTTTACTCTATTTCTTTGCATTGATCCCTGAGCAAGGTTTTCTTATCTCTCCTTGCTATTCTTTGGAACCCTGCATTCAAATGGGTATATTTTTCCTTTTCTCAATTGCCTTTCACTTCTCTTCTTTTCACTATTTGTAAGGCCCGCTCAGACAGCCATTTTGAGTTTTTGCATTTCTTTTTCTTGGGAATTGTCTTGATTCCAGTCTCCTTTACAATGTCACAAACCCCCAATCATAGTTCATCATGCCCTCTGTCTATCAGATCTAGTCCCTTAAATCTATTCTGACTTCCACTGTATACTCATAAGGAGTTTGAAAAATAGATTCAAGGTATTAGATTTGATATACAGGTTGCCTAAAGAATTATGAATTGGGGTTTGTGACATTGTACAAGAGACAGGGATCAAGATCTTCCCCAAGAAAATGAAATGCATAAAGGTAACATGGTTGTCTGAGGAAGCCTTACAAGTAGCTGAGAAAAGAAGAGAAGTGAAGGCAAAGGAGAAAAGGAAAGATATAACCATCTGAATGCAGAGTTTCAAAAAAATAGCAAGGAGAGATAAGAAAGCCTTCCTCAGTGACCAATGCAAAGAAATAGAGGAAAACAATAAAATGGGAAATACTAGAGATCTCTTCAAGAAAATTAGAGATATCAAGGGAACATTCACACAAAGATGAGCACAATAAAGGTCGGAAATGACATGGACCTAACAGAAGCAGAACATAATAAGAAGAGTTGGCAAAAATACACAGGAGAAGTATACAAAAATGATCTTAATGACCTAGATAACTGTGATGGTGTGATCACTCACCTACAGCCAGACATCCTATGATGTGTAATCAAGTGGGCCTTAGGAAGCATCACTACAAACAAAGCTCAGGAGGGAATGGACTCCGAGTTGAGCTATTTCAAATTCTAAAAGATGATTCTGTGTAATTGCTGCACTCAATATGCCAGCACTTTTGACCACTCAGCAGGGTCACAAGACTCGAAACTGTTAATTTTCATTCCAATCCCAAAGAAAGGCAATGCCAAAGAATGTTCATACTCCTGCACAATTGTACTCATCTGGCACCCCACTCCAGTACTCTTGCCTGGAGAATCCCATGGATGGAGGAGCCTGGTAGGCTTCAGTCCATGGGGTCGCTAAGTCAGACCTGACTGAGCGACTTCACTTTCACCTTTCGCTTTCATGCATTGGAGAAGGAAATGGCAACCCACTCCAGAGTTCTTGCCTGGAGAATCCCAGGGATGGGGGAGCATGGTGGGCTGCCGTCTATGGGGTTGCACAGAGTCGGACACGACTGAAGTGACTAGCAATAGCACACTAGCAAAGTAATGTTCAAAATTTTCCAAGTTAGTTTTCAACAGTATATGAATCATGAACTCTCAGATGTTTAAGGTGGATTTAGAAAAGGCAGAGAAATCTGAGATTAAATTGCCAACAACCATTGACTGATAGAAAATGCCAGAGAGTTCCAGAAAAACATCTACTTCTGCTTTATTGGCCAAAGCCTTTGACTGTGTGAATCACAACAAACTGTGAAAAATTATTAGAGAGATGGGGATATCTGACCACTGTACCTGCCTCCTGAGAAATCTGTATGCTGGTCAGGAAGGAAAAATTAGAACCAGACATGGAAAAATGGACTGGTTCCAAATATTCAGTATGTCCTGGCTGTATATTGTCACTCAGCTTATTTAGGTTATATGCAAAGTACATCGTGTGAAATACCAGGCTGGGTGAGGAACAAGCTGGAATCAAGATTGCCAGGAGAAATATCAATAACCACACATATGCAGATGAAACCACCCTTATGGTAGAAACTGAAGCAGAACTGAGGAGCCTCTTGATGAAAGTGAAAGAGGAAAGTGAAAAAAGCTGTCTTGAAACTCAACATTCAGAAAACTAAGATCATGGAATCCTGTAACATCCCTTCATAGCAAATAGATGGGAAAACAATGCAAACAGTGATAGACTTCATTTACTTGGACTCCAAGTTACTTAGATGGTGACTGCAGGCATGAAAATAAAAGACACTTCCTCTTTTGAAGAAAAACTATGACCAAACTAGATAGCATATTAAAACACAGAGACATTACTTTGCCTACAAATGTCCAGGTGGTCAAAGCTATGGTTTTTCCAGTAGTCATTTATGGATGTGAGAGTTGAACTATAAAGAAACCTGAGCGCTGAAGAATTGATGCTTTTGAAATGTGGCATTGGAGAAAACTCTTTGAGTCCCTTGAATTCCAAGGAAATCAAACCAGTCAATCCTAAAGGAAATTAGTTCAGAATATTCATGGGGTGTTGATACTGAAGCTGAAACTCCAATATTTGGCTACCTGATGTGAAGAACTGACTCATTGGAAAAGACCCTGATCCTGGGAAAGACTGAAGGCATGAGGAGGAGGGGACAACAGAGGATGAGATGGTTGGATTGCATCACCGAGTATGAGCCATCTCCAGGAACTGGTAATGGACATGGAAGGCTAGCATGAAGTAGTTTATGGGGTCTCAAAGAGTCAGACAAAACTAGGCAACTGAACTGAAATGATATGGTAACCAAGGGATGCTGATGCTTTCATTTTTTTCAATAAATTTTAATATCAAGGGAAAGAGTTCAGTAGAATATGGAAAAGTTATTTAATACCTACTTTTTGAGCTGAATGTAATTTTATCCTGTAATAATGCAGACAATCCTTTTTGTTGACTTATAGAATACATACATATATATATATATATATATATATATATATATATATAATCATTTATTTGTTTTTTAGTAACTAATTTGTGACTGGATCTTTGTGACCCCATGGACTGTTACCCATCAAGCTTCTCTGTCCATAGGGTTTCCCAGACAAAGATACTGGGAAAATCTCATAGTATCTAGAGTGTGTTGCCATTTCCTTCTCCACTATGTGCTATTACATAATATCCAATGTTATTTTACTGAGTAACTAGCTACATAGAACATTTATAATGTATTTAACATGTTTATGATACACTGTGTTGGTTTACAATGACTGATGTTATTGTATCCAATTGTCTTTATAAAGTTACTCTGAATGTGAGTTCGGATTTAATTTTAAAGCAAAGAAGTGACTGATTCAGAGTGAAACTCAGTCCAGTTAACACCTCAGACAGGTGAAATAATACTAGAGACTATGACCAATAAGCTATTGAAAGGTTGTTGCTGAATTACGACGCCGGGATTCTTGGCCTCCAGAGGAGAAGAATTCAATCCGGGGCCAGAGACGAGGCTTGATCGCTCAGAGCTTTTATGTAGCAAAGTTTTATTAAAGTATAAAGGAGATAGAGAAAGCTTCTGACATAGGCATCAGAAGGGGGTAGAAAGAGTACCCCGCTGCTAGCCTTCAGCTGGATGTTATATAGTCACCAGCAGCCTGTTAACTTAGAATGGCACCAGGCCCCTCACCCATAAGATGTATTTTGGGATAACCTTGGCTCCAAATGATTTGTCTTGGGCCATAAAATGATTAACTTGAATCTTGAAGAAGGGCAGGTCACCATACAAAGAGTTTCATTTACATAGATTAGAGGAACAATATAGGAGTATAACATACTGGTTTATCAAGTAGGTTCTGAGCCCAAAAGGCAGAACCAACTTGAAGACAGAGTTTGGGGTGGATGCATAGTACATTAGCATAGCTTAAGACAAACATTTCCATAAGAAAAAGGCATTGGTTAACTTCAGGTGATAATCAGATGTCACTATGGCAACACAGAATTTTAAGAGAAACCTTTTAAGTTTGTATAGAGAAGGAAAAAATATCATTAGTTTCTTCCTGCCGCTTAAGAGAGATAAAATGTCTGACACTTGCAGGCTGTTTCCTCCGTTTGGAGGCCCCTGGCCTTCCTGCCTGTTACCCTCTCACTATCACAGAAACTCCTACTGGCAGAAGATATCAAAAAAAAAAAAAAAAGTTAATTTACACTTTGACCATAAGAAGCACAATTGTTTACTTAAAAAGAAAAAAAAAAAAAGATTTTGTCATAAGAAGTAACCATATGCCTTCTGAGAAAATTGCATTTTTCTCTTTGTCACAGTATCTCATAGCATCATATTTTTATGACTTATAAGGAGAGTTGAAATAAAGGTATAAGCAGTGCATATAATCACTTAAATTTAATTTTCTTAAATCTTTATATATTGTTATATAGTTTCTATTGTTTAGAATTGAACACTGAAGTGATTTCTTTTTTTATTTTACCATACTTAATAATTTAAAGAAATTAAAAAAAATTATGGAAATACAATGTAATTCTTTCAAAAAGATATTGATTTTAGTATTTTCATAAAAATATCTATTTTAGGTAGAATATATTTGTAGTAGGATAAAATTAAAGTTTTTATTTAAATATGTACAGTTAGCTTAACTGTATTTTATATGCTACAAGTGCAACCTTTTATGTCTTGTTTCACAGACAGAAAACTTAAAGTGTGTGTTTGCTCATAGAAAGTCAATACTGTATCACCAAACACATTATCTTGTCTTCAAATTATATTTTAAAATAGATAGATCTTAAACAAATATGTAGTGATAGTCAAATGTACTGAATGGATTCTAAAGAAAAGTTGCCCTTCTTAATTTTTGTGTTTCATGCATTACAAATTCAGAAGTGCTAAATATATTCATTTTAATACATAAATGATTTTAAAAAAAGTACACACAGAGTTAGATAAGTGTTAAAATTATTTGGAAGACAATTTGAAAGTTAAATAATAACATTAAAATTCTAATTTTCATTTGAAAAATTATGCTTATGATGAGATCCCAAAATCCAATTTATCCACAAAAGTTGTTTCTCACTCAACATGGGTCAATAAAAGTTCATGTTATTCTTAGCCTAAGGAAAAGTATATATTATTTATACCTCAGAAACATGTTAAATGATATTTTAAAGTAAATTAAGAGATAATATATGCATTAGAATATAAGTATGTATCTTTATTATTAACATCTGTGAGGCTTTCTGCCATTACAAAATTACCCAAAAGATGTCAATGCACGGCTGTAAAAAAAAAATGACATTCCAATGAAAAGCCAAATTACATCATGAAAGTCATTTAGGACATTAGAGTACACTTGTGTTCTCAAAACCTGAAGGTAACCCCACTGAATGTCTGCAGAGAAACTTTGTGAAGTCAAAACAAACTCCTAGGAGTTAATTTTTAAAAGGAAGTTACACATTAAAAGATAAGTTGGCAAAAATTAACATCAGTGTATAACTGAAAAATACACTGTAGATAAAGATGTGTGAAAATAAATCCATAAATAATTCTCCTTCTAAGTATACCAATGACTTTAAGATGATCAAAATAAAAGAACTGCTGGGAAAATAATTTGAAATGTTGATGACTGATTTATTTTTCTGAAACTAAATATAACACTTTAATTACCTCCTTATATATACACAGACTCACTTTTTTATTTTTTTTTCAAAAACTGAAACTTTGTTTTACAGTCGAGAGAGCTGCCATGGCCCAATCTGACAATTTATATCACCATGTAGTGACCTCACAGGGGCATTTTTATTGGCTTCAGTCTAAGCAGGACTTTATATGCGTTTAATACTTATACTTCCTGATCTATTTCAGTTCAGTTCAGTTCAGTTGCTCAGTCGTGTCTGACTCTTTGTGACCCCATGAATTGCAGCCCGCCAGGCTTCCCTGTCCATCACCAACTCCCGGAGTTCACCCAGATTCATTTCCATCGAGTCGGTGATGATATCCTGCCATCTCATCCTCAGTCGTCCCCTTCTCCTCCTGCCTCCAATCCCTCACAGAATCAGTCTTTTCCAATGAGTCAGCTCTTCGCGTGAGGTGGCCAAAGTACTGGAGCTTCAGCTTCAGCATCATTCCTTCCAGAGAAATCCCAGGGCCGATCTCCTTCAGAATGGACTGGTTGGATCTCCTTGCAGTCCAAGGGACTCTCAAGAGTCTTCTCCAACACCACAGTTCAAAAGCATCAATTCTTCTGCACTCAGCTTTCTTCACAGTCCAACTGTCTCATCCATACATGACCACTGGAAAAACCATAGCCTTGACTAGACAGACCTTGTAGGCAAAGTAATATCTCTGCTTTCCAATCTACTATCTAGGTTGGTCATTATTTTTCTTCCAAGGAATAAGCGTCTTTTAATTTCATGGCTGCAGTCACCATCTGCAGTGATTTTGGAGCCCCCCAAAATAAAGTCTGACACTGTTTCCACTGTTTCCCTATTTCTCATGAAGTGATGGGACCGGATGCCATGATCTTCGTTTTCTGAATGTTGAGCTTTAAGCCAACTTTTTCACTCTCTTCTTTTTCTTTCATCAAGAGACTTTTTACTTCTTCTTCACCTTCTGCCATAAGAGTGCTGACATCTGCATATCTGAGGTTATTGATATTTCTCCCAGCAATCTTGATTCCAGTCTGTGCTTCTTCCAACCCAGCATTTCTCATGATGTACTCTGCATAAAAGTTAAATAAGCAGGGTGAAAATATACAGCCTTGACGTACTCCTTTTCCCATTTGGAACCAGTCTGTTGTTCCATGTCCAGTTCTAACTGTTGCTTCCTGACCTGTATATAAGTTTCTCAAGAGGCAGGTCAGGTGGTCTGGTATTCTCATCTCTTTCAGAATTTTCCACAGTTCATTGTGATCCATACAGTCAAAGGCTTTGGCATAGTCAATAAAGCAGAAATAGATGGTTTTCTGGAACTTTCTTGCTTTTTCGATGATCCAACGGATGTTGGCAATTTGATCTCTGGTTCCTCTGCCTTTTCTAAAACCAGCTTGAACATCTGGAAGTTTAAGGTTCTCATACTGCTGAAGCCTGGCTTGGAGAATTTTGAGAATTGTTTTACTAGCGTGTGAGATGAGTGCAATTGTGTGGTAGTTTGAGCATTGTTTGGCATTGCCTTTCTTTGGGATTGGAATGAAAACTGACCTTTTCCAGTCCTGTGGCCACTGCTGAGTTTTCCAAATTTGCAGAATACATCATAAATTAATTATGAATTTAGTTAGTTAACTAAAAATACAACTCCATTTTTTTTTCTCTAAAGAAAATCACACTGTAAACTTACTGCTACTGCAGCACTGCTAAGTCACTTAAATCGTGTCCGGCTCTGTGGAATCCCATAGACAGAAGCCCACCAGGCTCCCCCACTGATGACAAAGCTAGAACTAGAAGATAGCATGAAATATCAGCAGGAGAAGGAAATATTAGAATAATATACATTTATCTTAGCTACTTAGAAAATATATGTTTACCAATTTAGACAAAGCTCCAAATAAGCTTATAAATATCTGACTAAAACAGATAAATAAAGAATAAAACTGAATGAAGTTAAAAAGAAATTTTTTCAAAGAAAAAAAATCTGAATTACATATATATATATATTTCTGTTTTATTTTTATTGTGTGTGTGTGTGTGTGTGTGTGTGTGTGTGTGTGTGTTGTTACTATTTAGTTTAATTGTTTCCAACTCTTTCACAGCTCCATGGACTATAGGCTGCCAGGCTTTTCTGTCCATGGGATTACCCAGGTAAAAATACTAGGGTGGGTTGCCATTTCTTTTTCCAGGGGATTTTCCCAACTCAGGTATTGAACTCACATTTCCTGCATTGGCAGAAAGATTCTTTACCACTGAGGCAGCAAGGAATCCTATCTATATTTAGGAGAATATATAGGATTCTCCTAAATATAGATAGGATTCTCCTATATATAAATATAATTCTCCATATGGAAGGCAGCCAATTGTAATAAAGTTTCCCAAATAGAACCTTCCCTGGTGGCTCAGACAGTAAAGAATCTGCCTGTAATGCAGGCGACTTGAGTTCAATCTCTGGTTTGGGAAGATCCTCTGTAGAAAGAAATGGCAATCCACTCCAGTATTCTTACCTGAAGAACTCCAAGGACAGTGGAGCCTGGTGGGCCCCAGTCCATAGGGTCACAAAGAACTGGACATGACTGAGTGACTAACACAACAACTACCCAATAGAACTCCAGTGTATGCTACATTTGAGAAATAGGGACAGGCAATGTGTTAGTTACAATCCTTTGTTAAATGGTTTAGTTTACATATTGTGTGTATATGTTTGCATATATAACAAATTTTAATAAAACAAAATTTTTACTCTATTAAAATCTAAAATCATATGTAAAATTCTTGGTTAAGTGTGAGATTGAGTTTACACTTCTGAGTCACATATATCATAGAATTGCCAAGAAGTGTTCACATACTGTAAAAGAAGTAATGAGAATTTGAAAACCCTTCTCATAGCAGTTTGTAGTATATGCAACTAAGTATTGCTGAAACAAAAATCATTAACATAAGAGGATATTTGGTCAATACAGAATGTGTAAATATTTTGATTATTGATTAATATTGTTAACAAAGCTATAAAATCACAAAATATCACATTTGAAAAATAGTTGGGTTTATGTCAGTAAAATTTCATCTGAAAACACACATTTTCTAATCTCATTTCTTTTAGTGTTAAACAGGATTTTGGTTAATGGTTTAAATCTATGGAGCTACTATCTCTTCTCTGTATTTAGAATTTCATGCCATCTGTCACATACTGAACAACACTCATATTTACTAAAGGAAGTAACAAATGACTCCATCCTCATCAATCATTAGATTCAGTTGAGGACTTTAATATTAGATGATTCTCATTTATTTAAAATAAAAAAATTTGATATATTAATTTATTGATTTCAATGATATATTTGAAATATATCAATATTTTATTGTACAGAGAACATATTTTATTTTAAATTTTAACCTTTCTACACTTTGAATTTGAAAACATTTACTTCGATAGAAATTTGGTCTTTCCTGTCTCTCTATGGATTTGAATTAAGGTTGAACACTTAGAAGCTGAATTTTAGAGTCAAGTGTCCTTTCGTCAATATCCATCCATCTCCTAAATTCTGAGGTAATATGATCTTCCAAACTCTTATTTTGAGAAACACCATTTTGGCATTTGATATGTGAAATAAAAGACTTCCTTGTAGCTCAAACAGTAAAGAATCTGCCTGCCATGCAAGAGACCAGGGTTCGATTCTTGAGTTGGGAAGTTCCTCTGGAGAAGGGAACGGCAATCCACTCCAGTATTCTTGCCTGGAGAATTCATGGACAGAGAGGCCTGGTGGGCTACAGTCCATGGGGTCACAAAGAGTCGGACACGACTGAGTGACTAACACACACATTTGAAATAAAAAACACACTGAATTGAGGTTTTTGAACACTAGTCTACAAGACCAGATAATGTATAATCAACAGACACATTCCACTAAAACCTGGGTTTAATTGAGCATCATTCTCAGTGAATGATATACATTCATAAAAAGCAATATAATGTTCATATATAATAATGTAACTATACATTCTTAAAGCAGTTCACAGTATCTCTTGATATTATTTCAAAACACACAACTTTTTACAACCACATACTTGTCTTTAGAAATTCACCCAAATAAATAATTTTTGAAGAATAAAAATTGGTATATATCATTATATCTCATTAAATTTAATGAGAAAAGCAAGGCTAATTAAATAGTAATGCCTTTGTAGTAGTTTACTTATGGGAATGTGTCTTTGTTGTGATGGCCAGTTTCCCCTTTTTTCGTTTTCTTCATTTTATTATTGAGCCAATTTTGGTATAAATCATAAATTTATTAATTTATTTATGTACCTACTCCCATGAAATAATTTCAGACAAATTATATTAAAAACAGATATAACAAAACCAAAGATATTTTAAAAAACACAGTTGATATTTACTGAGGTTCTATTTTCCATATGTTGTATACATATCATTTTATTTAATTACCAAAACAGTAATAAAAAAGAAAACATATTCTTCCATTTTACATAAAAGAAACAGAGTCATACTTGGTAAGAAAATTGCTCAGTCATGAAGTCTCAAAGACTGTTTGCATACAAATGCATAGTTCTATACTGTGAAATCCCATACTTTTATAACTGCATCACAGCATATCCAAAAGAATAAAGGTAAAAATCCAATAATAAAGACTTAAGGAGAGTTGCTCATTAGTTAAAAAGTGCAACATTTAAGTCTCAGCATCTGTGAGTCTGAAACTAGTAAACTAGTATCTAACAGAATTGGTTACATAGCTGTTAGTTTTTACAAAGCATCTTCCTTTTGAATATTCAAATTCTTAACTAAGTTTTTAATAGGAGCAGCTTTTACAGTTTTATGATTAAGTTGAAATACCTCATAAAAATCTACAAAAGAAATATTTTTTTGATATTGGCTAAATAAAAGTTTATGTCTTCTGAATACCAAGTACATAGACACTATGGGTGATGTCATACTAAAAAGGTAAGTGCATTTGAGCTATATTTCTGGTCTTAAAGAAGAGTGCCACATCTGGCAATGTGAATCTGAACTTTTTTATTTTAAACAGAGGGCAAATAAATTTCAGCATCCTAGTAAGTAATAGGTTAACCATGAGACTTATCCTGGAATCCTTAAGAGTTGCATAGTGGTGATGCTTTAGTATGTTTCCTTTTGCATTGATGTTAAAGAGATAAGGAATAGAGTTTCAAAGAATGAAAGTAATGTAAGGTGTTCAATGTTATGAAAAATGATCTTATGAAGAAAATCAAAAGTGCTCTTTTTGCAACAGAGACTATTTCAGAACTCCTAAAATGTTTCTTCAGAGTCAGAAAAAGGTATATTTGTATAATGAAACATATATATATATACACACACACACATATATTTACCAATTATAGGTAAAATCTAATTACATAAAATATCATTGCAAAAAAGACTTGTAAAAGATTTAAAATATAGATATATAGTGGTTTCGTAGTTTTTAAAGAAAAGTTCCTATATGGAGAAAATTTCAATTGTAAGCACTAATGCAGAAAATAAAATCACTTTTAAGCACTTTATAAACAACAAAATCAGTCAAAGATGGGAGAAAAAGGTGTATACCTCTTAGGTTGGTTGATATTTGCTGTTAATACCTCCTTACTGATACTATGTCTGAAATTCAGAAAAAAATTTACTTAAAATCATAGTGATATAAGTTGTCGTTCATTGAATCCTGAATCTCCAGTTCAACCTCTGTAACTGTTGCTAATCACAAAAGAACATACATTTGTAAGTTAAATCCTATTTTGTGTGTGTGTGTGTGTGTGTGTTGTGTGTGTGTGTGTGTATGCTTCCCAGGTGGCACTATTGGTAAAGAATCCACCTTTAATGCAGGAGATGACATGGGTTCAATCCCTGGGTCAGGAATATCCACTGGAGGAGGGCATGGCAATCCAGTCCAGCATTCTTTCCTGGAGAATCCCATGAATGGAGGAGTCTGATGGGCTACAGTCCATAGAGTCACAAAGAGTTGGACATATATATAATATATATTGGATATATATATATATTCACTGATTTAATATTAATAGTTTAGATTGATTTTTACATGATATTATTATCCTCACTTTATGAGAAAGGAAACCATATCTCAAAGAAGTTTAACACCATGCTCAAAACTATTTAATTGTTCTGTTAATTCTAACAAAATAACGTAAGTTGTTGGTTCCTTTAAATTTCTTGTATTACATTTGGTATGAATAGCATCATTGGACTTAAAATTTTTTTAATTACACAAAACTCTGAGTAACTAAATGTACCTATAAGTGATCAGAATAAAAGATAGCTTTCTCCACACATTCACAAGATTAGGTCTTCAACTCTTAAACTTCCTTCATTTTTCTCACCTGTATACATTTCACAGACCAGTGTGATCTGCTTTTCCCTCTGCTGCTGCTGCTGCTGCTAAGTCGCTTCCGTCATATCCGACTTGTGCGACCCCATAGACAGCAGCCCACCAGGGTCCCCCGTCCCTGGGTTTCTCCAGGCAAGAACACTGGAGTGGGTTGCCATTTCCTTCTCCAATGTGTGAAAGTGAAAAGTGAAAGTGAAGTCTCTCAGAGACCCTATGGACTGCAGCCTTCCAGGCTCCTCCGTCCATGGGATTCTCCAGGCAAGAGTACTGGAGAGGGGTGCCATTGCCTTCTCCAGCTTTTCCCTCTACTAATCCAGTAAAAGTATTCTTGTTTCTATCACTTTGTTCTTGTTGTTGTCTAGACATAAAGTAATGTCCAACTCTTTTGTGACCCTATGGACTGTATAGTCTATAGGCTCTTCTGCCCTTTTAGTTGCTAATACAATTATCTACTCTCAGTTTTTACTTTTATAACTTCTCTAGAGTATTTTCAATGTCACTCTACTTTTTGAAACTCTTTGTTGTTGTTCTTTGTTTTTGATTCAGCCCCTCCTTTCTTCCAATTTTAGAACTTACTAAATAGTAATACTCTGTGAGACCCCATGATTGTAGCCTACCAGTCTCCTCTGTCTGTGGGATTTCCCAGACAAGAATAATGGAATGCCATGCTCTTCTCCAGGGAATCTTCCTGACCAGGGATTCAACACACATCTTTTGTGTCTCCAGCATTGACAGGTAGGTTCTTTTTATCACTAGTGCCATGTGGGAAGACCAATTTCCTTCAAAGTTCTCATCAATTTTCATTCTACATTTATTGTACATATTTGCTAAATTCTTATCTCCCCTAATAAAAGTTAAACAACATATACATAATCAAAGATTTTTCAGTTTTATCTGTGGCTCTAAACACAGAATATGGCAATTTGCTTGGAACACAAGACTTAGTGTTGAATAAATTAGTGAAATAATATATGACTCTTTTCCACATATTTCCTATACAAAGAACTAAGTGTTATTTCTTATGTTATTTTCCAACAATAACCTATTCCATGCTTATGGCAAAGATGGTTTATTCTCAGGCAGTGACCTCCTCTAAGTGCTGAGATTGATTCTGCTATTTTCCCTTATTTTCAGCCTCAGAGTTATAGAGGGCCATCTCTCTAAAATATACACCTTATACTTTTAATTTCACATAATAAAATCACTTTCCAGACAGAGGATTAAGTTCAAAGTTGCTTTCATTTTGCATCAAGTTCTTCACAGTCTCAAGTTCTTCCATCTTTCTGGAACATACCCAGTTCCCATCTCTTCACAATCTTCTGAATTTTTTCCATAGTATAACCATACAAAACAAATTGTTGTTACTTGATCATACTCTTCTTTTTCATACATTTCTATCGGTGATCAGAGTTTTTCCATACAGCAAAGTTAATTACTACTCCCTTATCCAACAAGCAAATTCCTTTCTAGCCCTCAAAGACCATTTATTTTATGAAATCTTCTCTTACTCCTTAAGGCATAATTATCATACATTCTGCTCTGCTTAAATTGTACTGTCATTATTAGCATCATCATAATGTGCTTGTGCAATTTCCTGATCATGACATAATGTTAATGGAGGATATTCAGTTGCTTATAGCAAGAGCAGGAAAGTTGGAAGGAGCAAAGAACTAAAATTGCATATATTCCTGAGGTGGTGACCATCAGAAAATATTAAAACAAATGGGAAACAAATATTTGACAGGCTAGTATGTTGTCTAAATACAATAATTTTGCAACTGATTTCCAGACAAACATTACTGGGGACAGACAAAATAAAGTAATATGATTTTCTAATAGGTTGGGGACATACGAGGGAAGCTATACTTGCAAAGTTCAATCAATGTACTAATTCAACAATTCAAAATTCAACATTTTACAGGATTTCTATGACACAGATAGTAAAGAATCCACCTGCAATGAGGGAGATCTGAGTTCAGTCCCTGGTGTGGGAAAGTCTCCTGGAGAAGGGCATGACAACCCACTCCAGTATTCTTGACTGGAGAATCCCCACAGACAGAGGAGCCAGGTGGACTGTGTCCATGAGGTCACAAAGAGTTATACATGACTGAATGACTGAACACACACTATTGCACAAATTAATTCAACAATTTAATAAATATAAAACATGTACCTTTTGCTGAGACCTCTGCTAAATTCTGAGACTACAAAGAATAGTAAGAAATACAAACTTTCTACAAAGACTAAAACTGGACTACTAGGTTTTAGTCTGACAATTGGGAAGAGTAATACCACAAAGAACAACAAAATATAAGCCCTTAGCTATTTAATTATCTTTTAATTCACCTCTGGATTATTTCTAGGAACTAACACTCTGTGGGGAGCTATCAAGGACTCCTGAAATGAAGAAAAAGATGAACAGAAATGTCAGGAAGAACTAAAAAACTATCTCATTCCCCTCTATGTTATGATCCACTCTATGTAGAAACAACATCTTAGGTATCTTTGCATTCCCAGGATTTAGAACAAGTAATAGTAATATTGAGTTCACTATAAATACTTGGTGAAAACATTAAACAGAATTAGACTCACAATTACTGCTTTAGTAATTAGCAATTTAGTAATTAGACCCACTATTGTTGAATTTTACTACAGGGACACATTGGTGGGCTATCCATCATGATAATATTAAATGGTATAAACAGAATATCCCAAAGTATAAAACAGAAAACTCAGAAAATAAAACTCCTAAATCATATATTTTCTTGGCTTTTCTCAAACTTAAGTTTCATTCTATAATTTTATAATAAGAAATATTTAAGTCTTGGAGAGAAAAATAAGATGTGCAAATATAAATCAGAAAATAATATTTGCAAGGTAGTTATATATTATAATCACAAGATTTATCTTAAAATCTATGTTCTAAATTTAAGGGGAAAAGACAAGAATCCTGGAGTGGGATACCATTTCCTTCTCCAGGGGATCTTCCCAACCCAGGGATCAAACCTGGGTCTCCCACATTGGAGTCAGATGCTTTAACCTCTGAGCCACCAGGGAAGCCCTTATTTAAGGTACTGGAGACAAAGAGTAAATAAAGCTTATTGTGCATGTACTCTCCTCAACTTAGTTTAGCACATTCCACACACATTACAGGTAACCAAAGAGAATATTTACAATATGAATAAGAAATAGAAACTCATTCAGAATAAAAGCATACAGTGTGTCATGATTTTAAAAGACCAAGAGTCACATGGCACTGTGTGGTAATGCATTTTTTCACAGAGGTTTAGGAATGTGTGTGCATGCTCAGTCACTTCAGTCATGCATACTCTTTTTGATGCTATAGACTGTAGACCACGATGCTCCTCTGTCCATGGGGATTCTCCAGGCAAGAACACTGGAGTGGGTTGCCATGCCCACCTACAGGGGATCTTCATGACCCAGGGATCAAATCCACATCTCTTATGTCTCCCGCATTGGCAGGAGGATTCTTTACCACTAGGGCACCTAGCCCAGAATTAGGAATATGTTTAGTTAATACATTCTGAGTGGTTCTCTCTTTTAGAATAGTATGCATGCATTAATTAAAACAAACAAACAGTGTACTATTCAGTTCAGTTCAGTTGCTCAGTCATATCCAACTCATTGTGATCCCATGAACCACAACATACCAGGTCTCCCTGTCCATCACCAATTCCCGGAGTCCACCCAAACTCATGTCCATTGAGTTGGTGATGCCATTCAACCATCTTATCCTCTGTCATCCCCTTCTCTTCCTGCCTTCAATCTTTCCCAGCATCAGGACCTTTTCCAATGTGTCAGTTTTTCAAATCTGGTGTCCAAAATATTGGAGTTTCAGCTTCAGCATCAGTCCTTGCTGGGGTCCAGCCCCAGTGGATCCAGGGTGATTCGAAGGGGAGATGGATAGGCAAGGATAAACTTATTTATTTAGAGATATAAAAAGAGATTAGGAAGAAATAGTATAGTAGGAAAATCTAAGTGGAGAAAAGAGGCTGAATAACTTGGTTTATGGGGAAAACCAATAACATCTCAGGACAAGAGATTTGCACCATCTACGTTGGGCCACCAGCATCCACTTGAATATCGAAGGGTGCCCCACCTTACGCTCCCTTTCCCGTGGATCTTAGAAGCCAGGGCAAATAAGTAGATGTGGTGAGCCTCCCCGCTCCAGATGGGAATTTAGCCAGAAAACAGAGTAAAGAAGAGGGAGGGAGAGTGAGAAAGAGATATGGGGGGAGCCAGATTTCCAAGAAACTAGTTCGAGAAAATAGTCCGAGAAAACTGGTCCATCCTTTACTGTTAATAAGGCTTTTTATACATAGAGATCAATGGGTAACACAAAGTTATGCAGCGTTAGGAGCCCAGACTCATCAAAATCAGGCTTTTCTCTCTGCATACCTAGTTGTATACACAAGTCTTAGGTGATTTACATCATCTTCTGGCCAAAAGGCCAATTAACAGCTTATAACCCTTTTCTGATAAGGATTTGTTAACCAGAAGACTTATTGTGTTATTCTTTCCAAAGTCTGGTGCCACTCTCAGAAAACACTACATAAAGTTACGTTCTTACATAGCAAAGACACAGCAATTTATAACAAATAAAAGGAGTATAGTGATTTATAACAAAAAAAGTAATTAACTCAAAAGTCTAGTGTGGCTAACATCAAAACTACTATATACCTTTTTCTACATCCTGATTACATTGATACACATCCTCTCAGGTGCCTAAAAAATAAAGAATATGGAGGTCTGGCAGCAATCATTGAGTCAACAGTGAAATCCTGTCACCAATATGATTTTTAGCTCTTTAGAAAAGGCTCTGTATCTTTAAGATGCTTTAAGCTTTGTGCCTCTCATGGTTGGGGGGCTGTAAGCAATTCACAAGCTGTAAAAGGTCCAGGGGAACCTGTTAGGCAAGTTAGAGAGCTATCAGAGAGGGTTTTAAGCCGAGACATTCTTTTGCAGGAGACTGAAGCCCTGAATTACTTTTTCCAGAGAGTGTCAGAAGAGTGGAAAAGTATAATACAATAAGGCAGGCAGATTCTTATTTTGGGGGTACATGCTCAGGAAATACCAGGGGGGAACCCTGTGGCTTGACTCGCCTTGCCCATCAGGCCTCTCCACATGACCTTGTCATGGGTGGGATTCCTCACGCTGGCTCCCAGCAAGTTCCTCCAATAAAAATCCAGGACTGATTTACTTTAGAATTGACTGGTTTGATCTTGCAGTCCAAGGAACTCTCAAAAGTCTTCTCCAACACCACAATTCAAAAGCATAAATTTTTCAGTGCTCAGCTTTCTTCATACTCCAAATCTCAAATCCATACATAGCTACTGGAAAAACCATAGCTTTGACTAAAGGGACATTTGCCAGCAAAGTAATATCTCTGCTTTTTAATATGCTGTCTATATTGGTCATAAATTTTCTTCCAAGGAGCAAACATCTTTCAATTTCATGGCTGCAGTCACAATTTGAAGTGATTTTAGAGCCCAAGAAAATAAAATCTGTCACTGTTTCCATTGTATCCCATGTATTTGGCATGAAGAGATGGGACCAGAATCCATGATCTTAGCTTTTTTTTTTTTTTTTGAGTTTTAAGCCAGCCTTTTCACTCTCCTCTTTCATTTTCATCAAGAGGTTCTTTAGTTCCTCTTAAATTTCTGCCATAAGGTGGTGTCATCTGCATATCTAAGATCATTGATATTTCTCCCGGCAATCTTGATTCCAGCTTGTACCTCATCCAGCCTGGCATTTCACACAATGTACTCTGCATATAACCTAAATAAGCTGAGTGACAATATACAGCCAGGACATACTGAATATTTGGAACCAGTCCATTGTTCCATGTCTGGTTCTAAATTTTGCTTCCTGACTTGCATACAGATTTCTCAGGAGGCAGGTACCGTGGTTTGATATCCACATCTCTTTAAGAATTTTTCATATTTGTTGTGATTCACACAGTCAAAGGCTTTGACATAGTCAATAAAGCAGAAGTAGATGTTTTTTCTGGAACTCTCTGGCATTTTCTATCATCCAAAGGATGTAGGCAATTTTGTCTGTGATTTCTTGCCTTTTCTAAATCCACCTTAAACATCTGAGAGCTCATGATTTATACTGTTGAAGACTCACTTGGAAAATTTTGAGAATTACTTTGCTAGTGTGTGGGATGAGTGAAACCATGCAGGAGTATGAAAATTCTTTGGCATTACCTTTCTTTGGGATTGGAATGAAAATTAACATTTTTGAATCCTGTGACCACTGCTGAGTTTTCCAAATTTGCTGGCATATTGAGTGCAGCACTTTCACAGAATCAACTTTTAGAATTTGAAATATCTCAACTGAGAGTCCATCCCCTCCTTAGCTTTGTTCATAGTGATGCTTCCTAAGGTTCACTTGATTTCACACCACAGGATGTCTGACTCTAGGTGAATGATCACACCATCATAGTTATCTGGGTCATTAACATATTTTTTGTATACTTCTGTTTATTCTTGCCAACTTTTCTTATTATCTTCTGCTTCTGTTAAGTTCATGTGCTTCTGTCCTTTATATGCCCATTTTTATGTGAAATGTTCTCTTGATATCTCTAATTTTTTTGAAGAGATCTCTAGTTTTTCCCATTCAATTGTTATCCTCTATTTCTTTGCACTGATCACCGAGGAAAGCTTTTTTAACTCTCCTTGCTATTATTTGGAACTTTGCATTCAGATGCTTATATCTTTCCTTTTCTCCTTTGCCTTTCACTTCTCTTCTTTTCTCAGCTCTCTGTAAGGCCTCCTCAGATAACCACTGTGTTTATGCATTCATTTTCTTGGGGAAGGTCTTGATCCCTGTCTCCTGTACAATGTCACAAAGCACCATTCATAGTTCTTCAGGCACTCCATCTATCAAATCTAATCCCTTGAATCTGTTTTTCAAATCCCTTATGAGTATGCAGTGGAAGTAAGAAATAGATTTAAGGGACTAGGTCTGATAGACAGAGGGCCTGATGAACTATGGATGGAGGTTCGTGACATTGTACAGGAGACAGGAATCAAGACCATCCCCCCAAAAAAAGAAATGCAAAAAAGCAAAATGGCTGTATGAGCAGGCCTTAGAAATAGCTGTGAAAAGACGAGAAGTGAAAGGCAATGGAGAAAAGGAAAGATATAGTCATTTGAATGCAGTGTTCCAAAGAATAGCAAGGAGAGATAAGAAAGACTTGCTCAGGGATCAATGCAAATAAATAGAGTAAAACAATAGAATGAGAAAGACTAGAGATCTCTAAGGGAACATTTCATGCAAAGATGGGCTCAATAAAAGACAGAAATGGTGTGGACCTAACAGAAACAAAAGATATTAAGAAGAGGTGGCATGCATACACAGAAGAACTGTACAAAAAAATCTTCATGACTCAGATAAGATCATGGCATCTAGTCCCATAACTTCATGGCAAATAGATGGGGAAACAGTGGAAACAGTGGCTGACTTTATTTTTGGGTGCTCCAAAATTACTGCAGATGGTGATTGCAGCCACGAAATTAAAAGACACTTACTCCTTAGGAGGAAAGTTATGACCAACCTAGACAGCAATTAAAAAGCAGAGACATATACACAATAGAGTATCATTCAGCCATTAAAAAGAATACATTTGAATCAGTTCTAATGAGGTGGATGAAACTGGAACCTATTATACAGCGTGAAGTAAGCCAGAAAGAAAAAAAAAATACCAATACAGTATACTAAGACATATATATGGAATTTAGAAAGATGATAACCCTGTATCCAAGACAGCAAAAGAGACAGAGATGTATAGAACTGTCTGTTGGACTCTGTGGGAGCGGGAGAAGGTGGGATGATTTGGGAGAATGGCATTGAAACATGTATAATGTCATATATGAAATGAATTGCCAGTCCAGGTTTGATGAGAATACAGGATGCTTGGGGCTGGTGCACTGGGATGACGCAGAGGGATGGTACCAGGAGAGAAGTGGGAGGGGGATTCAGGATGGGGAACACGTGTACACCCGTGGTGGATTCATGCTGATGCATGACAAAAGCAATACAATACTGTAAAGTAATTAATTTCCAATTAAAATAAATATATATATAAAGCAGAGACATCAGTTGCCAACAAAAGTCCATCTAGTCAAGGCTATGTTTTCTCTAGTGGTTATGTATGGGTGTGAGGATTGGCCTATAAAGAAAGCTGAGCACCAAAGAATTGATGCTTTTGAACTGTGGTGTTGGAGAAGACCCTTGAGAGTCCCTTGGACTGCAAGGAGATCCAACCAGTCCATCCTAAAGGAGATCAGTCCTGGGTGTTCATTGGAAGTACTGATATTGAAGCTGAAATCCAGTATTTTGGCCACCTGAGGTGAAGAGCTGACTCATTTGAAAAGACCTGATGTTGGGAAAGGTTGAGGGCAGGAGAAGAAGAAGACAACAGGGTATGAGATGGTTGGATGGCATGACTGACTTAATGGACATGGGTTTTGGTGGACTCTGGGAGTTTGTGATGGACAGGGAGGCCTGGCATGCTGTGGTTCATGGGGTCGCAAAGAGTCAGACATGACTGTGAGACTGAACTGAACTTTTGCATTCCAGTCCCCTTGATGAAAAGGACATCTTTTTTGGGGTATTAGTTCTAGAAAATCTTGTGGGTCTTCATAGAACCCTTCAACTTCAGGTTCTTCAGCATTACTGGTTGTGGCATGGACTTGAATTACTGTGATAATGAATGGTTTTCCTTGGAAATGAGCAGAGATCATTATGTCATTTTTGAGATTGCATCCAAGTACTGCATTTCACACTCTATTGTTGGCTATGATGGCTACTTCATTTTTTTCTAAGGAATTCTTCCCCACAGTAGTCCAAATGCTCTCAAGATGGCAGAGTAGCTGAGCATGTGCTCACCTTCTCCTGTGAGAACACCAAAATTACAAACCACCGCTGAACAACCATTTCCAGGATAATTTTTGATCCCACCAGAAAGATACCCCATGCCCAAGGGCAAAGGAGAACCCCCTGAAAGATGGTAGGGGGTGCAAAATCACATTTAGAATCAAACCCCATGCCCGGCAGAGACACTTGGAGAGCTCAAACAAACCCATGTCGCCACCAGGAACAATAGACCCCACAGAGACTGAACCAGACATGTGTTTGAGTCTCCTGTGGAGGTATGGGTCAGCAGTGGCCTTCCACAGAGACAGGGGCTCTGGGTACGGCTACCTGCATCACAGAGCCTGTGGCATAAGCCCTCTTGAAGGAGGTTGGCATTAATCCCATGAAAGAGCTGGTGAACAGATGACCCACAAACTGCAGAACAATTATACCAAAGAAATTCTTGTAGTATTAAGAAAGTTCTAGGACCCACAACAGATTTCCCAACTTTGGGATCTGGCAAAGGGACTGAGAACTCCCAGAGAATTTGACTTTGGAGCCCAGTGGGATTTGATTAGAGAACTCACATCAGACTGGGGGAAGACGCTTGGAGAGCACAAACAAAACCCTGTGCACACCAGGAGAAAGGAGCAGTGACCCCACAAGAGACTGACCTACATTTGCCTGTGAGTTTCCAAGAGTCTCCAGCAAAGGCATAGGTTCGCAGCAGCCTCCTACAGGTTCAGGGGTACTAGTGTGCCAGGACTTTTTAAAGGACATCACCACTGTCTTCATTACCTCCACCATAGTTTGGTCTCGGGTCAAACAAGAGGGAAGGAACACAGCCCCACCCATTAGCAGAAAATTGAATTATAGATTTAGCATGGCCCTGCCCATCAGAACTACACCCAGTTTCCCCCAAAGTCAGTCTCTCCTACCAGGAAGCTTCCATAACCCTCTTATCATTATCCATCAGAGAGAAGACAGAATGAAAACCACAATCACAGCAAACTAACAGAACTGATCACATGGACCACAGCCTTGTCTAGCTAAATGAAACTATGAGCCATGCTGTGTAGGGCCACCCAAGACGAATGGGTAGTGGTGGAGAGCTCTGACAAAACATGGTTCACTGGAGAAGGGAATGGCAAACCACTTCAGTATTCTTGCCTTGAGAACACCATGAACAGTATGAAAAGGCAAAAAGATAGGACACTGAAAGATGAACTCCCCAAATTGACAGGTGCCCAGTATGCTACTGGAAATCAGTGGAGAAATAACTCCAGAAGAATGAAGAAACAAAACCAAAGCAAAACAATGCCTAGTTGTGGATGTGACCTGTGATGGAAATAAAGTCTGATGCTGTAAAGAGCAATATTGCATAGGAACCTGGAAAGTTAGGTCCCTGAATCAAGTGGTCAAACAGAAGATGGCAAGAGGGAACATCTCTTTTAGGAATTTTAGGAATCTCATTTTAGGAATCAGTGAACTAAAATGGACTGGAATGGATGAATTTAATTGAGATACCCAGGGGATAATCATTTGTAAAATGGTGATGTGATTGAAAAAATGGTGAAGAAAACACAAAATTTGCATATATGAGTATTCCAGATAATTTATGTAAATATTTTCCTCTCATGGAAAAGGAACATAACTCCAAACTGACGAAGTGTGTATCTTGCAGAATGTTTTCCTTCCAAAGAGCATAGTATGGAGAGGGAGGAAAAAGAGAGTAACTTTACAGTGGAAATACCAGACAACTCCTCTCCCAGCCAGTGACCAAAGCCTATAAATCATCTAACACTGTTCAAAATAAAGTAGCACCTGTCAAGGGCCACTATCAACCCTCTTTCAGACACCCAAAAGCTGGAAAACTACTGAAGACAAGAATATACAGATTCTCAGGAAAACAACATCTTTTAGAAGCACAGCCAACTCAGATACAACTGTGGATCAGAATAGACATGAACCTGCCTTCCTTCTTCCTGACCCTTGTCCTTTAATCTCAACAAGTCTCAAACCTTCACCCTTCAGAGTCATTGCCATTCTCTGTGTCTCTACTCCTTTCCTCTCTTGGAAAGTAAATGTGCCTGTGTTTGTGTTAGCCACTCAGTCGTGTCCAACTCTTTGCGACTTCATGGACTATATCCCACCAGGCTCTTTTTCCCATGAAATTCTCCAGGCAAGAATACTGGGGTGGGTTGTTATTTCCTTCTCTAGTGGGTCTTCTTAATCCAGAGATCGAACTCTGGTCTCCTGCATTGCACTTGGATTCTTTACTGTCTGAGTCAAAGTGAATAAGAACTCTTTTTGTTAATTACTTCTGTGAATCCTTTCAAAACTCAACTCACTTAACAAGATCAATGGTCATTCCATGGCAACAGTAAGTATTCTCGATGTAAGATGAGAATTGGTGCTTTACCTCTCTATCTAGCACTCCAACAACAACAACAAAACACTCTATTTAGTTACAACATAGTTCAGTTCAGTTCAGTCACTCAGTTGTGTCTGACTCTTTGCGATTCCATGAATTGCAACACGCCAGGCCTCCCTGACTATCACCAACTCCCGGAGTTCACCCAGATTCATGTCCATCCAGTTGGTGATGCCATCCAGCCTTCTCATCCTCTATCATCCTCTTTTCCTCCTGCCGACAAACCCTCCCAGCATCAAAGTCTTTTCCAATTAGTCAACTCTTTGCATCAGGTGACCAAAGTACTGGAGTTTCAGCTTCAGCATCATTCTTTCCAAAGAACACCCAGGGCTGATCTCCATTAGAATGGACTGGTTGGAACTCTTGCAGTCCAAGGGAATCTCAAGAGTCTTCTCCAACACCACAGTTCAAAAGCATCAATTCTTTGGTACTCAGCCTTCTTCACAGTCCAACACTCACATCCATATATGACCACTGGAAAAACCATAGCCTTGACTAGACAGACCTTTATTGGCAAAGCAATGTCTCTGCTTTTCAATATGCTATCTAGATTGGTCATAATTTTCCTTCCAAGGAGTAAGCATCTTTTAATGTCATGGCTACAGTCACCATCTGCAGAGATTCTGGAGCATCAAAAAATAAAAAGTCTGACACTGTTTCCACTGTTTCCCCATCTATTTCCCATGAAGTGATGGGACCAGATGTCATGATCTTCGTTTTCTGAATGTTGACCTTTAAGCCAACATTTCACTCTCCTCTTTCACTTTCATCAAGAGGTTTTTAGTTCTTCTGCACTTTCTGCCATAAAGGTAGTGTCATCTGCATATCTTAGGTTATTGATATTTCTCCTGACAATTTTGATTCCAGCTTGTGATTCTTCCCGCCCAGCGTTTCTCATGATGTACTCTGCATAGAAGTTAAATAAGCAGAGTGACAATATACAGCCTTGACATACTCCTTTTCCTATGTGGAACCAGTCTGTTGCTCCACGTCCAGTTCTAACTGTTGCTTCCTGAGCTGCATATAGGTTTCTCAAGAGGCAAGTCAGGTGGTCTGATGTTCCCATCTCTCTGAGAATTTTCCACAGTTTCTTGTGATCCACACAGTCAAAGGCTTTGGCATAGTCAATAAAGCAGAAATAGATGGTTCTCTGAAACTGTCTTGCTTTTTTCATGATCCAGTGGAGGTTGGCAATTTGATCTGTGTTTCCTCTGCCTTTTCTAAAATCAGCTTGAACATCTGGAATTTTATGGTTCACGTACTGCTGAAGCCTGGCTTGGAGAATTTTGAGCCTTACTTTATTAATGTGTGAGATGAGTGCAATCATGCGATAGTTAGCATTGTTTGCCATTGCCTTCCTTTGCGATTGGGATGAAAACTGACCTTTCCAGTCCTGTGGCCACTGTTGAGTTTTCCAAATTTGCTGGCATATTGAGTGCAGCACTTTCACAGCGTCATCTTTCAGGACTTGAAATAGCTCAACTGGAATTTCATCTCCTCCAACAGCTTTGTTTGTAGTAATGCTTTCTAAGGGCCGCTTGACTTCACATTCCAGGATGTCTGTCTTTAAGTGTGTGATCACACCATTGTAATTATCTTGGTCGTGAAGGTCTTTTTTGTATAGTTCTTCTGTGTATTCTTGCCACCTCTGCTTAATATCTTCTGCTTCTGTTAGGGCCATACCATTTCTGTCCTTTATCGAGCCCATCTTTGCATGAAATGTTCCCTTGATATCTCTAATTTTCTTGAAGAGATCGCTAGTCTTTCCCATTCTGTTGTTTTCCTCTATTTCTTTGCATTGATCACTGAGGAAGACTTTCTTATCTCTCCCTGCTATTCTTTGGAACTCTGCATTCAGATTCTTATATCTTTCCTTTTCTCCTTTGCTTTTCACTTCTCTTCTTTTCACATCTATTGTAAGGCCTCCCCAGACAGCCATTTTGCGTTTTTGCATTTCTTTTCCATGGAGATGGTCTTAATCCCTGTCTCCTGTACAATGTCATTAACCTCATTCCAAAGTTCATCAGGCACTCTATCTATCAGATCTATTCCCTTAAATCTATTTCTCACTTCCACTGTATAATCATAAGGAATTTGATTTAGGTCATACATGAATGGTCTAGTGGTTTTCCCTTCTTTCTTCAATTTTAGCCTGAATTTGGCAATAAGGAGTTCATGATCTGAGCCACAGTCAGCTCCTGGTCTTCTTTTTTGTTGACTGTATAGAGCTTCTCCATCTTTGGCTGCAACGAATATAATCAATCTGATTTCAGTGTTGACCATCTGGTGATGTCCATGTGTAGAACCTTCTCTTATGTTTTTGGAACATAAACAGCAGGCAAATTCCACTTAAGTCATTGTCTACAGAAACCCTGGGTAATACTTAAACTGTCAAGATTATGGAAAAAAAAAAAAAGGAAAGTTGAAGAAATGGGTACACCTTAGAGCAGCCTTAAGAGCCATGAGAACTAAATGCCATGTGATATCTCAGACGGAATCATGCAGCAGTTAAGTTTTAAGTCAAAATCAAGGAATTTGGAATGAAGTATAAACTTCATTTAATAATAAGGCATCAAAATCGTTGATGGATAAACCATACTAATGTAAGCAGTTAATTTTAGGAAAACTGTGTGTGGAGTGTTTAGGAACATTCTGTACTATCTTTACAACCTTTCTGCAAAGCTAAATCTATTTTAATATTTTAAAGTTTATTTTAAAAGTCTTCAACTATGTTTTCTTCCAGTTCGATTTTACTGATTGTCTAACACTTTTCAATTTTTACTTACCATCATATGCTGATTATGTTCAAATATCATTACAGGAAACATAACATTTTCACATCTGCATTTGTTTCCATGTTATAGCTGTATCATATGTTATCTATTTACTGATTTATACTGTTTGCCATTCTGATTGCTTCTATACTTTTCTTTTTTTAGTATAATTTTATTTATCTTAATTGGAAGTTAATTACTTTACAATATTGTATTGGTTTTGCCATACATCAACATGAATCTGCCACAGGTATACACGTGTTTCCCATCCTGAACCCCTCTCCCTCCTCCCTTCCCATACCATCTGGTGAACAATTGTATACATGAATTGTTCTGACTCTGGGTTTTGTGTTTGGATTTTGATTTTAATGTTTGTCTCTTTCTTTTTTTAATTTGGTAGGTCTGAATTAAGTTTTTGATTTACACATTACATATTATAGTTGATTTTTGAAATTTTATATTTTTGTAATATTGAGTTGTAATTTTTAAGAATGATATAACTAAAACTTGTGTGTGTGTACTAAGTGGCTTCAGTCATATTCAGTTTTTTGCTATCCTATGGACTGTAGCCCATCAGGCCCCTCTATCCATGGAGGATATCCTCTATCCTCCAGGCAAGAATACTAGAGTGGGTTGTCATGCCTTGTTCCAAGAGTCTTTCCAACCCAGGGATTGAACCCAGGTCTCCCACATTGCAGGCAGATCCTTTATCATATTTGCCAGCAGGAAAGCCCATAACTGAAGCTTAAGATAGCTTAAACTAAAAATAGCCCTGATTAGATTTTTTACCTTAATTCACATGATTCACTCAAATTGAGCACTTTTTTTAATACCAGAAACTTGCTAAAGAGTTGATTCATTTACAAGGCAGAGCCAGCTACTTACCCTTTTTTTCTCCCACCCTTCCCCTATCCTTCTGGATAGATCCTCTCAGTTCATAATTTTCCACCATGTGGTTATTACTAGGCAGAGTTTGATGACACTGACTCCACTTGAATGTTCACACAAGGGAAGCAGGTTGAGTCTCAGGATATCATTATCTATTTATGAGATTTATTTCATTCTTTGATCAGCACTTAGACTTCTCTGATGCTCCACAGAAGTGGCCTATGGCTTATTTATTCATTATCCTTGAGAGTTTGACAACATTAAATATTGAAGGCAGGAGGATGAGGGGATGACAGAGGATGAGATGGTTCGATGGCATCACTGACTCAATGGACATGAGTTTCAGTAAGCTCTGGGAGTTGGTGATAGACAGGGAAGCCTGGTATAATGCAGTCAATGGGGTCGCAGAGTTGAACGTGACTGAGTGAACTGAGCTGTCTTATTTTCTGCTAAAACTTCCTTTTAAAAATGTAGGGGGAATATTTACACATGTGTCATCCTACTTGGGCTTCCCTGGTAGCTCAGATGGTAAATAATCTGCTTGCAATGCAGGATACCAGGGTTCAATCCCTGGGTCAGGAAAATTCCCTGGAGATGGGAATGGCTACCTGCTCCAGTATTCTTGCCTGGAGAATTCCATGGACAGAGTAGCCTACAGTCCATAGAGTCACAAAGAGTGGAACACAACTGAGTGATGAACACCTTCACTTAACATCCTACCTCAGGGTGAAAATACTTAGTAATATTCCATATATATATATATATATATATATATATATATATAATTTAGGGCAAGCTATTCTGATCAGTAAAATAATTTTGACATAACTTTACATTATATGTTAACTCTCTAAACTTCAGCATATTTACCATGAATTTAAATTATTTTACTATATAAGAAAATCATGACAAAAGGCTTTATAGGATATATCCGTTCAACAATTGAGACCTCTTCTTATTTTTTTCCTCTCTCCAGCTAGATAATTATCAACCATTAAGAAAAAAGGTCATACTGCACTAAAATATTGTTGATCTAGGAGGGATCTTGATATAGCTAACAATAATAGCCCCAAAGAATAATCCTATGAAGGAATATTATTAGAAAAAAAAAGATCTAAATTATTTGTCAGATATTTATTTCATGCAAAATAGTTTAATGGAATAACAAGTGTATGTGTCTAAACTTCAACAGTAAAAATAAACTTAGAGTTTTCTAAAAGAAAATAAGCTTTTTAAGGGCTGGATTTAAAAATATATGTATACTCTTATTCTTTTCTTTTAGAATTTCTGAATTTAAAAAAGAAAAAAAAAGAATGATTTTCAGAATGTGTTGGTCATTTTGTATTGTATCACTTGTCAGAGAACAGAATAAAATCACTTCAAATGATTCATTTCTATCAAAGAAAATGAAATGCCTCCAGTGAAAGGCATCTTCAGAATGCTGACAGTCAGATTTGAGTCCAAAAAATAGGCAAAATGAAATAAAAAAGCAGAGCAGAGTGAACACAATAATTTATTCAAGTAATTAGAAATAAAATTGCATTCAACTGAGTACCATAATTGTTTTGAGGTCAGCAACTAAAATTTATAATTAAACACATTATTTAGTATATGAATAATTGTGCCTTTACTTTTCAATCTTTGGGCATAAGAGAAATGTTGAGTTAAGTGAAGTTAAAGCAAATTATCAAACAAAAAAATTTTAAGCATGGATGTCAAACTTACTTAAAATTCCTTTAAATAGGGAAAGCTTAAAATTCAGTTCTTATAATATCTCTTCACCAAGTATGCTGCATTGACATATTTAAACTTTTCCTAAAGTAAAGAAAGGCAATTTATCTTATGGAACTCTTTTTGCTAATTTTATATCCTTCTTATGTTTTCTATTGTATTATTTCTACAATAAAATGTGCTCTATAAGTTTGAACTCTAAAGAATTTTTAAAAATGTGAAAAATATGGGAAACTGATTATATTCAGTTTACTATATTTATAGTAGGCACCACTATCCTATTGATGTTATAGCAAACTGTCTGACCAATATACACCAATTAATAGAGATGATACATTATAGAATCATGGTAAACTTGTAGCCTGGGCTTCCCTGGTAACTTAGTGCGAAAGAATCTGCCTGAAAATGCAGAACATGGGTTTGATCCCTGGGTCAGAAAGATATCCTGGAGAAGTAATGGCAACTCACTCCTGTATTCTTGTCTGAGAAATCTGATTGGCAAAGGAACCTGGTGGGCTACAGTCTCTGTTGTCACAAAAGAGTTGGAGATGACTGAGCAACTAAACAGCCACAAACCTGTAGCCTAATATTTTTCACACCCTTAACTTCCATATGAAAGGATTATCTTTAACCTACACCCTTTCATGCTTAGATAACTCTAAAGCTCCTTTTGTGCGTTTGAAGGTTATCGATCTTAGAAGACCAAATAGAATTCAGGCCACCTCCATATATATGGAAGGTCCTAGGTGGCTCTGTGGTAAAGAATCCTCCTGCAACTGCAGGAGACACAATTTTAATGCCTAGGTCAGGAAGATCCCCTACAGAAGGAAATGGCAACCCACTCCAGTATTCTTGTCTGGGAAATTGCATGGACAGAGGAACCTGGTGAGCAACAGTCCATGGGGTCACAAAAGAGTCAGACACGACTTAGTGACTAAACAACAACTGATACATGGTTACAAGTTATCTGAAAAAGTCTCCAGTACTCTAATTCTGTAGGATTGGTAATATATTTCTCCTCTTATAATAAAAGGAAAATATGAAAGAAATTCAAAGCATGATGTATAAAAAAGCAGTACTCTTTACAAGTTGGATGTACAATTCAAAACTTATCTCACTTATTCATTATTTCAATAAATATCTGTTAAGTGGCAGTAAGTATTGCATTGATAATCCTTGTCCTGCTTTCAAAGATTATAAAGTCTCATGCATAAGACTGATAAGAAAACTAGCAATGAGTCCGAATTAAACACTACTGGGATCCCAGCTTCAGAACAAGATTTTGCACTTTATAGGTATTTGATACATATGTTGAATTAATTCAATATATATTCTTTCACTTACTTGCTCATCTATTATATTCTCTTCCTTCTAGGTCATGAAGTTGGTTCAAATATTAAGAATATGCAATCTCTGTTTTCAAGGCACTTAGAGCACATTGATATCCAGGGATCAGCAAAACAACATCAGAATGGAAGATGTGCAGAGATTTAATAACAAGTTCCATTTTTATTATTGTTTTGAGCAATAGGTCTGTGACATGGAGGTAAGTTATATGCTGAAAACAACTTGATACATGAATTTGAAACTCATCATTCAGTGATATAGCTTCAGGCATCCCTTGCATAGAATAGTTAAAATCTTGAGATGGGAAAAGATTTCTCTGAAGAGCATTCAGTGTTGGAAATACATATAGTTCAGGCAAAACACATAGGAAAATATAAGAATCTAAAAACACAGAATTACCAACAGAGTATTTTGTTTGAGGCAACAGAAATTCAAAAAAGCAAGAGATTGAACCACAGTCTAAAAAGCTGTAATATTATGCTCATTGTAATGAGCAAAACAAACAAAGTGAAGTCACTGGTGACCTCTTTCCTAATGTAATTTCAGTGTAGCAGTGGATGTGCATATTAAATCAGATTGGGGAAACAGGGGGAAAAAAGTGAGATAGTGAATGTGAGCTTAGAAGGATGTTCAACAAATACATTTGAATGGAAATAGAGAAGACTGGAACTAAATGGTATCTTGGGTCAAAAATTAATTTTTAAGGCATTATGTGTAGATAAGAACCTGAAAAAGAGCGAAAGATTAATGTGATTCCATGGGCAGCGGATAATTGATACGTCCTTGAGGGGAGTGAGAGTGTGACATGCAGAACAGGTGTGGTGTGTTAATCTTAGCCAAGGAAAAGGACATGTTTTTCACAGAAAATACCTAAAAAGGTGAGTGCTTTACTTCCTGATTTTGTTTGTTTGCTTGCTTGCTTGGATGAGGATCTCTGTTGAGATTAAGGGGGAAAGCCAGATATATTATAAGACTATAGGAATGCTATAGTGCTTAGAAGTAAGTGAAGGTCAAACTGTCTTACAGTTAGACACTTCTATGTGAAACAGTGAAATTTTTTTCTATTAGAATAAATATACATATATTGTATTCATGAGGTCTACAGTACTTTTATTTAAACATTGTGAAAGGTTATCTCTTTTTTTTTGTAAGGTTATCTCTTGATGTACCTGGTCTGTGTCTGGACTCTCAGAATTCTCCAACTTCCTTAGCACCTAGAGATTTCCCCTGTAAGTCTGGGTGTGAGCTCAAGACTGGATGCAAGTGGAAGAAGTCTGTGGCTCAGGAGCACAGGCTCTTGGCTAATCCTGACAGCAGCTAGGGCAAGGTTTCAGGCAGAAAGAAGTTGCAGCAGGAGGAACTGGAATCCCTTCTCATCCAGCATTTGTGGCAGCCTCCTAAGTACTGATAAATCCCTCCAGTTTTGTTCTTGGCTCCCATCTAAAAACATTGCAATTGATTTTCTCACTATGTTCCACTCTATATGAAAGCTCTAGAGTAGTTTCTGCATTCATGATTTATATGACTGATACAATTGCCAAGAAATAAGTTAAAATTTTAAAAAAATATGTATTGTCTGAAAATAGTGTAAACAAAATTTTGCATGTGTATGGTCTTTTGTGTTTACATATAAACTGTGATTTTTTTTTCTAGTTCTGTGTAAAATACCATTGGTAATATGGAAACACAAAAGAATCCAGATAGGCAAAGCAGTCTTCAGAAATAAGAATGGAGCTGGAGGAATCAGCCTTCCTGACTTCAGATTATACTACAAAATTACAGTCATTAAGTCAGTATAGGGGCTTCCCTGGTGGCTCAGAGGTTAAAGCGTCTGCCTCCAATGCGGGAGACCCGGGTTCGATCCCTGGGTCGGGAAGATCCCCTGGAGAAGGAAATGGCAATCCACTCCAGTATTCTTGCTTGGAGAATCTCATGGACTGAGGAGCCTGGTGGGCTGCAGTCCATGGGGTCACAAAGAGTCGGACATGACTGAGTGACTTTACTTACTTACTTACTTAAGTCAGTATAGTACTGGCACAAAAACAGAATATAGATCAATGGAACAAGATAGAAAGCCCAGAAATAAATCCATGAATCTATGGGTACCATGTTTTTGACAAATAAGGTAAGAATATGCAAAGGGCCAAAGACAGCCTCTTCAATAAATGGTGTTGGGAAAACTGGACAGCTACACATAAAAGAATGAAATTAGAATACTCCCTGATGCCATACGCAAAGATAAACTAAAAATGGATTAAAGACCTAAATGTAAGGCCAGAAACTATAAAACTCTTAGAGAAAAACTTAGGCAGAACACTCTATGATCTAAATCAAAACAAGATCCTCTATGACCCACCTCCTAGAGTAATGGAAACAAAAACAAAATTAAACAAGTGGGACCTGATTAAACTTAAAAGCTTTTGCACAGCAAGGGAAAGTATAAGCAAGGTGAAAAGACAGCCCTCAGAATGGGAAAACATAATAACAATGAAACAACTGACAAAGGATTAATTTCCAAAATATACAAGCAGCTCATACAACTCAATGCCAGAAAAACAAACAACCCAATCAAAAAGTGGGAAAAAGACCTGAACAGACATTTCTGCAAGGAAGACATACAGAAGGATAACAAGCACATGAAAAGATGCTCAACATCACTCATTAACAGAGATAGGCAAATCAAAACTACAATGAGATATCACCTAACACGGGTCATAATGACTATCATCAAAAAGTCTACAAACAATAAATGCTGGAAAGGGTGTGGAGACAAGGAAACACTCTTGCACTGTTGGTGGAAATATAAATTGATCCAGCCACTTGAAAGACAGTTTGGAGATTCCCTAAAAAAAGTAGGAATAAAAAAAGTAGGTCACCATATGACCCAGCAATCCCATTCCTAGGCATATACCCTAAGGAAACCAGAATTGGAAAAGATATGTCTATCCCATTGTTCATTGCAGCACTATTTGCAATAGCTAGAACATGGAAGCAATCTAGATGTCCATTGACAGATGGATGGATAAAGAATTTGTGGTACGTATACACAATGGAATACTACTCAGCCATAAAAAGGAATGCATTTGAATCAGTTCTGATGAAGTGGATAAGCCTAGAATCTATTATACAGACTGAAGTGAGTCAGAAAGAGAAAGCTAAATACCATATTCAAACCTGTCTAGCCAAGGCTATGGTTTATCCAGTAGTCATGTATGGATGTGAGAGTTGGACTGTGAAAACAGCTGAGCGCCGAAGAATTGATGCTTTTGAACTGTGGTGTTGGAGACGACTCTTCAGAGTCCCTTGAACTGCAAGGAGATCCAACCAGTTCATTTTAAAGGAGATCAGTCCTGGCTATTCTTTGGAAGGAATGATGCTAAAGCTGAAACTCCAGTATTTTTGGCTACCTCATGCGAAGAGTTGACTCGTTGGAAAAGACTCTGATACTGGGAGAGATTGAGGGCAGGAGGAGAAGGGGACGACAGAGGACGAGATGGCTGGATGGCATCACTGACTTGATGCACATGAGTTTGAGTGAACTCCGGGAGTTAGTGATAGACAGGGAAGCCTGGCATGCTGCAGTTCATGGGGTAGTAAAGAGTTGGACATGATTGAGTTGACTGAACTGAACTGAACACATATGAATGGGATCTAGAAGAATGATACTAAAAAACTTATTTACAGAGCAGTAGTGGAGAAACGAATATAGAAAATAGACTCATGGACATGGGGAAAGGGGAGGAGAGGGTGAGATGTATGATAAGAGCAATATGGAAACCTACATTGCTGCGTGAAATACAGATAGTCAATGGGAATTTGTTGTATGGCTCAGGAAACCCAAACGGGGCTCTGTATCAACCTAGAGGTTTGGGATGAGGGGTAGATGGGAGGGAGGTTCAAAAGGGAGGGGTTATATGTATACCTGTGGCTGATTCATGTTGAGGATTGACAGAAAATGAAAATTCTATAAAGCAATTATCCTTCAATTAAAAAAATAAATTTTGTATATATGTATACTCAAGTTCCAATTCTAAATCAGTTTAACCGAATCAAATATAAATATGGATAAGAGACCTCACTTTATGAACGAAGCCATTAGATGGCGTCAAAATTGCAGAATGACAGTATAAAAAGATTTTTAAATGCTTAATCAGTTAGGAAAAATGATATATGCTCCATATTTAATTAAAGGTCAATTGAATTTTAAATATAGTATTTTCTCTTAAATTATGATTCCAGTTAATCTGTTTATCACCTTGTATTTGCATTTTTATATAATCTTATCTCTTTCCTAAAAAGTAATATCAATATTAGTTCATTTAAAATTTTATTTTCTTTGGGCTCAGATTAATGAGAACACTTTCTTTCTTGTTTTTAAAATTAACACATCACCTTATACATTTACCTTTTTTTTGTGTACAAAAGAATTCTTAAGTTTTACTCTTAAGTAAATTTCTTAAGTTTTTTTTAATTTTCTTAAGTTTTTTTTAAATTTCTACTCTTAAGTAAAATTCTTAAGTTTTCTCTAAGTAAACTTCTATTATATAATTGTGTTAACAAAAATATTCTCCACATGATCCATTAGATCATATAGCTTAGTGATTTAATAATTGAAAGTTTGTACCCTTTTACCAAACTTTCCATGTTTACACTATCCTCAAGCTCCACACAATCATTTTTCTATCCTCTGTTCCTTTGAGTTTGATTTATTTTTGTCAATCTCATATATAACTGACACAATGCAGTATTTGTCTATAACATCAGCATGATGCCCTCAAGATTCATTCATGTTGTCACAAATGACAGGATTTCCTTTTCATTTCAATTCAGTTCAATTGCTCAGTCCTGTCTGACTCTTTGTGACCCAAGGACTGCAGCATGCCAGGCCTTCCTGTCCATCATCAACTCTTAGAATTTATTCAAACATGTCCATTGAGTCGGTGATGCCATCCAACCATTGCATCATCTGTTGTCCCCTTCTCCTCTCACTTTCAGTATTTCTCAGAAACAGGGTCTTTTCCAGTGAGTCAGTTCTTTGTATCAGGTGGCCAAATATCAGAGTTTCAGCTTCAACGTCAGTCCTTCCAATGAATATTCAAGACCAATTTCCTTTAGGATAGACTGGTTAGATCTTCTTGCAGTCCAAGGGACTCTCAAGAATCTTCTCCAACACCACAGGTCAAAAGCATCAATTGTTTGCTGCTGAGCTTTCTTTATAGTCAAGCTCTCACATTCATACATGACTACTGGAGAAACTACAGCTTTGACTAGATGGAACTTTGTTGGCAAAGTAATGTTTCTGCTTTTTAATATGCTGTCTAGGTTGTTCATACTTTTCTTCCAAGGAGCAAATGTCTTAATCTCATGACTGCAGTCATCATTTGCAATGATTTTGGAGCCCCCCAAAATAGAGTCTGTCACTGTTTCCCCATCTATTTGCCATGAAGTGATGGGACCGGATGCCATGATTGTAGTTTTCTGAATATTGAGCTTTAAGCCAAATTTTTCACCCTACTCTTTCACTTTCATCAAGAGAACCTTTAGTTCTTCTTCACTTTCTGCCATAAGGGTGGTGTCATATGCATAATAGAGGTTACTGATATTTCTCCTGGCAGTCTTGATTCCAGCTTGTGCTTCATCTAGCCCAGGGTTTCTCATGATGTACTCTGCACAGAAGTTAAATAAGCAGGGTCACAATATACAGCCTTGACATACTCCTTTCCTGATTTGGAACCAGTGTTTTGTTCCATGCCCAGTTCTAACTGTTGCTTCTTGACCTAAATACAGATTTCTTCGGAGGCAGGTAAGGTGGTCTGGTATGCCCATCTCTTGAAGAATTTTCCAAATTTTTTGTTGATTCACACAAAGGCTTTTGCATAGTCAATAAGCAGAAGTATATATGTGTGTGTGTGTGTGTGTGTGTGTGTGTGTATTTTTTTTTTTTTCTGAAACTCTGTTGCTTTATCAATGATCCAAAGGGTGGTGGCAATTTGATCTTTGGTTCTTCTGCCTTTTCCAAATCCAGCTTGAACATCTGGAAGTTCACATTTCACATACTGTTGAAACCTGGCTTGAAGATATTTGAATATTTCTTTGCTAGCGTGTGAGATGAGTGCAATTGTGCTGTATTTTGGCATTCACTGGCATTGCCTTTCTTTGGGATTGGCATGACAACTGACCTTTTTGTAGTCCCATGGCCACTGCTAAGGTTTCTAAATTTGCTAGCATATTGACTGCAGCACTTTCACAGCATCATCTTTTAGGATTTGAAATAGCTCAACTGGAATTCCATCACCTCCATTAACTTTGTTCATAGTGATGCTTCCTAAGGCCCACTTGACTTTACATTCCAGGATGCCTGTCTCTAGGTGGGTGACCATACCATTGTGATTATCTGGGTTGTGAAGATCTTTTTTGTATTTCCTTTTCAAAGACCAAATAATGTTCCACTTCATATGCATGTGTTTGTATTTTATACACACACACACACACACACACACACACACATAAATCTATATATGGTGTTGGAGAATACTTTTGAAAGTCCCTTGCACTGCAAAGAGATCCAACCAGTCCATTCTAAAGGAGATCATTCCTGGGGGTTCTTTGGAAGGAATGATGCTAAAACTGAAACTCCAGTACTTTGGCCACCACATGCGAAGAGTTGACTCATTGGAAAAGACTCTGATGCTGGGAGGGATTGGGGCCAGGAGGAGAAGGGGACAATGGAGGATGAGATGGCTGGATGACATCACCGACTTGATAGACATGCGTTTGAGTGAACACCAGGAGTTGGTGATAGACAGGGAGGCCTGGCGTGCTGCAATTCATGGGGTCTCAAAGAGTCAGACACAACTGAGCGACTGAACTGAACTGAACTGAAATCTATATATATATCACATTTCCTTTTCCATTTTGCAGTCAATGGACACTTGTTTCCATATCTTGGCTATTGTTAATATTACTGCTATGAGCATGTGAGTAACTATCAAGTATTAATAGATTAGCAAAAAAAAAAAAAAATATGTTTGGTTATTTAAAGTACTGGTGCTGATAATCCTATCACAGGTGTAATTTTACATGTGGGCCTTCTCTTTGCTACAGAGAAAGCTTTATTCTATTGTTTCAATCTGCACTCTTCACCCCAGCTACCTATCTTGTAAAAACATAGCTGTATTATCTGTTGCTGGATCATAAATTACTTCCAAACAAATTTTATTATAATACATAGTTTCTAAATTTCAAGGATCTAGGAAGAGCTTACCTTGGTGGTTCGGGGTCTCTCACGAAGTATCAGTTATATTGTAAGTGCTTGCTCTTACTATGAATTTGTTCAAGCTGGAGACTTCTCTCCCAAGATAACCCACTTGGCTCTTGGTGAGAAGTTTTAATTCCTTGTCTTTCTATAATCTGTAATCATCTCTATACAGCTTCTTATGACATGGCTTCCCTTTTCCTGAGAGACACAAGAGAGAGTATGTGTGCTGAAGAAGTTATTATTATTTTTTTTTAATAATTACAGATTTTCCAAAGTGAAAAGGTTTTTTTTTTTTTTTTTTTTTTTTTTAGTAATTATTGAAGAAAAACAAGAGCTGAAGAGTAGTTAGAAGTACAAGTAGATTTTATTCAGGACTAGTAAAATAGGGAAAAATAAACTTCAGTATTTATTCAGTAAACTAGGTTCAGTTTCAAATACAGCATGGACAAGTAGAAATTTATAGCCAAGAAAGAGAATGGAGTCACTGAATGAAAAACTGTTAAAAGAAAATATCATGTATACAGGTGTTCAGTTCAAGTTGACCTAATAGGATTCTTGGTAATGATATGCCAAGGCAATCAGATATCACTTGGGAGATGGTGGAAGATGAAGATCCTGATTGGATGTTGTGTAAGATCAGATATGGAGGGTAGGGTTCCTGCTAAATCGACAAATAGAGATCTTGCTAGAACTAGATTTTAAAAGGGCGTACACACAGTAGCCTAAGAGAAGTTTCAGAATCCTCATTAAAATTTGGTCAAGTGAAGAACTTTAGTCATAACCTAATCCTGAACTCACATTTCAATATGGCCACCATATGTTATTGGTCCACATAGAACAATCTTACAATGTGGGAAGCGGTTGCAAAAGATGGCAAATATCAGGAATCATCTTTACATTGGGGGGGGGGGGCATTTCTGTTTTGTTTTGGGATTCCTAGAAATGGGATTCCAAAGTTAAACTGAGATATCATTTTTAGTTACACTTCCTGTAAGAAACACAGGCTTTATTTCTCCAGTATATATATGAAATATTCATATTTATTTTTTATCAATTTATTCCTATATTACAACTAAAAGTTTTACTCACTTTCTTTAAACATTCCTTTTTAAAAAAAAAAATAAATGTCTTTAAGGCTATAAGTTTATGTCAAATCCTATTTCACCATACACATATTTTTTGTTGTTCAATAAATTTTCTTGCAAATACATCTATTCATAGAGGAGATAGTTAAGATATTTTTTCTTTTATGGTTTATTTCAAAGTTAATATCAGTAATATCTGACTTGTGGGAGAGGAAGGGAAACACAGTTATTTGCATGTGAAGTGTAAAATATGATGGAGCATAAACAACTGAGATCTGAGGGAAAGCTGAAAGTGAAAGCCACTCAGTGTCTGACTCTTTGTAACACTATGGACTATACTCCAGAATACTGGAGTGGGTAGCTCTTCCTTTCTCCAGGGAATCTTCCCAACCCAGGGATCAAACCCAGGTCTTCTTCATTACAGGCAGATTCTTTATTAACTGAGTTACAGTGGAAACCTGAGGTAAAACTTGGACTTGTATTATTCTCTGATCCTCTATGGATATTCAAAATATCAATGTGTCATGGAAGTTGGTGCCCTTTTTTACGTAACCCAGGAGTTGGAGAAGGGGCTTATGGACCAACATCTACCATGCAATTGGAAAATGCTCCCCAGGATTCAGAAACCTGGAGCTGAATTTGCTGAGACCTAGTGAGACAGTGGTAGATTGGTGACAACAGAGGTGCACAGAAAGAGCAGTTGATTCTTTGTGCCCAGTTTCTAAGCATAGAAAGGATATGTCTGCTGCTTCTTAATTTCTTGACTTCTTTCCTGCAAATTGTATACAAAATGTTTCCAGTGACTGAAACTCACCTACAACTATTTGCTCTTTTAAGAAATATAGTTGTTCGGTTCAGTTCAGTTCAGTTCAGTTCAGTCGCTCAGTCGTGTCCGACTCTTTGCAACCCCATGAATCGCAGCATGACAGGCCTCCCTGTCCATCACAAACCCCCGGAGTTCACTCAGACTCACGTCCATTGAGTCCGTGATGCCATACAGCCATCTCATCCTCAGTCGTCTTAGTAAAAATAATATACCACAATCCACTGAGGTTTATCTATTATCAATTTGGCATAAATAAGACTGTGTGGATCACAATAAACTGTGGGAAATTCTGAAAGAGATGGGAATACCAGACCACCTGACCTGACTTTTAAGAAACCTATATGCAGGTCAGGAAGCAACAGTTAGAACTGGACATGGAACAACACACTGGTTCCAAATAGGAAAAGGAGTATGTCAAGGCTGTATATTGTCACCCTGCTTATTTAACTTATATGCAGAGTACGTCATAAGAAATGCTGGGCTTGAAGAAGCACAAGCTGAAATCAAGATTGTTGGGAGAAATATCAATAACTTCAGATATGCCGATGACACCACTCTTCTGGCAGAAAGTAAAGAGGACCTAAAACCCTCTTGATGAAAGTGAAAGAGGATAGTGAAAAAGTTGGCTTAAAGCTCAATATTCAGAAATCGAAGATCATGGCATCTGGTCCGATCACTTAATGGGAAATAGATGGGGAAACAGTAGAAACAGTGTCAGACTTTATTTTTCTGGGCTCCAAAATCACTGCAGATGGTGCCTGCAGCTATGAAATTAAAAGACGCTTACTGCTTGGAAGAAAAATTATACCAACCTAGATAGCATATTGAAAAGCAGAGACATTACTTTGCCAACAAAGGTCTGTCTAGTCAAGGCTATAGTTTTTCCAGTGGTCATGTATGAATGTGAGAGTTAGACTATGAATTAAGCTGAGTGCTGAAGAATTGATGCTTTTGAACTGTGGTGTTGGAGAAAACTCTTGAGAGTCCCTTGGACTGCAAGGAGATCCAACCAGTCCATTCTGAAGGAGATTAGCCCTTGGATTTCTTTGAAGGGAATGATTCTAACGCTGAAACTCCAGCATTTTGGCTACCTCATGCGAAGAGTTGATCATTGGAAAAGACTCTGGTGCTGGGAGGGATTGGGGGCAGGAGGAAAAGGGGACAACAGAGGATGAGATGGCTGGATGGCATCACTGACTTGATGGACATAAGTCTGAGTGAACTCCGGGAGTTGGTGAGGGACAAGGAGGCCTGGCGTGCTGCAATTCATGGGGTCACAAAGAGTCGGACACAACTGAACGATTGAACTGAACTGATACACCATTTAACCATGCTTAAATCCAAATTAAGGCCATAACTTAATGTAGACCTTCTAGCACAATTGAAAACATATCAATAGGAGGTATATCTTCAAAAAGTATTTATTTATTTTTATAGAAATTTACTCTTGCTAACTCACATTCCCCTTTTAATAGTCTCAGTAGAGATTTTACTGAAATACCCAGTTAACTGCTGTTAAGATACATTTATGTCAGATGACATGGAATCGAGAAATGGGAAAAAAAATCACAAAATACATTTAGAAATAAACCCATATCAAAATAAGAAATAGATTAATATTAACAATTTTAGTCCTTGACTCTGTAACTATGTGGTCATAGCTGGTATTTATGACTATTTTCTTTCACTACCCATTTCATATTCTCTTTGGCAAAAAAAAAAAAAAGGAAAGAAAAAAAGAAAAAGAAAAAAAATCTCAGATGTTCATTGTTCTTTGTCTGATAGAGTGACTCAGACTTCAAATCTGCAAATATTTCAAGTGCAAGTAAATTAAAGGCTACTTTAAAGTTTGAGAGTACCTGAGTCCCAACTTTTTTTTTTTCCCACTGTATCTAGTAAGTCAGGCTTGTAAACTCAGGGTATGCACTTCATTTTGAGAGATCCCAGTAAATTATGAAAATGAGAAGAACAATATATCTTTTTTTTTTTTTCCATCTCAAATGTCATTTTCACATAAGTGTTGCCTGATTCAGATAAAGTATATTGTACAGGACTTCCCTGGTTCAGTGGTTAAGAATCCACCTGCCAAAGCAGTGGACACAGGTTTGATTCTGGTCTGGGAAGATGCCGCATGCTGTGGGGCACTAAAGCTGTGTCCCAAAACTACTGAGCCTGCCCTCTAGGGGCTGTGATCCACAACTACTGAAGTCTGCACACTCTAAAGCTCATGGTCTCCAAAAAGAGAAGCCACCATAATGCAAAGCCCAAACATCATAGCTAGAGAGTAGACTCTGCTCACTGCAACTGTGAATATAAGAGAATATAGAGAAAGCCCACATCCTACAACAAGACCCAATGTGGCCAAAAATAAATTGAATAAATATTTTTTTTAAGTGTACCGTTCATTTGTATGTCTCTTGACATGTAGAGGGCTTCCCTGATAGCTCAGTTGGTAAAGAATCCACTTGCGACGCAGGAGACCCTGGTTCAGTTCCTGGGTTGGAAAGATCCCCTGGAGAAGGGATAAGCTATGTTCTCCAGTATGTTCTCTCCTAGAGAGTTCAGTTGACTGTATAGTCCATAGAGTCTCAAACAGTTGGACACGACTGAGCAAATTTCTCTCTCTCTCACTCTGACATGTAGAAAGTATAGCAGAATCTTGGCATTTCTTTTATATTCTTACTGACTGAGAATATAAATCCCCATGCAAGTTGTCTTCTGACATTAGAGTATAAGCAAGGGCAAAGTAAGATCTGTTACCCTACATTTCCAGGTACCTGTTACTTGATATCTTAAAATTTCACTTCTAAATATCAGTCTTCTTTCAACAGTCAAATTTATGTCTTACAAAATTTTAAATTTAATGTCATAGTTGTTTTCAAATCGTTGAAACTGAATTTTGCATAAACAAATTGTCAACCAAAAATAGTTTGCCAACATGGAAAGAATTCACTTGGGGCCATAAGCATTATAGTTCCATAGACACAGACTCTGGTAAAGTCAAGAGTGTTGCAGGGAAAGGGAAGTCAGGGGCTTATAAAGACAGAGTCAAGAGGTTGTTAAAAAGTTGCCTGACAAACGTTTTGATCGACTTTGGTACAGTCAGAAAATATTTGTCCTTAAGAAATAAGGAGTTGTTTTAGGTTGTGGGTTCAGTAAGTAGATATGGTATCAGGAGTTTCTGGCAGATGTTCTGAATGACTTCATCAGATCAAAAGGTTAGATTCCATTCAGGCTGAGACAGGTGTAAGTTATACTTCCTCAATGGCCTCTTGGCTCCATCTTAGAGGGCTCTCTTAGCAATACTGACTGCAATTTGATTTTCCTTTTACAAAATCTACATCCAAAGTGCCAAAGAAGTTAAAGGAGGAAGGAAGTCACAGGGTTGAAGGATTCAGGATTGGCAATTTTCTCCAACAAATAAATAAAACAGCTCCATTATTTCTGGCAAGTGTTGCTAGTATTAAAAAGACTGCTCTCTTTCAAAAATTTGCCTTTGTTGATAATCTGTTTTTCCTCTCCTGTAGTCCTTAAGATTTTTTCTTTACCCTTGATGTTTCATAATTATTATGATATATTTGACATAGATGTATTTTACAGTTTATTTTTTTTCTTGGTATTTGGCCTGTGCTGTTTTGTCCTGAGGAGTCCTTGGAAAATCTAAGTAATTACTTATTTGACTCCATCAATGATTTTTATCATTCCTTTCAAAATTCTTAACTTATGTTGTGATCTGTCAATATAGTTTAAATATCTGTAAGCAAAGATGCATTTTTTTTTTCTTTTTGTTCTGGGGACTAGTCTGTTGAATTGAAATATTTTTAATGTCTTTTAACTTGTAAGAACCAAACCCTGACCATCATCATCAGCCTAAAACCCAAAGTACAACAGCCTTGGTCACCTTGGTTTCAGTGTTATTTGAGTTTATTTTTAATTTTCTAGTCAAAGGAGACAATTACCTTGTTTTTCAGATATTCTACAACTTCTTTCCACTATTTTTTTTTTTAATTGTTATATGTCGGGAACAGAGAGAATATACCAGAGAATGATCTTATGCTTCCATCTGAGCCATAGGTCCATTAAATCATCTTATAATCCTGCATTTATTAATTTCTTCCCTTTGAAACATGTTTCTTTTATTTATATATATATATATTTGCATTTCCTACTTTTTATTTTCCATTTTTCTTTCCTTTAAAAGCCTCTCATTAAAATGTAAACCTTCACTGACATATTTTAAGTTTACATTTATGCATATTTCCCATGTTGATGCATTTTCTATATATTTATGTAGCAAAACTCTTTACATGTAGTTGTTATGATTAATATGCATTACATTTAACGATATGCCTGATGATGCATACTTCTCCTTGCTTAGAGTAGAAATGTTTGAGAAAAAATATACAAGTTTTAAATGTTAAGAGTAATAAACATGCTGTATGAAGAGGAGCACAAAGAACAGTGCAAATCATAAATATTAAACAGATCACTGGATCCTATGTCAAATCCTAATGATATCCTCTCTGAGGAGTCAAACCCAGAGTAAAAAAATTAAAGAAAAAAAAATCAAAGAAAATGCTTTCTTGAACAATTTACTAGCTAATGACAGAATTTTATAAACATAAATGTGAAAAGAATCAAAAATTGAGTGATGATGTAGAGCAAAGAGAGAAACCTATGGAAAATTAATTCCCAGGACTAGAATGTTCAAACATGATAATAGTATTAGGCAGGCAAAGAGAAATGTGTGTCATCCTGGACAAGAAAAGAAATATGCAAATTTAATCTTCACTCAGGAGTCTGCATGTTAACAAGCTCAGCTTAGCAACTAATCAGTCTCTAATATCCCAATACCTTGTCTCCTGCTGTAGTAGAAATGACCTACATCACAATGTTTACTGAGATATACAAATGTAAATAGAAACATTTTGGGCAATTGTTTCAGTAAGCTTTTTTTTTTTTTTTTTTTTAAGATATAAGAACACTAAATAATGACTAACAAGAGGTTTAGTTTCCAATTCTTTCTGTTTGCCCTTGAAAATCTAACAATTTCCCTTTCTAACCTTCTGCATTTCTTTCTCCCACATAAATAAGAGAAAAAAACAAAACAATAATGTCTTCTGAAGTGTAAAAATTAATAAACAAAAACCTCAGTTAAAATAGTTTAGAGACCAGAGTGGGAAGCTCACATGCTGAACCGTGAAAGCAGAGTTCTATAGGAAGAAGGAAAATATCCTCTTTTTGCCAGGCAAGAGCTCAGCCAAGGAGAGATTATCACAACTCAGCCAATGAAAAGCCATTATAATTCAATCTCTGAATTCTTCCAGGAGACCCTTTATTCTCTCTAGCCATCCCAACTTCCTTTCCTTCTATAAAAGAGCTCTTTTTCTCTTGCTGTGCAAGGACTTAACTTGTGACATGCTGTGATTGCTGATCCCAGATTGCAATTCTTTGCTGATCTTGAATAAAGCCATTCTTTGTTGGAGAAATAACTAGCATCCTACTTGTTTAAGGTCAACAGAAGTAAAAGCAAACAAACAAAAATCTGTTTAGTCACAAATAATGTCAACTCAGATGAAAGATAAAAATTGTTGTTGATGTTTAGTTGCTAAGTTGTGGCCAAATCTGTGAACCCATGGATGCATCATGCCAGGCTTCCCTGTCTTTCGCTGTCTCCTGGAGATTGCTCAAATTCACATCCATTGAATTAATGATACCATCCAACCATCTCATTCTCTCTTGCCCCATTCTCCTTCTGCTTTCAGTCTTTCCCAGCATCAGAGTATTTTCCAGTGAGTCGTGTTTTTGCATCAGGTGGCCAAGGTATTGGAGCGTCAGCTTTAGCATCAGTCCTTCTAATGAATATTCAGAGTTGATTTCCTTTATGATTGACAGGTTGGGTCTCCTTGCAGTTCAGAGACCCTCAAGAGTCTTCTCCAGAACCACAGTTCGAAAAGCATCATTTTGTTGTTTCTCAGCTTTCTTTATTCTCCAGTTCTCACATCCATACAGGACTACTGGAAAAATCTTAGCTTTGACTAAAAGGACCTTTGTTGGAAATGTGACATCTCTGCATTTTAAATGCTATTTAGATTTTTTCATAGCTTTTCTTACAAGGGACCAGCATCTTTACTTTTGTGACTAGTCACCCATCCAGAGCAATTTTGTAGACCAAGGAAATAAAATCTGTCACTGTCTGTACTTTTCCCCCATCTATTTGGCATGAAGTGATGGGACCAGATTCCATGATCTTAGTTTTTTGAATTTTGAGTTTTATCTCAGCTTTTTCACTCTCTTCTTACACCCTCATGAAAAGACTCTGATGGAAGATAAAAATTAGCATCTTTTTTATATAAAAATGTACTCCAAATTTTCATGGAAAGAAATAATTGATGTGAAGATTAAATTATTTAACTTGACAAGGATATATTGAGTACCTAGTTTGTGCTATATATTTGGGATAAAAGAGTTTTCAAAACAAGCATAGATGACTCTCACTGGGGAGTTCACATTTTGATAGAAGACAATTTAACATTACCAAAATTACTATATGTTAGGTTCATGATGTTTTAAAAGATGATAAGGGCTATGAAAAAATAATCAAATAGAACAGGGAAGACATATTGGCAATGCTTTACTGAGAAGATGGCATTTACCCAAATATGTGAAAAGATGAAGGAGTTGGATACAAGAATACATGAGCGGTAAGTGTTCCAGGGAGACAAAAACTCTATTAAAGACCTGAATTCAATCTTTAGTGTTCTCACCACAAAAAAAGAAATAATGATTATATGATGTGATGAAGGTATTCATCTTAAAATGGCAATTATTTTGCAATTTATATATGTATGAAGCCAATATGTGCTTTTTAGACTTAAATGATATTATGCTACTTATGGGCTTCCCAGGTAATGCTAATGGTAAAGAACCAATGTAGGAGATGCAAGAGATGCAGATTTGATCCATGGGTCAGGAAGATCCCCTGGAGTATAAAATAACAACCCACTCCAGTATTCTTACCTGGAAAACCCCACTGACAGAGGAGCCTGGTGGGCTACAGTCCAGGCTCCTCTGTCCAAGGCATTACACAGAGCCAGACATGACTGAGTATACATACACATACATGCCAATTATATCTTAAGAAAGCTGGGAAAAACTTCAATTCAATAATATAGTGGGGAAAATAAAAGGTCAATGAGAAATGAAATCCGAAATACAGTGGGGTTGATATCATTTGTGTAGGGATTCTCCTTCTCCACACTGTTGGGCTTGATAATCCCTCATTGCAAGGAGGTTGTCCTGTATATTCTAAGGTATTTAGAATATTCCTGGTCTCTACCCACAAGTGCCAGCAGAATATAGGTTGAAAGTAAGTTATAGGACAGTAAGAGAAATGTGAGGATACCAGTTAGGAGGTTAGTGTAATGCTCCATCCAGGCAGGTTATGAGGGCAGAGACCACAAAGTTCTAAGCAGTGGAGTAGTGAAGACGGATGGATCTAACAAGGTTTCCTGGTAGTTTGGATGTGGGTTATAGATAAACAAATTAAGATGTCAAGACTGATGTCAATATTTTTGACCTAGTAACTGGAAGGGTAGAAATAGCATCAACTATGATGGGCAAAGGGTAGAAAAAACATCAAATATAATGCCATCCAGTCCCATCAGTTCATAGCAAATAGATAGGGAAACAGACAAAGGCCCATCTAGTCAAAACTACGATTTTTCCAGTTGTCATGTATGGATGTGAGAATTGGATCATAAAGAAAACTGAGTGCCAAAGAATTGATGTTTTTGAACTGTGGTGTTGGAGAAGACTCCTGAGAGTCCCTTGGTCTTCAAGGAGCTCATACCAGTCAATCGTAAAGGAAATCAGTCCTGAATATTCATTGGAAGGACTAATACTAAAGCTGTAGCTACAATATTTTGGCCACCTGATACAAAAAAACTGACTCATTAGAAAGACCCTGATTCTGGGGAGACCGAAAGCAGAAGGAAAAGGGGATTACAGAGGATGATATGGTTCAATGGCATCACCAACTCAATGGGCATGAGTTTGAGCAAGGTCTGGGAGTTGCTGATGGACACAGAAGCCTGGCATGCTGCAGTCCATGGGGTCGCAGAGTCATACATGAGTGAGTGACTGAACAGATTGATTGACTGATGATAAGCAAAGAATAAAATAAAAATAACCATTAAGGCATTTTGAGAAATGCTGGACTGGAAGAAACACAAGCTGGAATCAAGTTTGATGGAAGAAATATCAATAACCTCAGATATGCAGATGACACCACTCTTACGGCAGAAAGTGAAGAGGAACTAAAAAGCCTCTTGATGAAAGTGACAGAGGAGAGTGAAAAAGTTGGCTTAAAGCTCAACATCCAGAAAACGAAGATCATGGCATCCTGTCCCATCACTTCATGGGAAATAGATGGGGAAACAGTGGAAACAATGTCAGACTTTATTTTTCGGGGCTCCAGAATCACTGAAGATGGTGATTGCAGCCATGAAATAAAAAGATGCTTACTCTTTGGAAGAAAAGTTATGACCAACCTAGATAGCATATTCAAAAGCAGAGATATTACTTTGCCGACTAAGGTCCGTCTAGTCAAGGCTATGGTTTTTCCAGTAGTCATGTATGGATGTGAGAGTTGGACTGTGAAGAAGGGTGAGCAATAAAGAATTGATGCTTTTGAACTGTGGTGTTGGAGAAGACTCTTGAGAGTCCCTTGGACTGCAAGGAGATCCAACCAGTCCATTCTGAAGGAGGTCAGCCCTGGGATTTCTTTGGAAGGAATGACGCTAAAGCTGAAACTCCAGTACTTTGGCCACCTCATGCGAAGAATTGACTCATTGCAAAAGAGTCTGATCCTGGGAGAGATTGTGGGCAGGAGGAGAAGGGGACGACCGAGGATGAGATGGCTGGTTGGCATCACTGACTCAATGGTCGTGAGTCTTAGTGAACTCCAGTAGTTGGTGCTGGCAGGGAGGCCTTGCATGCTGCGAGTCATGGGGTCGCAAAGAGTCAGACACAACTGAGCGACTGAACTGAACTGAACTGAGGCATTTTAATAATTCAACTATTTTTTCATAAACTTTAGTCAGCAACATACATATCTAAGGTTAGGATCTCCTGCAATTTTAAGATATTGCAAATATGTTAAATCATTTGAAATTACAATAAATATCCCTTTTTAACTTTTTTGTTCACTTGAAGCTCACATCTCTATTGTTCTGTATTATGAAAATAATATATGTCAATATTCTTAACAAAATGAAAGTAATCTCCCTTTACATAATTTCCTTCATGTTAACTTCTTTATTTCAACTCTTCATAATAAATAGTTCACTAATAAAAATAGCACTTCTTTTAAACCTAAAAGTAATCATTTAGTAAATTGGACATATGTAGAAAATCAGCCAAGCAATCCTTTTAGTGGAACCAAAAAATCTTCTGTAAATATCCTTTAACCAATATCCTTTAACCAAGCTTTGCCATTTATAGTACTTATAGAAAAATACTTCTTGTGAAGTCCACACTACAGTTTCTCTTTCTAGTAAAAAAAAGGAAAAAAAAAAAACCAAAACTCTCAAATACTAATTTTCTATTATTATCTGCATTTCACTCTCAGATATTATTTAGAAAGGGTTTTTTGCTTAGAATCTTGTTTTCTCACTGGTTATTTGCTCACTAACTCAGCAGTTTGTGAAAGATTATTAGGTTATATGTAAAAGAAAAAAGTAACCTGTTACCAGATCAATTTTAAAACACTGTACTGAAAGGCAAATTTCATAAGACTTCTGTATCTCAGAGCCTCTCAAAGCCTTGTATGTGTCCTTGTATGTTTTGATGCATATAAGGAATCACCTGGTAATTGTTTTTTTTTCTTTTTAACATATGTGTAATATTTTATGGGCCTTTCTAAAGAATACACTTTGAAAATACTATTTTCATAACCAACAAATATACTGTAAGTGCCAACTTAAAAAACTGAAATATTCATGTTTCATACTATTTGTTCTTTTGAGAAAAATAGTTTGCTTCTTAAGATCCTTACCCTTTGCTCCTGAGTCCTCTACTTCTGTTTTTCCTCATTTAATCATAGCCTCATCAGTTAGTCTTCTGTACTGTTGAAACTGAAATATAGAAATTTTTATAAAATTCAGTTTCCAACACCTTTTTAAAAGGCTCTACATAATATACTTTTCCTTCTCACCAGCACACTTATTTCTCTATATGTCTTGCCTCTAAGTCTACAGTTTTATTCCAATTTCTTGCTCTTTTGACTTTCATGAATTTTGGCTTGTTTATCTAATATCTCCCATCTCTATAAGCAAACTGCAAAGTCCCAAATTGTGTTGTTTTCTAATCCTTCTCCAAATTTTCCCTTCTATTGTCTCTATCATTAATCATCAAAATGCTTTGTCTCTCAGGCTAAAAATAGTAGAAATAGTTTTAGTTTCTCTCTTTGTTTATAAATAATATTGAACTGGACTCAGATTTTGCTGGTTTTAACTTTAGTGTCCCTTGAAATGTTTATTTCTAGTGCAATCTTATTGCCACCCTACTTTCTCTAAATATCCTTTCATGACTGTTAACAGACTTTTAGTTAGATTTTCTGCTTCAGGCTTTTTGTGAATAAATAATTCTAGTGATGTCATGTCAAGTGCATTCCCCACTGTTACCTGCTGAATTTTGCACACTTTTCTCTAAATCTCTGCTTACTGAAAATGATCTAAGAATTTCAAAATCATTACTTCCTTTCATGAATTCTCTTTTATCTTTCCATTCAAAATAAAACACTTTCTTTTTAAGCTATCCAAATTACTTTGTCTTTCTACTAAGAAGAAATTTCGACTGCTGTGCTCATCATTCTACTCATTGTAGGAAAACTAGCTGTTCACATTTCTGTCTATCCTTTTAGACTGTAAGCAATTTGGTGCTATGAAAATAGTTGGATTTCAGAATAACACACACACTCTCTTTATGTGACTTTTAACAAAAGTAGCCTTTTGTTTCTTTATTTTAAAGGAATAGTTTTCCCCTTAATTTAAATGACATAATATAGAAAATAATTAATAACAGAGTGCTATAGTCCAGGCTCCTTTATACATATTCTTCAGAACTCCTTACAAATATTAGCCACATCTGCTAAGTCGTTTCAGTTGTGTCTGACTCTGTGTGATCCCATAGGTGATGGCAGCCCACCAGGCTCCCCCATCCCTGGGATTCTCCAGGTAAGAACACTGGAGTGGATTGCCATTTCCTTCTCCAATGCATGAAAGTGAAAAGTGAAAGTGAAGGCACTCAGTCGTATCCGACTCTTTGCTACCCCATGGACTGCAGCCTACCAGGCTTCTCCATCCATGGGATCTTCCAGGCAAGAGTACTGGAGTGGGTTGCCATTGCCTTCTCCAATTAGCCACATAATAGGTTCTTAATAAGTACTATTGAACAAAAAAATGTAGCTACATTTCCTTTATATTTTATTTCCTTGAGAATGGAGATCAACATTTATTCCATATGACTGTCAGTGTTCTTTTCAGCAAAATGTTCTATGACAAACAGACACTAATTGTCAGTTAAGCCATGAATAAAAATTTTGACAACAAAAGTAACACATTCATTTTACCTTTCTAATCACTTCTTTCAATATATATTTCCTATTTTATATAAAATCATTTTTAAGAAGTCCATTCATAGCTCTAAGGCCAGATAACAATCATTAGCATTTATTGACCTTTTGCAGTAGTAATTTAATCTTTGGGGGAACAAAGTTGATTAATCACAGCTTGACATATTGAAATTTGACATAATTCTTTCCCAGATGTGCTTATAGAGCAGCAAGTTCGAGGGCATTGAGTATGATCACTAAGGCACATATCACAAATAAAATGTACTCAGGAACTCTTCAAGAAATTTAAGGTTTACTCATTTAGGTAAAGTCTGCAAATCTTGGAATGGTCTTACAGGTGTATAAGGACTTGAGCACATACTTTACTCTTATACTTTTATCCAGAAAATACACAAAAAATATGGTTAATAATTAAAAGAAAGAAGAATTAACATATAATACTAATGAAAATCCAAAATACATTATCATTGAGAGATTTTTAAATATGGCCAACATTGAGGTCATTCTCATATTCCTAATAGTCAATAAGGCTTCCCTGGTGGCTCAGAGGTTAAAGTGTCTGCCTCCAATGCGGGAGGCCTGAGTTCGATCCCTGGGTCGGGAAGATCCCCTGGAGAAGGAAATGGCAGTCCACTCCAGTATTCTTGCCTGGAGAATCCCATGGACGGAGAAGCCTAGTAGGTTACAGTCCACGGGGTTGCAAAGAGTCAGACACGACTGAGCAACTTCACCTTCAATAGTCAATATAATCTCCTAACACACAGACTATGAAATACTAAAAACTGTATATTTCTGATTCCATTAGAGAATCTGTAAAAATTCCATAGAGAATCTGTAAAATCTGTACATCTTATATCAATAAGATGTACTCATGATGAACTTCAATTTAGAATTGTGATAAGTGGAGAAAAAGAGATAATACTGGAGGTTTGTGCCAGAAGTGGTAAGTTTCTTAGAGCTTTCCAAATCAGCAGAAAACTCTGTCATTTTAGCAGAAAGGTCAAAGATATGAAACTGATATTTATAGTAGGACTCTCCTAATATGGTAGGCTGACTCTTAATTCCACAGTTTCTGAATATGACAGGGGAGTTTCTAAAGAAAGCCCATTTCAGTATGGTGACTTTAGAAATCAGAAGTTCAGTCTAGAGCAAGTTTCTTCAAGAATTCAAATGATTCACTAAATTATTTAACATTATATTAGAAATCTCCTTTCTTTGCTAATTGAAGTGGAATTTGTTCTCACCTGTATTCTGACCAATAGAAAATTGGGTCAGGGATATCTTTAACAGCATTCAGCATGAGGGATATCTAGGTTTCATAATTTAAATTGCTGGGTGGAAGAGATTCAAGCAAGCATTCACTGAAATATAGGATATTGGCTATTCCTATTATACAGTGATAAAACAATTAAGTCATTAACTTTAGCAGTGAAAAAAAATTCCTATTGAAGGCAAGGGCTTTGGAAGATATGGAAACTGCTGTGACAAAACCTTAAGATGAAAATAAAGCTTATCCCACAGGTTGTTGAATTATTTTTTCTTGTTCAGTTTCACTTGGCCACTCTTTTGAAAGTTAATTGGTAAAAGTTGGATTACCTCATGATGTACAGCAGTACATTCGGAGGAATCAAATAACACTATCACAATCCTCTCACAGCCTTTGGACCTGCCTTTTCAGTGTAAAATGCCTCTCTGTCTTTGTTTTTAAAGGCTGTCCTTGATTTTCTCAATAACCTAACTTAAGGACAAATCTTCTAATATACTCCAAGGGATACCAATTGTCTTTATTTCCCAGTTCCATCATTTCTTACTGCTGCCAAACTTCAACTTGGTGAGCAGGAAAATATTTGAAGAGAAAAGTTTAACATACAGGGTTATTGTTACCATCTTTCTAAATTCCATATATATGTGTTAGTATGTTGTATTGGTGGTTTTCTTTCTGGCTTACTTCACTCTGTAAAATTGGCTCCAGTTTCATCCACCTCATTAGAACTGATTCAAATGCATTCTTTTTAATGGTTGAGTAATACTCCATTGTGTATATGTACCACAGCTTTCTTATCCATTCATCTGCTGATGGACATCTTAGTTTCTCCCATATCCTGGCTCTTATGCAAGACAGCAAAAGAGACATAGATGTATAGAACAGTCTTTTGGACTCTGTGGGAGAGGGAAAGGGTGGGAAGATTTGGGAGAATGGCATTGAAACATGTATAATATCATATAAGAAATGAATCACCAGTCTAGGTCAGATGCAGGATACAAGATGCTTGAGGATGGTGCACTGGGATGACCCAGAGGGATAGTATGGGGAGAGAGGAGGGAGGTGGATTCAGGATTGGGAACACATGTACACCCATGGCAGATTCATGTTGATGTATGGCAAAACCAGTACAATATTGTAAAGTAATTAGCCTCCAATTAAAATAAATAAATTTAAATAAAAAAAGTATTAGTACTAAATAAATAAAAGTTTAACATAGTGAATAATGCAAGATTTTAAATGAATGGTGGCTGAACATCAAAAGGTACTTGTTTAGTCTGGCAATCCATGTAAAAGAACTGGCATCAAGCTGAGCCTCCGTTCTGGATAATCAGCTTAGAAACACTGCAATATAACCCACAGCCCCCTTTCATAATATTGTGAGAACTGAATGCAATTGGCCTGCATTCACTTTCCAGATATTACTTGCCAGGATATTCTCATTGCACTCACTGAAGCCCTCTACATTGAGATTTACAAAGGTACTTTCTGAATAGAATGAAACCAGTGTATAAATGAAAGCCCACTGCAAAGATCTGCATACGGCTTGCTGCTGACCTTGTCCTAGAGAGAAAAGTGGATTTTTGCTCGTGGATGACTAAAGTTCCACGGCAGACTTCAATTATTTAAAATTAGATTACTTCTTGAATTTATCCTTGAGATAAAGACCAGTGGCTTTGGAGAAGTCTAGGCTCATGGCTTCCAGGAATTCAATATGCATATAAAGACAATGGGGGTACTGTGGGATTATATCTTGTCTAGCGTTATAGATTTAAAATGATAAAATGTACTAATTGTTTGTCATATGTCCCAAGAATTATACAATCATATTCAGTTCAGTTCAGTTCAGTCGCTCAGTCGCGTCCGACTCTTTGCGACCCCATGAATCGCAGCACGCCAGGCCTCCCTGTCCATCACCAACTCCCGGAGTTCACTCAGACTCACGTCCATTGAGTCCGTGATGCCATCCAGCCATCTCATCCTCGGTCGTCCCCTTCTCCTCCTGCCCCCAATCCCTCTCAGCATCAGGGTCTTTTCCAATGAGTCAACCCTTCGCATAAGGTGGCCAAAGTACTGGAGCTTCAGCTTTAGCATCATTCCTTCCAAAGAAATCCCAGGGTTGATCTCCCTCAGAATGGACTGGTTGGATCTCCTTGCAGTCCAAGGGACTCTCAAGAGTCTTCTCCAACACCACAGTTCAAAAGCATCAATTCTTCTGCGCTCAGCCTTCTTCACAGTCCAACTCTCACATCCATACATGACCACAGGAAAAACCATAGCCTTGACTAGACGGACCTTAGTCGGCAAAGTAATGTCTCTGCTTTTGAATATACTATCTAGGTTGGTCATAACTTTTCTTCCAAGGAGTAAGCGCCTTTTAATTTCATGGCTGCAGTCACCATCTGCAGTGATTTTGGAGCCCAAAAAAACAAAGTCTGACACTGTTTCTACTGTTTCCCCATCTATTTCCCATGAAGTGATGGGGCCAGATGCCATGATCTTCGTTTTCTGAATGTTGAGCTTTAAGCCAACTTTTCCACTCTCCTCTTTCACTTTCAACAAGAGGCTTTTTAGCTCCTCCTCACTTTCTGCCATAAGGGTGGTGTCATCTGCATATCTGAGATTATTGATATTTCTCCCAGCAATCTTGATTCCAGCTTGTGTTTCTTCCAGTCCAGCATTTCTCATGATGTACTCTGCATATAAGTTAAATAAGCAGGGTGACAATATACAGCCTTGACGTACTCCTTTTCCTATTTGGAACCAGTCTGTTGTTCCATGTCCAGTTCTAACTGTTGCTTCCTGACCTGCATACAGATTTCTCAAGAGGCAGGTCAGGTGGTCTGGTATTCCCATCTCTTTCAGAATTTTTGACAGTTTATTGTGATCCACACAAAGTACATATTAAAATAAAATTTGTACTTGAACAAAAAAGAATATTAAATAGCATTTAAAAAAATTAAATGAATGGTATTGATGTGAAATTAAAAAAAAAAGAAAAAAAAAAAACCTTTGATGTTAGAGGTTCCTTATAGAAATGAGTTTGATTGCTGATATTATGATGTTGGCAATTCCTAAAAAATAAAAAGGAACTCCAAAACTTAAGAAAATATAAATGTTACAAAAATTATTTTTGTGTTGCTACTGCTACTAAGTCACTTCAGTCGTGTCCAACTCTGTGTGACCCCAGAGACTGCAGCCCACCAGGCTCCACTGTCCCTGGGATTCTCCAGGCAAGAACACTGGAGTCGGTTGCCATTTCCTTCTCCAATAAATTAATTTTGTGTATATATATATATATATATATACATATATATATATATATACACACACACACATATATATATATATATATAATCAGTATCATTTTCAAACACCACAATAGTTGTTCCTCATGACAGAAATAAATATGGGAAATGCCTGAAATTAATTTCCATGGAGATGATGTAATACTAAAATGTAAGCGGCAGGCAACCTGACCTAACAGCTATAGGAAAGGCAGACATGCTTATCCTAATAGGCAAGTTTATAATTAGGATGGTTGTCATGTAACTGAGCAGGACACTATGAGGCCTTTCCCTCACCCCATGTCCTCTACTTGCCTCTTGTCCATAGAAAAACTTTGGCCTCTTAGGCTTACCTTAGTTCCAAAGACTAAATTCAATCAGAGAAGTGAGAAAATACAGAAAGGAGAAGAGTCAACTAAAACAAAATAATAATGGCTTAACTATTAAAATCAAGGAGTTCCTCCTCAAGGACTATAGATAATATTCTGAGCTATGCCCTTTGAGTTGTTTTGCATTGGCTAAATCCTCACCAGGTGGGGATAGTTAACTGTTTGCACCCACGAGCATGTAGACCCCAGACCAGTGGGAATCACAAGTTGGATGAAGTTGATTCCCAATTACCCTACCACCAATCAATTTCATGAGCTGATCACACATGCCACAACCTATGAACCTCAATCTGTCTTTAAGATCTTTTCCCTGAAAGTCTTTGGGGAGACCTTTCAAGTACTAACTCCCTGGTCTCCTTGCTTGGCGCTCTACAATAAATGTTACAATTTCCTTCACCACAGCATGATGTCAGTAGATTAGCTTTACAGCACAGTGATGAGGGGACCCAAGTTTGGTTCAGTAATAGTCTGACTGGTGGTGACTAATTGCTGTTTCAAGGGCAGAAGTAAACAAACAGCTATCTAAGACCATACATTTTATCATAGTCAAAATATGAATCTAAGTCTGTATTAAAGTGGAACAGACATGAATCATCACAATGGAGAGTTATAAATCTTCATCCAATTCCCAGACCCAGTGAAGTTAAGAAAAGCAGTGTCACTTGCTTGAAGGAAAGGCAAGCCAGCAGGGATTTAAACTTAAAGGAAAAAAAAATTGTGTTAGTGTCTTAATTACATACTGAAAACCTTTCTTTTAGCCTTTTACCCCAAACAGTCTTAGCCCTTTACCTGTGTAAATATTCATTTAGAGGATAACATTTCCAGTTATTTCACTGATTACTAAAGACTGTTCCTGAGTTATTAGACATCCCACATGGTCCAGAAGTAATCTATTAGTCAGTGAGGATTTTGGAACTGAATCAATCTCATCATGGATTTTCCATATACATCAACCCAGCCAATGAGTATATTTCTAGATTCTGAATATATAAAAATAGATATACTGAGCAGTTAACAGAAATATCACTTTGGCTTGTGCTTAATCTTTCAGTCATGTCTACTCTTTGCAAACCACTGGATTGTAGTCTGTCAGGCTCCTCTGTCCTTGGGATTTTTCAGGCAAGAATACTGGGGTAGTTGTCATTTCCTTCTCCAGATGTTCCCAACCCAGGGATCAAATTCATGTCTCCTATGTCTCCTGCACTACAGGAAGATTCTTTATCTGCTGAACCATCAGGGAAGCAAACACCACCTTGGTTCTTTGACCTTAAAAACAAGAGTAATTATTGTACAATGGGAGGAGTGTAACCTCTGGAACCAAATTTCCTTAAGAAAATAGCAAAATGACAGCAATAGCATATCACAGATGACATGCATAAATAAGCATTCCTATTAAATTCTTGAAAGGTATAGATAACATATTCACATTTAACTTATCTGATTGGTCTGTACAGGGGACAGATGTGTCTTGCAGAATGATAGTGGAGAAAATTAATGCATCCTCTGGCAAGAAACCATCCATCTGCTAAAGTTCTTTCTAATGCTCTAAGAAACACCATATGCAATTTGATTCAATCTATCAGAAAACAGAAATATACATTCATTTTCCCGCTATTTCTGTTCTCTCTCCTGTTAAATGTTCTAATTAACTCACAGGTACCCTGATCATTTCACTACCCCACACCACATGTTGGTCTATGACATTTATAACACTGAGTCTGGTGGAAAGAAAGATGCAGAAACTCTGAATGACTTGATGAGATACATGTCTCCTGGAAGCTTAGCGATAAGCCTCATGAAAATTCAGTAGTCTACCTCCTGAATAGTTTCTTGGACCATGGCATGAATGGGTCGTGATGACAGGATAGTCCTTCCAAAAGGAAATACAGATTATAGCTCCACTCATCCACTTCTGCTAAAAGAGAGTCACAATATTCTTGGGATTATGGGATCTTTTCTTTTTTCTTTTTTTTTTTACTTTGAAAATAAGATGTACCATAGATGGTAAACTATTCTGATTCATTTTAATGAGTAAATTGAAAAAGTACCAAATTTTACAAGAACACAAAGCAAAAAGAGGCAACCCATCTTGTCAAATATTTACTTTAACATTCACAGTAAGGATGGGACAAGTAAAGTTAGAAGACAAGCTGTAAGCATCACTAGTAGTGGTTAGACTGCAAGGTAAACATAAAAAAGCACTCAAAATATAATTTAAATACTCTATATTTGTCTGGAAAATGAATTATAATTTTATTTTTACAAATTTAGAAAGATGTATATCAAGAAAATAAAATAGAAAAGTTATGCATAATGGTTATCAATGTAAACTTCATAGATTTGAACTAATAAACATTGATAACAATTGAGAAAAAAGAAGCTTAAATAAAAAGAGAAATATAATAGATCAAAATACAGTAGAAAAATTTCCACAAAACTTTAAAATCGTTCCTTAAAGATTGATATCAGTGCAGTTCAGTTTAGTCACTCAGTCATGTCTGACTCTGCAACCTCATGAAACGCAGCATGCCAGACCTCCCTGTCCATCACCAACTCCTGGAGTTCACTCAAACTCATGTCCATCGAGTCGGTGATGCCACCGAGCCATCTCATCCTCTGTCATCCCCTTCTCCTTCTGCCCCTAATCCCTCCCAGCATCAGAGTCTTTTCCAGTGAGTCAACTCTTCACATGAAGTGGCCAAAGTATTGGAGTTTCAGTTTTAGCATCAGTCCCTCCCATGAATACCCAGGACTGATCTCCTTTAGAATGAACTGGTTGGATCTCCTGCAGTCCAAATGACTCTTAAGGATCTTCTCCAACACCACTTTCAAAAGAATCGATTCTTCAGCGCTCAGCTTCTTCACAGTCCCACTCTCATATCCATACATGACCACTGGAAAAACCGTAGCCTTGACTAGATGGACCTTAGTCGGCAAAGTAATATCTCTGCTTTTGAATATGCTAGCTAGGTTGGTCATAACTTTTCTTCCAAGGAGTAAGCGCCTTTTAATTTCAAGGTTGCAGTTACCCTCTGCAGTGATTTTGGAGCCCAAAAAAATAAAGTCTGACACTCTTTCCACTCTTTCTCCCTCTATTTCCCATGAAGTGATGGAACCAGATGCCATGATCTTCATTTTCTTAATATTGAGCTTTAAGTCAACTTTTTCACTCTCCTCTTTCACTTTCATCAAGAGGCTTTTTAGTTCCTCTTCACTTACTGCCATAAGTGTGGTGTCATCTGTGTATCTGAGGTTATTGAGATTTTTCTGACAATCTTGATCCCAGTTTGTGCTTCTTCTAGCCCAGTGTTTCTCATTATGTACTCTGCATAGAAGTTAAATAAGCAGGGTGACAATATACAGCCTTGACATACTCCTTTTCCTATTTGGAACCAGTGTGTTGTTCCATGTCCAGTTCTAACTGTTGCTTCCTGACCTGCATATAAGTTTCTCAAGAGGCAGGTCAGGTGGTCTGGTATTCCCATCTCTTTCAGAATTTTCCACAGTTTCTTGTGATCCACACAGTCAAAGGCTTTGGCATAGTCAATAAAGCAGAGATGTTTTTTCTGGAATTGTCTTGCTTTTTCCATGATCCAGTGGATGTTAACCATTTGATCTCTGGTTCCTCTGCCTTTTCTAAAACCAGCTTGAACATCTGGAAGTTCATGGTTCATGTCCTGCTGAAGACTTGCTTGGAGACTTTTGAGCCTTAGTTTACTAGCATATTAGATGAATGCAACTGTGCAGTAGTTTGAGCATTCTTTGGCATTGCCTTTCTTTGGGATTGGAATGAAAACTGACCTTTTCCAGTCCTGTGGCCACTGCTGAGTTGTCCAAATTTGTTGGCATATTGATCGTAGCACTTTCACAGCATCATCTTCAGGATTTGAAATAGCTCAACTGGAATTCCATCACCTCCACTAGCTTTGTTCATAATGATGCTTTCTAAGGCCCACTTCACTTCACATTCCAGGATATCTGGCTCTCGGTGAGTGATCACACCATCGGAATTATCTAGGTCATGAAGATCTTTTTTGTACAGTTCTTCTGTGTATTCTTGCCATCTCTTCTTAATATCATCTGCTTCTGTTAGGTCCATACCATTTCTGTCCTTTTTTGAGCCCATCTTTGCATGAAATTTTCCCATGGTATCTTTAATTTTCATGAAGAGATCTCTAGTCTTTCCCATTCTGTTTTTTTTTGTTTGTTTGTTTGTATGTTTTTTGTTCTTTTCCTCTATTTTTGTTGTATTGATCACTGAGGAAGGTTTTCTTATCTCTCCTTGCTATTCTTTGGAACTCTGCATTCAGATGCTTATATCTTTCCTTTTCTTCATTGCCTTTCTCTTCTCTTCTTTTCACTGCTATTTGTAAGTCCTGCCCAGACAGCCATTTTCCTTTTTACATTTCTTTGCCATGGGGATGGTCTTGATCCCTGTCTCATGTAGAATGTCATTAACCTCTGTCCATAATTCATCAGGCACTCTCTCTATCAGGTCTAGTCCCTTAAATCTATTTCTCATTTCCACTGTATAATCATAAGGGATTTGATTTAGGTCATACCTGAATGGTCTAGTGATTTCCCCTACTTTCTTCAATTTAAGTCTGAATTTGGCACTAAGGAGTTCATGATCTGAGCCACAGTTAGCTTTTGGTCTTGTTTTTGCTTACTGTATAGAGCTTCTTTATCTTTGGCTGCAAATAATATAATCAACATTGGTATACAATGCTTCTTTCTACATGTCAATTGATTTGGAACACTTATTGGTACTTCTATATGTAGATAACATTTTTAAAGTTTTACTGTTCTCTCACTTTATGTCTTTGCTTTACTCAGTCCATCTCCATATGGAAAAAGTATCTGTCACTCTGAGGAAGGATTTCTTTTGGTTTTTCTATTGTCTTGAGAGATAATTCAGAGCTATATTTGTACATAACTTGCAAATTAGTGATGAACCATAAGTTATATCATGTACTAGTCAATGATTATTTTTCCTATAATGTCAGGGAAATTTACTATACAAAACTTGGGTAGAAGTGATTTTTTTTTTTTAATCAGGTAGGGAATAATCATCTAGTTATCCAAATTCTGAGTCATCACAATCCTGACTTTTGAAATAGGCCCTCTCTGCCAGATTGCTCAAAGTATCTTTCAAAGAAGACTTTCTCTATCTCATTCTTTCATGTTTGGGTTTCACTGTATTCTAGTCACACTTACTACTATCTTGCTATATAAATCTTTTCCACTTTAGTTATTCACAATAATTTGTAATACAGCCCCCAAAGAATGGATTTCTCAGTTTCACTGAAGTCATATCATTAAGGAAAATAATTCTGCCTTACACAAAGGTAGTAATGTTTTAGTCTTTCTGAGGAAAATGGCCCTGGCAGCAATTCTTGAAGACAAAGCAAGGAAAATATTTCCTTCCATTCAGGGCATTCAGTTCTTTCTGTGATAAATACCCAACTTATTACTTCTAATGTAACAAAGCAAATAAATATACTTTTCTTTCCTTAACAAACAATTTAAACATTCTTGAACTCCTACAAAGATATTTTGGTGTTGTTTTAGAAAATCTGAACAGAATTTTCCTAAAACCTTATGGAAAATATTTCTTTAGAAACTAAAGTGATATAGATTTTTCTGTTATAACATGGTAGTAATTTGAGAAGTGGTTTGTGAAGATGAAATATCTGTTTTTCTAACTGACTTTATTTGCATTAACTGAATTTTTTTTTTTTTTGTTTTTAAACTGAGAGCATAAATCAGTGTTATAACTGTTGGATTTTTTTTTTTTATCAGATAAATGACAACTGAGAGAGGGACAAGAGACTTTATCCAGATAGCTCTTGTGACAGCCACTAAGTGTTTTCATACAAAAATAAAGGCCAAGTGGTTACAACAGTGGAAAGCAGTTTGAAACATGCTGGTATATAGCATGCTACATATTGTTGGAATAGAGGACTCCTTGCTGCTGCTGCTAAGTCGCTTCAGTCGTAGCCGACTCTGCAACCCCATAGATGGTACCCACTTACTCCTTGGAAGGAAAATTATGACTAACCTAGATAATATATTCAAAAGCAGAGACATTACTTTGCCAACAAATGTCTGTCTAGTCAAGACTATGGTTTTTCCAGTAGTCATGTATGGATGTAAGAGTTGGACTGTGAAGAAAGCTGAGCACAGAAGAATGGATGCTTTTGAACTGTGGTGTTGGAGAAGACTCTTGAGAGTCCCTTGGACTGCAAAGAGATCCAACCAGTCCATTCTAAAGGAGATCAGTCCTGGGTGTTCTTTGGAAAGAATGATGCTAGAGCTGAAACTCTAGTACTTTGGCCACCTCATGCGAAGAGTTGACTCATTGGAAAAGACCCTGATGCTGGGAGGGATTCGGGGCAGGAGGAGAAGGGGACAACAGAGGATGAGATGGCTGGATGGCATCACTGACTCGATGGACGTGAGTCTGAGTGAACTCCGGGAGTTGGTGATGACAGGGAGGCCTAGTGTGCTGCAATTCATGGTGTTGCAAAGAGTTGGACATGACTGAATGACTGAACTGAACTGAACTGAAATGGTGGCCGACCAGGCTCCTCTGTCCCTGGGATTATCCAGGCAAGAATATTGGAGTGGGCTGCCATTGCCTTCTCCAATGCATGCCTGCATACTAAGTCGCTGCAGTTGTGTCCGACTCTGTGTGACCCTATGGACATGAGCCTTCCAGTCTCCTCTGTCCACAGAATCCTCCAGGCAAGACTACTAGAATGAGTTGCCATTTCCTTCTCCCAGATTGTTACTTAAGAAATAACAAGTAATACTTGTTAAAGCTACTCAAAATTATGAGAAATAAAAGAACATAAACAACATAAAACTTTTTGTAAAACACAGACAGTAGATTATATTTTATAAAATGGAATCACAGTATTGAAATGCATTCTTTCTATTTTTGTATAAAACAAAACTTAGCCAAAACTAACCATGAAGGAATTATGATGCCTTAACTCAGACATCTCAGATTATCAAATATATCTAAATATATGTGTATACATACGTGTCTGCAACCTTATATGTATGCACATGAACACATGTGTATTTATACATATACACTCATACATAAACACACACACATACAAGTTCTTGATTGTTTTATTTTGGCTGTGTGGCTGCTTAGAATTTAGAATTTTGATAAATTAATTGCTTACACAGTTTTCTTGGCACAATTTCTTGTATTGATATTTTGAAGAAGGATTTTTTTTTCCCATTATGAGAAGATTTTTTGTATCTTGGTTTTAAATAGTTAATGGTAAAAATAAAAATAATAATAATAATTAGTGCTGGGTTATATAATTTTATTTCAGACAATGCACTAATCAAATCCTTTTGGAGCAGAGTGCTAATTAGTCTTTAACTTAGAGCAAAGAATGAAATATGAAATACCCATATAGGGATTCTTAACAGATCTTTGAGACATAAAATTTTTGTAGTAATATGCAGATTGCTTGCTGATAGCTCTCTTTTCACTTTGATGACTGTAATATCTCTTTACACTTATTTAAATGTGTCTTTAATTTTTTTTTAATTTCTTATGTGTTTCTGAAGTGATGCCTCCTTCATGATATTTACCTTTGAGCACTGGTAATAAGTAAATCTTTTATAATTTATTTTTGTGTATTTGATGAAGTATATATAGAGTTTCTTAATACTTACATCATTATCACTTCTAAATCACTTTTCTATAATTGTAATCAGTATTCCTCAATTTGTTATTAATAAAATTCCATAAGGTATGATAAAACTGTCTAACATATAGTCTGTTTTATATATGAAAATATGTTCTTTAATATTTGGAAGTAAATAGGATGCTTCCATTTTTACAAAAGAAAAAATAATGCTTCCATTTTCTTCTCTGCCTACCATTTCTTACAGACTTAGAGGGTGATAAAAAGAATTAAAAATCCTGATATGGGCTTCCCAGTGGTCCAATGGTCAAGAATCTACCTTGCCAATGTAAGAAACACCAGTTTGATCCCTGGTCTGGGAAGATCCCACATGCCATGGAGCAACTAAACATATGTCCCACAACTACTGACCCTGTGCTCTAGAGCCCATGAGCCACAACTACTGAGCCCATGTGCTACAATTACTGAAGCCATGCAGCTAGAGTCCAGGCTCCTCCAGGAAGACACTGGCCACTGCAATGAGAAGCCCACTTGATGAGAAGAGCACACGTGTACCTACAGAGCAGCCCCCACTTCTCACAACTAGAGAAAGCCCATGGCAGCAACAAAGACAACAGCCAAAAAATAAAAGTCAATAAATCTTAAGAAAAAAAAGAAAAAAGAAAAAAAAGAAAATCCTATGCTGTAATACCACAAGAGGGAATCCACTGTGAAATAGAACTAGACAATCAGACATAATAAAGTGTTCAACTGATGGTAACCAACTCCTGTTATTGGATATCTGAGCAAAGAAAGCACGAGAATTAAATAATTTGGTGTGGGGTGGTGGTGCAGGAAAGGTAGCTATGCAATGTCGCACATATGTGTAGGCATAACAGCATAAAATTCTATTTACCAAACTTTGTAAAGCTATCACCTTTTGTCTGTAGATAACAGGGGCTTTACTGTTAGCTTAGTTGGTAAAGAATCTGCCTGCAATGCAAGAGACCTGGATTCAATTCCTGGGTTGGGAAGATGCCCTGGAGAAGTGAAAGGCTACCCACTCCAGTATTCTGGCGTGGATCACAAAGTGTTGGACATGACTGAGTGACTCACTTTCACTGTAAGCAACAAGAACTAACAGTGAGCCCTCAACCTTTGAGAAGAGTGTTTGGAGACTTGACAGATAAATGACTATTTGGGATCTCTTCTACCCTAGACAGGAGTAGAAGTTCATTTTTGATAAAGATGGATGTATATTCCAAAATGTAAGTTACTTCCCTACATTCAGAGAAAGGAAGTATCACTCTCTAAAGAGTTGGTGAAGGTGAGGTCCTCAGTCGTGTCTGACTCTTTGCGACCCCGTGGACTGTAACATACTAGGCTTCTCCATCCATGGGATTCTCCAGGCAAGAATACTGGAGTGGATTGCCATTTCCTTCTCCAGGGGATCTTCCCAACCCAGGGATCTAACCTGGGTCTCCCGCATTGGAGGCAGACGCTTTAACCTCTGAGCCACCAGGGAAGCCCTCTCACAGAATGTTTATATTGCCTGCACAGGATTTTATGTCACATATCAGACTACACTTTATACAGGGAAGTTGCAAGAATGAGTCCAATACCATGGTAACCATAGATACTTTCAAAATGATACAGAATCTAGAGGATGGCAGAACAATGGAATGACCAGCCAAATGTACAGCCTAAGCACCAGCTCAATGATAATGTTTTACGACAGTGGGATGCTATTTTCCAGCATATAACATATTAAAAACCTTTATATGGTGATATGTCCCAATAGGAGGAGAACATGGTTCAAAATCCAAGAGCTGGTAGCAGAAGTATCCCACTTACCATCATCCTAGGGAGTGCTCTTGGGATCAGCATTGATGAAAGCAACAGTAAGGAAGCATGATTTGGCAGAAGGAAAAATTAAGTTGTGTAACATATTTAGCAATAGGTTTTGCTAGCCCAGGGGAAAGATCCTTTTAGAGTTTCCACTTTTGGGGTGGAGAGAATCACTGGCTATCAAGAGTAAGGCTTGATCTCAAGCTGGGCAATTCAGTGACTTATTTGGGAAATACATTCTTTCTTCATGTTGCAGCAACTCTTGATTTTGTAGGTTTGCAGCCAGACATCCTGGAATGTGAAGTCAAGTGGGCCTTAGAAAGCATCACTACCAACAAAGCTAATGGAGCTGATGGAATTCCAGTTGAGTTATTTTGAATCCTAAAAGATGATGCTGTGAAAGTGCTGCACTCAATATGCCAGCAAATTTGGAAAACTTAGCAGTGGTCACAGGACTGGAAAAGGTCAGTTTTCATTCCAATTACAAAGAAAGGCAATGCTAAAGAATGCTCAAATTACCACACAATTGCACTCATCTCACACAATAGTAAAGTATTGTAAAGGAAAAAAATTAAAAAAAAAGGAAAAAAAAAAATTTCCAAGCCAGGCTTCAGCAGGACGTGAACTGTGAACTTCCAGATGTTCAAGTTGGTTTTAGAAAAGGCAGAGGAACCAGAGATCAAATTGCCAATATCCGCTGGATCATGGAAAAAGCAAGAGAGTTCCAGAAAAACATCTATTTCTGCTTTACTGACTATGCCAAAGCCTTTGACTATGTGGCTCACAATAAACTGTGGGAAATTCTGAGAGAGATGGGACTACCCGACCACCTGACCTGCCTCTTGAGAAAATTATATGCAGGTCAGGAAATAACAGTTAGAACTGGACATGGAACAACAGACTGGTTCCAAATAGGAAAATGAGTACGTCAAGGCTGTATATTGTCACCCTGTTTATTTAACTTATTGCAGAGTACATCAGGAGAAACTCTGGGATGGAAGAAGCACAAGCTGGAATCAAGATTGTGGGAAGAAATATCAATAACCTCAGATATGCAGATGACACCATCCTTATGGCAGAAAGTGAAGAGGAACTAAAAAGCCTCTTGTTGAAAGTGAAAGAGGAGAGTGAAAAATTTGGCTTAAAGCTCAACATTCAGAAAATGAAGATCATGGCATCTGGTCCCATCACTTCATGGGAAATAGATGGGGAAACAGTGGAAAGAGTGTCAGACTTTATTTTGGGGGCTCCAATATCACTGCAGATATTGACAGCAGCCATGAAATTAAAAGATTTTTACCCCTTGGAAGGAAGGTTATGACCAACCTAGATAGCATATTGAGAAGCAGAGATATTACTTTGCCAACAAGTATTTTTGCCATCTATTCAAGGCTCTGGTTTTTCCAGTTGTCATGTATGGATGTGAGAGTTGGACTGTGAAGAAAGCTGAGTGCAGAATTGATGCTTTTGAACTGTGGTTTTGGAGAAGACTCTTTAGAGTCCCTTGGACTGCAAGGGGATGCAACCAGTCCATCCTAAAGGAGATCAGTCCTGGGTGTTCATTGGAAGGACTGATGCTGAAGCTGAAACTCCAGTACTTTGGCCACTTCATGCGAAGAATTGACTCATTGGAAAAGACCCTAATGCTGTGAGGGATTGGGGGTAAGATGAGAAGGGGATGACAGAGGATGAGATGGCATCACCAACTCGATGGACATGAATTTAAGTGAATTCCAGGAGTTGGTGATGGACAGGGAGGCCTGGCGTGCTGTGATTCATGGGGTCGCAAAGAGTCAGACACAACTGAGTGACTGAAATGAACTGAACTGAAGAGGTTTTATATTCCAGAGAAGAAAAGCTCCTTTCATGAGATCTAACAAGAGCGACATTTAATAAGAGGTACTTCTGTTTCCTAGGCATTTTGAATGATCCAGGAGGCAGATGATCAGGTTATTCTTATGAGTAAAAAAATTTAAACTGTCAATAAGAAACTACCCTATAAAATGCGTCTCTAGGCAATCTGTTTCCAAAGTTACTGTGAATATTCACTATTATTCACTTTAGTAATAATCATGTGACATAGTGAAACTGTATTTTTTACTCTTTTGCCAGGAATTCAGTTTTGTGGCCATTAAATACATATATGAAATGTAAAATAATCTTATTCTTTCAGTACCTAAAATACTTACTGTGTGCGTGTAAGCTATATTGCCACCATCCAGGTCGCACTAGTGGTAAATAACCTGCCTGCCAATGCAGGAGACAGAAGAAACACTGGTTCTTTTCCTGGATGCCTGGATGGGAATGATACCCTGGAGAAGAGCATAGCAACTCACTACAGTATTCTTGCTTGGAGAATTCCATGGATGGGGAGCCTGGTGGCTTACAGTTCTTAGGATTGCAGAGTCAGAGCAAATGAAGCAAGTTAGTTCACATGCATGTGATAAAAATAGAAAAATAAATAAAACCAAGGTACCAAGTAATATATTCTAAAGATTCACCGGACTGTTCTATTATTTGCTCTTAATTATAGTTGCTAATGCTTACTCCTCAATTTCCATCAAGGGAAACATTGTTTTAAATAAATGAATACTTTTTAATGAAGTGTTAATTTATACTAACATGAAAGTGAAAATAAGCTATGACAGAAACTCATTAAGGATTCTTCTAGGGGGATAAAGAAACTATAGCAACTAACACAGTTTATTTTAAAATTAAATACACTCAATTTAGAAAGAGTTTAGAAAAATAATTTTGTTTCAGTAGCAAGTTTCTCAGAATAAAATGTTCCAATTTACAATTTTCTTTTGTTATGACAGCAAGTACGGAAAACTGTCATGGTTAATAAAATGTATAAGCCTTAGATAAAGATCACTGTTTTGCTATTTAACCTTTTCTTCCCTCTCCAAGGTGATGTAGAATGGTTAGTTTTACTCAGGAAATTGTAGGCAAAAATAGATTTTGCCCATAAAAAATATATGATCGCTAGTTTTTATTCCTTTGGCTTTAAATAATTTAAACTTTATTTTATATAGTTTTTTGTTCCAAAATGTATTAATTGTAAAAACTTCTCCCCAAATAATAAGTAATAGTGCAGAGCTAGGTAGATGATTTTGGAGAAGGCAAAGGCACCCCACTCCAGAACTCTTGCCTGGAAAATCCCATGGACAGAGGAGCCTGGTAGGCTGAAGTCCATGGGGTCGCGACTGTCGGACATGACTGAGCTTTTCACTTTCACTTTTCACTTTCATGCATTGGAGAAGGAAATGGCAACCCACTCCAGTGTTCTTGCTTGGAGAGTCCCAGGGACGGTGGAGCCTGGTGGGCTGCCATCTATGGGGTCGCACAGAGTGGGACACGACTGAAGCGACTTAGCAGCAGCAGCAGCAGCAGCATGTAGATGATTTAGCAGGCTTAAGTGAATGATATAATTCATTAATCAGATAGCAACATCAGGAGGTTCTTTTGTCCATTTGCTTGAATTTTTATTACATAAAAGTATTCTGAAAGCATTCTTTTTATAGGACAAAAAACAAAATATAATAAAAAAGCATGTGAAACCTTTCATTATATACTTGAAGCACATGCAATTATACATAATCAAGAATGAAAATTTCCTATCACTCACTGATCTACAAATGAATAGAAATTTACTTGACTTTAAGTAAATGTTACCCCTCAGAAGGAACTGTCTTTGGACAAGAGAAAGTAATAATCCTACCATTTAACAATCAGTTTAAAAGTAGAAACACAGAAGAAGCTGTAGGGAATAGTAAAGTTTATTGTGCCATCGTGTACTCAACAAACTCCTAGCCAAATATCTTTCACAATAGACAATTTGAAAATAACATATATTTACATTTTAATATTATTCCTTTTCTATGATGTATTATAGATATATATAATGTACATACATATGTATTATGAACTGAACTGAACTGAACAGTGAATGGAATAAAAATACACATTTTACATTATTGAAAATAAACATTTCTGATATTCCAATAAAGTAATCCTTTAATTTTAAAAAGCATTACCATATATTACTATAGCCATAAATTTATTTAAGCACAGTTTGTAAAACTTTATTATATTTTTCAACCATATAGAATATTTAAATTCTATAGGTATATGCAAATAACAAATGCTTAACGTTTACAAGTAAAAATTATCTAATATGATAATTTCCTAAATAGAAAACTATTCAGGGTTGCAGATATTACTTCAATTAAATAATAATAGTATTCATATAGAATTACAACTACAACAACAGTTTGTTATTAGATATTCTTTAGCCCAATATATACAAAGCATCCTTAAGAGACTTGAGAAATTGAATTGAATTATTATAAATGAGATAAGTATTTCATCAATTTTAAGATCATATTTCTGGGTCTGAAAATTACATATACTCTACACTTTCTAAAATCATGCTTGGCCATAGGAGATGTTGTCAGATGTTGAAAAAAACAGGATTATCAGTAATCTTGTAATCTATACTAAAAAGCTTAGAAAAACAATAAGCTTTTAGCATTGTTCTTTAAAGGATTATATGAGTACTTATGGAAATTTTGAGTATGTAAAAGTGATCACAACAAAATATTGTGAGAGAAATATTATGTGAAAAATTATTTAATACTTTTTTATTTCATCATATTATGTAGATAGAACTAGGTATATTTGTTACCCACTCAGTCGTATCCAACTCTGTTATTCCATGGACTGCAGCCCATCTGGTTGCTCTGTCCATGGAATTCTCCAGGCAAGAATACTGGAGTGGGTTGCCATTATCTTCTCCAGGAGATCTTTCCAATCCAGAGATTGAACCTGGTTTTCCTGCATTACAAGCAGATTCTTCACTGTCTGAGCTACCAGGGAAGCCCAGAAAACACTATATCATTATTTTAAAAGCTAAAAAGCTGGAGAAAAAAATTGAATAAAATATGATTTATTGTTTTAAACATATGAGAAAATGTAAGTCACATATTACTGATAATATGAAATTAAAAATGTCAGATTTTTTATATCTATCTTACAAGAGTAAATGACTGGAAGTATTTAATTAGCTTGAATGACAATGATCCAAGTACTTTGAGATTTTAGGAGACTGCATGTATTTAAATGAGCTATTTTGGCTATGTAGAACATAAGTCCTGAGTGTTTACTACTTGCTAGGAGTCATTTATTGTCTTGACGATAATTTGTATTGTCTCGTAGAGCAGCACATTCAATGGTTATTTTTATTATTCCATAGAGCAATATCTTAAATGGATGGGTAGTGGGCTAAGAATAGCAGACCATGAAATGGACATTATCAATCAAGAAAGGAGAAAATATCAACAGATAACATGTGCTGACATAAACCAATATGAAATGAAATACCTCATCTGGGAATACAGTTGGAAAAATGTTCTTAGCCTGATTATGGAAGACCTTGGATATCAAAAGAAGTGTATTTATAATAGTAGCTGTTTTAAATAGTTATTATGTATTTTAATGTTTATTTCTACAAAAACTGAATTCAATAAAGCCTAGAATTTCTTTTACATTATAAGCAATAAAATTAAGATGAAATTAAAAGAATTAACTTAATCCAGGTCACACAGCTACCAAGTGCTGTAAATAAAACTGTGCCCAAGAAGTCTGATATGTGTGTGTGTGCTCAGTTGTGTCCACCTCTTTGTGACCCCATGGACTATATAGTCCATCAGATTTCTGTCCATGGGATTCTCAGGCAAGAATACATTTCCTTCTCTGGGGATCTTCCAGACCCAGGGATTGAAGCCAAGTCTCCTGTATTAGCAGGCAGATTCTTGACCACTGCACCACCTGGGAAGCCCAAGAAGTCTGATGACAGAGCTTCTATTCTTAATCACAGAGTACATGGCCATTGCAATGAATTAACTTATTTTGATTCTTCATTTTTTTTTTTTGTTGTTGTTGTTGTTAATTTTAGACACAATGTCTCCAGCTATTCTATAGGCAAATTATCTTGGGAATTGGTTTTAAATGCATATTATCTATAACTTACAAAAATCCATCTATTCTTGGTTTGTGTTATAGTTCACAATAAATTTAAATTTTAAAAATACTTGGAATCTATTACTATAATATTTACATTGTATTATCATGATATTGGCATTTTCTATCAGATATTAATAGTGTATAAATTTTCTATTTGATGTTACATTAATTATATCCTGAAAGGTATATACCTATATATTTAAAGTTTGTTTCATTAAGGTAATATTTATTATATAAAAAATATATATATTATTTAATGAATCAAATACTTCACCAGTTATATTTTACAGTATTCAGTTTTCTATATAGAAGTTAGTCAAGTGATTTCTATTTACTTATATTCTCATTTTTCATTAATTTCTAAATTAAGGATTTATATTAGTTGTGAAATCTATTTACTTTAGAAATCCTAGAGTGCAAACAAAAAGTTCATTTTCAACTTAAGTCAGTCTCAGAAGCCAGGGATCTATTCCCTTCCCAGACATAATTCTGTCACCACATCGGTATGCATCTTTTTAGAAATATTTGTGTGCATCTATAGTATTCATGCATTTAGTTTTTTTGGTTGTTCAGTTGCTGTGTATCCAACTATTTGCAACCCCATGGATTGAAGCAGGACTGGCTCCCCTGTCCTTCACTATCATCTGGAATTTACTCAAACACACGTCCATTGCACCCCTGATACTATCTAAAAATCTCATCTATTGCCACCAGCTTCTCCTTTCACTTTCAGTATTTCCTAGCATCAAGGTCTCTTACAATGAATTGATCTTCACATTAAGCAGCCAAAGTATTGGAGCTTCAGCATCGGTCCTTCAAATAAATATTCAGGGTTGATTTCCTTTAGGATTGACTCATTTGGTCTCCTTGATGTCCCAGAGGCAGACTCTCAAGAGTCTTCTCCAGCAACACAATCAAAAGCATCAATTCTTAGATGTTTAGCCTTCTTTATTGTTCCAATTCTCACGTTCATACCTGACTACTGAAAAAAGAAAAGAAAAAAAAAAGCATAGCTTTGTCTATGCAGGGCTTTGTTAGTGAAGTGATGTCTCTGCTTTTTAATACACTGCCTAGTTGACCATAGATTTCCTTACAGGGAGAAAGAGTCTTAATTTCATGGCTGCAGTCACTGTCCCCAGTGATTTTGGAGCTCAAGAAAATAAAATCTGTCAATGCTTCCACTTTTTCCCCTTATATTTGCCATAAAGTAATAGGACCAGATGCTATAATCTTAGTTTTCTGAATGTTGAGTTTTAAACCAGCTTTTTCACTCTCCTCTTTTATTCTCTTCAAGACTGTCTAGATCCTCTTCACTTTCTGCCATTAGAGTGCTATCATCTGCATATCTGAGGTTGTTGATATTTTGCCTCACAATATTGATTCCAGCTTGTGATTCATCCAGCCCAATACTTCATATGTAGTACTATGAATATGTTAAACAAGTAAGATAACAATATACAGATTTTCCATACTCCTTTCCCAATTTCAAACCAGTCAGTTGCTCCATGACCAGTTGTGATTTCCTTCTTGATCTGCATAGAGGTTTCTTAGGAGGTAGGTAAGGTGGTCTGTTATTCCTATCTCTTTAAGAATTTTCCACAGATTCATGTTGATGTATGGCAAAACCAATATAGTATTGTAAAGTAAAATTAAAAAAAAAAAAAAAAAAAGAATTTTCCACAGTTTTTTTGTGACCGGCACAATCAAAGGCTTTAGCACAGGCAATAAAGCAGAAGTAGATATGTTTTTCTAGAATTCTCTTGTTTTTTCTATGATCCAACAGATATTGGCAATTGGATCTCTGGTTCCTCTGCTGAAACTAAACAAAGGATTTTAAGCATAACCTTGCTAGCATGTGAAATGAGAGAAATTTTATGGTAAGTCAATATTCTTTGGCAGTGTCCTTCTTTGGGACTGGAATAAAAAGTGAACTATTCCAGTCCTGTGACCATTGATGAGTTTTCCAAATTTATTGACATATCGAGTGCAAAACTTTAACATCATCGTCTTTTGAAATTTGAAATAGCTCAGCTGGAATTCCTTCACCTCCATTAACTTTGTTTGCTTCCTAAGCCTCATTTAACCTCACACTATAGAAGTCCAGCTCTAGGCGAATGACCATAACCCTCATGGTTACCTGTGTCATTAAGATGTTCTTGTATAGTTCTTCTGTATATTCTTTCCACCTTTTCTTAATCTCTTCTGCTACTGTTAGATCATTAGAGTTTCTGTCATTTATTGTGCCCATCCTTGCATGAAAATTCCCCTTGATACCTCCAAATTTCTTGAAGAGATCTCTAGTCTTTCCCATTCTATTGTTTTCCTCTATGTCTTTGTGTTGTTCATTTAAGAAGGCCTTCTTATCTCTCTTTGCTTTTCTCTGAAATTCTGCTTTCAGCTAGGCATACTTTTCCCTTGCTCCCTTGCCTTTCTTCTCTTCTTTCCTCAACTATTTATAAAGCCTCCTCAGACAACCACTTTGCCTTTTTGCATTTCTTATTGTTTTGGATGGTTTTGGTCACTGCCTGCTGTACAATGTTACAAACTTCTGTACATAGTATTTCAGGCACTCTGTCTATCAGGTCTAATCTCTAATCTATTTATCACCTCTACTGTGTAATCATAAGTGATTTGATTTAGGTCATACCTGAATGCTTTTGTGGTTTTCATTACTTTTTTCAATTTAAGCCTGAAGTTTGCAATTAAGAGCTCATGATCTGAGCCACAGTCCACTCCAGGTCTTGTTTTTGTTGATGGTACAAAGCTTCTCCATCTTCAACTGCAAAGAATATAATCAATATGATATTAATATTGACTAATTGGTAATGTCTACGTGTAGAGTCTTCTCTTTTGTTGTTGGAAGAGGGTGTTGGCCATGACCAGTGTGCTCTCTTGGCAAGATTCTGTTAGCCTTTGCTGTGCTTCATTTTGTACTCCAAGGTCAAATTTGCCAGTTCCTCCAAGTATCTCTTGAATTCCTACTTTTATATTCCAATCCCCAATGATGAAAAGGATATCTTTTGTGTTAGAAACTGTTGTAGGTCTTCATAACATGAGTTAGCTTCAGCTTCTTTAACCTCAGTGATTGGGGCATAGAATTGGATTACTATGATGTTGATACACACACACATATGCATATATATCCACAAGGAGAGAATTTGTGTAATTAAGGATGCATTAGATAGACTTTTCAATTTTATTTCCTTTCAACTAATTATAAATTATATATGTGAAAATCTTTTAAAGAATGTTTCTATATTTTACATTAAAATGTTACTTAACTATTTATTACTGAGAATTTAGGTTGTAACAATATGTATAAAATATTTTCATATGTGATATTAAACATATAAGCATCATTTGGTGAATGTTTATACAATTTAATTTGTAGTAGACATTGTAATCAAAATGAACCGCAAGGTAAATGAATTATACTGCCACCAGTCACCATGGTGTATCTGAGTGTCATCAAACATTAAAAAAGTACCACTGTGATCTCTCATTATTTAAAAAAAGTAAACAAATAAAAAAAAACAAGTAATAAGAGAGACCTGTAATGATTTCAGAAGACATCATAATACAAACAAGTAACTTCAGAATAATATCAATAGTATATAAAGATCTTGAGTCAGCTAAGAACACTCAAATAACCCAGTTTAAAAGAGGCTGATTACATGACAATGCAATTCTGAAAAGAATACATACAAATACCAATAAATACATGAAAAAACATTCATATTGTAAGAAACTGGGGAAAATTGTAAATGTGTAAATGTGTGTGTGTGTGTGTGTGTGTGTGTTTTAACTTGCTCTGTGTGCTTTTCCTGTTTATTAGACAAAAGATTTGTGGTCTCGGTTATAGTGTCTTCTCCTGTCATTTAATGACTTGTTAACTGGTTTGTAACAAAAACAGCATAAAATACTAATTCAAGAAGTAGTCTAGAAAGCCTTCAAAAATTCATGAAAGTGGGCTGTTACACATAAGCTTTCAGTTCAGTTCAGTTCAGTCGCTCAGTCGTGTGCGACTCTTTGCGACCCCATGAATCGCAGCATGCCAGGCTTCCCTATCCATCACCAACTCCCGGAGTTCACTCAGACTCATGTCCATTGAGTCTGTGATGCCATCCAGCCATCTCATCCTCAGTCAAAGGCTTTCGCATAGTCAGTAAAGCAGAAATAGATGTTTTTCTGGAACTCTCTTGCTTTTTCCATGATCCAGCGAATGTTAGGGTAGCTTAAGTGTACTTCCAATGAACAAGTTGAGGGGATGAGAAACTGTCGTGTATACTTGTATCTTTAGAAATTTGTCCAGAAATTGTGGAAATAAAGTCAAGAATAAATCATGACTATATTCTTACCAATCAGAAAAAAAAAAAAAAATAAAGAGATTCAAAAGTGATGCTAACTGAAATGCAACTTTAGAAAAGTTATCAACACTATTTTATATATTTTTTCAGGAGGAGGTGGCATGTAGGATCTTAATTCCTTGACTTTTTTCATGTTAGTTTGTGATATCATTGTTAAGTCACGACCAAAGCATTGAATAGAATAGAAAAAAATATAAGTAGAATAGTTATGTTCATCTGATATTGCATTTTTAAGCTTGCCTATGATTTTTAATTTAACATGTACATATAATACATACCTATAATTTAAATCATATCAATTTATCTATTTTATCAAATAATATTCTGCCATTTATGAAGAAACTATTTTTTCTATTGATGGTAATATGTTGAAATATAGATTTTCTATGACTGAATTATAAAATAAAGCCCTATTTGCTCTGTTGTGTATCTTTGAAAATTCTCCTGTCTTCTACTTTATAATATTTTATTTAAGATATTTGCTTCAGTATTCACAAGTGAGATTGTTCTGTATTTTTCGGCTTTGGCATCAATATCATACTGACTGTTAAAGGAATTTCAAAGTGCCTGTTTTCTTGCTGGGCCCTGAAACAGTTTAAATTATATTTGGCATTATCTATTCCTTGAAGTTTTCAAAGAACTGACTTTGGAGTCTGATGCTTTTTGGGAAAAGTCATTCTCTGACAACATTTCCAACTATCTACAGAATAATTTGTCTGTTTGGATTTTTCATCTCTTTCTGCTTACCCATATAGGTCATTAGTAAATAAAACAATTCAGTAATTCAGACTCATTTATAATACCTTACTATTTATTTAGAAAAAGATAAAAATCCTACTCATAAACATAAAATTGGATAAAGCCTAAGAATAAATGTAAAAAAGACTGTGTGGTATATATTTATATCTATATATAAAACTACAAAATATTAATAAGAAAGCAGTATATGCTCAGATGGGAAGTTAAACAGTTTATTTTCTGGATGAAAATATTAAAAGATGTCAATTACCCCAAAAATAGCTCAATTCAACCCTAAAAGAATTTAAAATATTAAGAATATGTGCAGGATAGCCAATGTAGCATTAAAAAAGAAGAATGGGAAGAACTTGTCCTATACAATACGAAAATGAAACTGGGTCTTCCTAAAACTGAGTTATTTTGCTGAGTTTAAGATTAACTTCTCTGTTCAGAACATTATTCCCTTTCTTGTCCAACACACCTGTTTCCCTCAAGATTAAGGAGTATCAAAGAAAAGGGGGAACTGAAACCACATCCAACTTCCTCTGTCACTGTCCTTTGAAGTCTCCTAGGCTCCCATGGGAAATAGATGGGGAAACAGTGGAAACAGTGTCAGCCTTTATTTTTGGGGGCTCCATAATCACTGCAGATGGTGATTGAAGCCATGAAATTAAAAGACGCTTACTCCTTGGAAGAAAAGTTATGACCAACCTAGATAGCATATTCAAAAGCAGAGACATTACTTTGCCGACTAAGGTCTGTCTAGTCAAGGCTGTGGTTTTTCCTGTGGTCATGTATGGATGTGAGAGTTGGACTGTGAAGAAGGCTGAGCGCCGAAGAATTGATGTTTTTGAACTGTGGTGTTGGAGAAGACTCTTGAGAGTCCCTTGGACTGCAAGGAGATCCAACCAGTCCATTCTGAAGGAGATCAGCCCTGGGATTTCTTTGGAAGGAATGATGCTAAAGCTGAAGCTCCAGTACTTTGGCCACCTCATGCGAAGAGTTGACTCATTGGAAGACTGTGATGCTGGGAGTGATTGGGGGCAGGAGGAGAAGGGGACGACTGAGGATGAGATGGCTGATGGCATCACAGACTCAATGGACATGAGTCTGAGTGAACTCTGGGAGTTGGTGATGGACAGGGAGGCCTGGCATGCTGAGATTCATGGGGTCGCAAAGAGTCATACATGACTGAGCGAATGAACTGAACTGAACTGAAGCTCCCCTGTGAAGAAGGCAATGGCAGCCCACTTCAACACTCTCACCTGGAAAATTTGATGGACAGAAGAGCCTGGTAGGCTGCAGTCCATGGGGTCTGGAAGAGTCGGACAAGACTGAGTGACTTCACTTTCACTTTTCACTTTCATGCATTGGAGAAGGAAATGGCAACCCATTCCATTGTTCTTGGCTGGAGAATCCCAGGGATGGGGAGCCTGATGAGCTGCTGTCTATGGGGTCACACAGAGATGGACACGACTGAAGCAACTTAGCAGCAGCAGCAGCAGGCTCCCCTGCATCTCAAAAGGCTAGTCCAAGTACAAACCAAGGCTAGCTGTTGAGCCGGGAGATGGGTAACAATTTAGACTACACACCAGCAAAACAGCAGAATCATCAAAACTCTGTTTCTCAAAACATACAGATAAAGATCTGACACACATTCCTAAGTTGTTTTTATAAGAAGTAGATTCCCATCTGATGAAAACTGCTGACCAAAAGCATGTAGACATTAAACCTGTGGAGAGGAGAAAATTGGTGATGCTCAAATTTCACCTTGATGTCAAACAATCAAAGAACCTTGCAAGAGCCACTCACACACCCTGCAGCCCCCACACTCACACTGTGTTTAAAAGTCCTTTACCTGCACCAAAAGGTTAAGATAGTTTTTAAGAACTATTCAACCATATTCTAGGTTTGCTGACTTTCTCAAATAAAGTCATTATCTTTTCACTGGACTTACTGTCCTGTCATGCATTGAGTAGCTGAAATTGAGTTTGGTAACAAAAATGTATTCTATGGTAATATTAACTAAAGTAATATTAGATTAACAGATGAATAATCAATCTCATAGGGCAGTGACACAGAATGATATTCAGAAACAGTCAATTTTATGAATAAGATAATATTTTTCACTAGTGGACTTAACAGAAGCAGAAGATATTAAGAAGATGTGGCAAGAATACACAGAAGAACTATACAAAAAAGATCTTAATGACCCAGATAACCACAATGGTGTATTCACTCACCAAGAGCCAGACATCTTGGAGTGCGAAGTGAACTATGACCTTAGGAAGCATCACTATAAAAAAAATTTAGTAGAGGTGATGAAATTCCAGCTGAGCTATTTCAAATTCTAAAAGATGATGCTGTTAAAGTGTTGCACTTAATATGCCAGCAAACTTGGAAAACTCAGCAGTGGCCACAGGACTGGAAAAGGTCAGTTTTCATTCCAATCCCAAAGAAAGGCAGTGCCAAAGAATGTTCAAACTATTGCATACTTGCACTCATTTCACTTGCTAGCAAAGTAACGCTTAAAATTCTCCAAGCTAGGCTTCAACAGAACGTGAACCTAGAACTTCCAGATGTTCAAGATGGATTTAGAAAAGGAAGAGGAGACAGAGATAAAATTACTAACATTAATTGAATGTGAATGTGAAGTGAAGTCGCTGAGTCATGTCTGACTCTTTGTGACCCCACAGACTGTAGTCTACCAGGCTCCTCTGTCCATGGGATTTTCCAGGTGGTAATATTGGAGTGGATTGCCATTTCCTTCTCCAAGGGATATTCCCAACCCAGGGATTAAACCTGGGTCTCCTGCATTGTACACAGAGGCTTTACTATCTGAGCCATCAGGGAAGCTTCAACAAAACGTGAACCTAGAACTTCCAGATGGTCAAGATGGATTTAGAAAAGGAAGAAGAGCCAGAGATCAAATTGCTAACATTCATTAGGTCATAGCAAAAGCAAGAGAATTTCAGAAACACATCTACTTCTGCTTCATTGACTATGCTAAAAGTTTTTGACTGTGTGGATCACAACAAACTGTAGAAAATTCATAAAAAGATAAAAATACCAGACCACCTTACCTGCCTCCTGAGAAACCTGTATGCAGGTCAAGAAGCAACAGTATAACTGGACATGGAACATGGGCTGGTTCAAAATTGGGAAAGGAGTATGTCAAGACTTTACATTGTCACCCTGTTTATTTAACTTATGTGCAGAATACATCATGACAAATTCCAGGCTGGATGCAGCACAAGCTGAAATAAAGATAACCAGCAGAAATATCAATAACTTCAGAAATGCCTACAACATCACACTCATGGCTTAAAATGAAGAGGGATGAAACAATTGCTTGATGAAGGAGATAGAGGCGAGTGAAAAAGCTGGCTTAAAACTCAACATTTAAAAAACTAGCCAGATGGTATCTGGTCCCAACACTTCATTGCAAATAGATGGGGAAAAATGGAAACAGTGACAGACTTCATTTTCTTGGGCTCCAAAATCACTGCAGATGGTGACTGAAGCTATGAAATTAAAAGAAGCTCCTTGGAAGAAAAGCTATGACAAACTAAGACAGCGTATTGAAAGTCGGAGACATTACAATGCTGACAAATGTCCATATAGTGAAAATTATGGTTTTTCCAGTAGTCGTGTATGGATGTAAAAGTTGGACCATAAAAAATGTTGAATGCAGAATAATTGATGCCTTTGAACTGTGGTGTTGGGAGAAGACTCTTGAGTCCCTTGGATTGCAAGAAAATCAAACCAGGCAATCCTAAAGGAAATCAATCCTGAATATTCATTGGAGGAACTGATGCTGAGGCTGGAGTTCCAATACTTTGATCACCTGATGCAAAGACCTGACTCATTAGAAAAGACTCTGATGCTGGGAAAGATTGAAGGCAGGAGGAGAAGAGGATAACAGAGGATGAGATGGTTGGATGGTATCACTGACTCAATGGACATGAGTTTGAGCAAACTCCAGGAGATGGTGAAGGACAGGGAAAGCTGGGGAGCTGCAGTCTATGGGGTCACAAAGATATGGACATAACTGAGTGACTGAAAAATAGCAACTAGTGGATACTAGATATTCAGCTCATTAAAGATTATTTGCTTAAATATATGTATATTAGAAAATAAATAATACTCTTTCAGAAATGAATAACCATATTTCTTGAAAAGCAGGGTAGATAACCACAGAAATATATTATTTAGTTTTTAAATTCATTGTACCCACTATAGAATATGCATCAGTCAACAAATCTTAGACACTTACCAGGCAGAGAGAGGGAACAGATAATCAGATACAGTCACAACCACTAGAGAAGATGCATAATAGGGAAGAACAAATCTGAATGTATACTGAATGTTTCTTTTACCTTAATCTTTATATTCTATTGCTTTTGCTAGGTTAATCACTAAAGAGATGTTCCATAAAACTTACAATTATATGACTCATCTGAAACCCTGTCTCTCATGTCTGAGTATGAGCTAAAATATCTTGCTTAGCTCAAGGGAAACATCCTGAGCAACCGATTTGTGAAGAGTGGCAAGAAAGAATTTACCACATCACCTCTGAGTCTGGCTAGAACCAGGGAATATTTACAACAACTTGTCTCCTTTTATCTCCTTCATAGGTCTCAAGCTTTTCATGCAAAGAGGCTTGTGTAACTCAATGAGGCTCTGAGATATGCCCTGTAGGGCCACCCTGGATGGATGGCTCACAGTGAAGAGTTCTGAAAACACATGGTCCTTTAGAGGAGCAAATGGAAATCCACTGCAGTATTTTTGCTTGGAGAATCCCATGGGCCTTAAGAAAAGGCAAAAAAGATGACACAAGAAGATGAACTCTCAAGGTTGGAAGGTGTACAATATGTTACTGAAGAACAGTGGATGGCAATTACTAGTAGCTCCAGAAAGAATGAAGTGGCTGAGCCAATGCAGAAATGATGCTTAGTTGTAGAGGTGTCTGGTGGTGAAAGTAAAGTGATGCTGTAAAGAAAAATATTGCATATAAACCTGGAATTTTAAGGTCCATGAATCAAGGTAGATTGAATGTGATAAACAGGAGATGGCAAGATTGAACACTGACATCTTAGGAATCAGTGAACTAAAATGGGCAGAAATAGTAAATGACCATTATATCTAATACTGTTGGCAAGAATCCCTAGAAGAAAAATAATATGCCTCATAGTCAACAAAAGTTAGCCAAATGTAGTGCTTAGATGCAACCTCAAAAATGACAGAATGGTTTCCATTTATTTCCAAGGCAAACCATTCAACATCACAGTAATCCAAGTCTATGCCCCAAGCACTTATGCTGAAGAAGCTTAAGATGACCAATTCTTTGGAGACCTACAAGAGCTTCTAGAAGTATCAGAGTAAAAAAGTGTCCTTTTCATCATAGGGGATTAGAAAGCAAAAGTAGGAAGTCAAGACAAACCTTGAGTAACAGCAAGTTTGGCCTTAGAGTACAAATGAAATAGGACAAATGCTGATAGGGTTTTGAAAAGAGAACACATTGGTCATAGCAAACACCCTTTTCCATACACTCGTGAGAAAGCTTTACACATAGACATCACCAGGTGGTCAATACTGAAGTCAGATTGACTATATTTTTGCAGCTGAAAATGGAGAAGCTCTATACAGTTAACAAAACAAGACCTGGAGCTGACTGTGGCTGAGATCATGAGCTCCTTATTGCAAAATTCAGGCTTAAATTGAAGAAAGGTGGAAAACCCACAAGACCATTCAGGTATGACCTAAATCAAATCTCTTATTATTGTACAGTAAAAGTGACAAATAGATTCAAGATGTTAGATCTTGCAGATGGAGTGCCTGAAGGACTATGAACACAAGTTTGTTAAATTGTACATAACAAAAACCATCTCAAAGAATAAGAAATGAAAGAAGGCAAAATGGTAATCTGAAAAGGTTTACAAATACTTGAAGAAGGGAAGCAAAACACAAGCAGAAAGAGTAAGACATACACAATTGGGCTTCTCCAATGGCTCAGCAGGTAACGAATATACCTTCAGTGTGGGAGATACAGGAGACGCAGCTTTGAGTTGCATACCCTGGAGAAAGAAATGACAACCCACTCCACTATTCTTACCTGAAAAATACCTTGGACAGATGATCCTGGCAGGTGACATTCCAAAGGGTAGCAAAGAGTCAGACATAACTGAAGACTAAACATAGCATAAAACATAATATAAAACATACCCAACTGAATTCAGAGTTCCAGAGAATGGCAAGGAAAGATTAGAAGGTTTTCATTAAAAAGAATAATAATAATTTATGTATTTTTGCCAATGTTGGATCTTCATTGCTTCATGCGCTTTTCTCTAGTTGCAGTGAGCACAGGCTATTCTCAAGTTGCAGTGCATGGGCTTCTCATTGCAGTGGCTTCATTGCTCTCTTGTTGCAGAACATAAGCTCTAGGGCACACGGCTATAATAGCTGTGGGACATAGGCAATGTAGTTAAAACTCCTGGGTTGTAGAGCACAGGTTCAATAGTTGTGGTGCCCAGGCTTAGTTGCTCCATGGCATGTGAAATCTTCATGGATTAGGAATGGCAGTTATGCTCTACTGTATTAGCAGGCAGATTTTTCACCACTTAGCCACAAGGGAAGCCCCAAGAAGGTCTTCTTAAATGAACAATTCAAAAAAGTAGAAGAAAACAACAGAATGGGAAAGACTAGAAATATACTCAAGAAAACTGGAGAAGTAAGAGAAAACTTAATGCAAGGAGTGGCATGATAAAGGACAAAAAGAGAAGGGCCTTAACAGAAGCAGAAGATGTTAAGAAGAGGTGGCAAGAACACAGAAAAAATATACCAAAAAAAAAAAAAAAAGAGAGAGAGAGAGAGTAAAGACGATGGTATGGTTACTCACCTAGAGTCAAACATCCTGGAGTGTGAAGTTAAGTGGGCCTTAAGAAGCACTACCACTAACAAAGCTAGTGGAGGTCACAGAATTCCAGCTCAGCTATTTCAAACCCCAAAAGATGATGCTGTGAAAGGGCTACACTCAATATTCCAGCCAATCTGGAAAACTCAGCAGTGGTCACAGGACTTTAAAAGGTCAGTTTTCATTCCAATACCAAAGAAAGGCAATGCAAAAGAATGTTCAAAGCACCACACAATTGCACTCGTCTCGCACGCTAGCAAAGTAATGGTCAAAATTCTCTAACCCCGGCTTTAACAGTAGTAAACTGTGAACCTTATACTTTAGATGTTTAAGCTGGATTGAGAAAAGACAGAGGAATTAGAAATAAAATTGCCAACATCCTCTGGATCATTGAAAATGCAAGAGATTTCCAGAAAAAAAAAATTTTACTTTTGCTTTATTGACTACACCAAAGCCTTTGACTGTGTTTCACAACAAACTATGGAAAATTCTGAAAGAGATAGGAATACAAGATCACCTGACTTGCCTCCTGAGAAATCTGTATGCAGGTCAGGAAGCAAAAGTTAGAACTGGACATGGAAAAACAGACCAGTTCCAAAAGCTAAGTCGCTTCAGTCGTGTCCAACTCTGTGCCACCCCATAGACAGCAGCCCACCAGGCTCCACCGTCCCTAGGACTCTCCAGGCAAGAACACTGGAGTGGGTTGCCATTTCCCTCTCCAGTGTATGAAAGTGAAAAGTGAAAGTGTAGTTGCTCAGTCGTGTCCGACTCTTCCTGACCCCATGGACTGCAGCCTAACAGGCTCCTCCGTCCATGGGATTTTTCCAGGCAAGAGTACTGGAGTGGGCTGCCATTGCCTACTCCAAAATCAAGAAATGAGTATGCCAATTCTGGATATTGTTACCCTGCTTATTTAACTTATATCAGAGTACATCATGTGAAATGCCAGGCTGCATGAAGCACAAGCTGGAATCACGATTGCCAGGAGAAGTATCAATAATTGCAGATATGCATATGACACCACACTGAGAACTCTAGAGCCTCTTTACCAGAGTTGAAGAGGAAAATAAAAAAGTTGGCTTATAACTCATCACTCAGCAAACAAAGATCATGGCATCCGGTCCCATCACTTCTTGGCAAATAGATGGGGAAACAATGGAAACAGTGACAGACTTTATTTTGAGGGGCTCCAAAATCACTGCAGATGGTGACTGCAGCCATGAAATTAAAAGACTCTTGCTCCTTGGGAGAAAAGCAGTGAGCAACCTAGACAGCATATTGAAAAGCAGAGACATTACTTTACCAACAAACGTCCGTCTAACATAGTCAAACTGACTATGGTTTTTCCAGTAGTCATGTTTGAATGTTAGATTTAAGCATTGAATAATAGATGCTTTTAACTGTGGTGTTGAAGACTCTTGAGAGTACTTTGAACTGTAAGGAGATCTAACTGGTCAATCCTAAAGAAAATCAGTCCTGAATATTCATTGGAAGGACTGATGCTAAAGCTGAAACTCCAGTACTTTGGCCATCTGATGAAAAGAATTGACTCAATTGGAAAAGACCTTGATGCTTGGAAAGATTGAAGGCAGAGGGAGCAGGGGACAACAGAGCATGAGATGGTTGGATGGCTTCACCAATGTGATGGACGTGAGTTTGAATAGGATCTGGGTGTTGGTGATGGTCAGGGAAGCCTGGAGTGCTGCAGTCAATGGGGTCACAAAGAGTCAGACACGACTGAGCGACTGAACTGAACTAACAAGCAGATGAAAATATTTTGATCTACATTTCATTATTTTTTCTAATCTTCAAAAGAATATTTCATATCTAAACATCATTTAAATGTCGTTATATGTTACAGATTACATTTCAAATAATTCAAGGATCAGTAGATAAATTTTGTTGTTAGGATCCATAAATATAAGGTACATATTTTATTATTATTTTCAAGATATGTTTAAAATTTATAGCCATATAAAAGGCAATATAAAAAACTATGTATATTCTGAATTTCTTGGAGAACCTAAAACTAGAAAAATATTTCAGAATTTAAATTTAAATATTACTCTGTGATATCTTAAGCATTCCTTATTAAGATAAAGATATCAATTAAATTCAAATGAGTTTTCTGATGGGATGCATGAAAAAAGTCAATATTATTTGAAACCCATTTTCAATTACCTGATTATCATATGTTTGGTGGGTTTCATTCATCGTTTTAAAGATCTGGTAATGTTCTTACATTTAGGTCTTTAATCCATTTTAAGTTTAATTTTGTGCGTGTTGTTAGAAAGTGATCTAGTTTCATTCTTTTGCAATTGGTTGACCAGTTTTCCCAGAACCCTTGTTGAAGAGATTGTCTTTGCTCTATAAAACTCCTAGAGGAGAACATAGGTAAAACACTCTCTGACATAGATCACAGCAGGATCCTCTATGATCCACCTCCCAGAATACTGGAAATAAAAGCAAAAATAAACAAATGGGATCTAATTAAAATTAAAAGCTTCTGCACAACAAAGGAAACTATAAGCAAGGTGAAAAGACAGCCTTCTGAATGGGAGAAAATAATAGCAAATGAAGCAACTGACAAACAACTAATCTCAAAAATATACAAGCAGCTTATGCAGCTCAACTCCAGAAAAATAAATGACCCAATCAAAAAATGGGCCAAAGAACTAAATAGACATTTCTCCAAAGAAGACATATAGAATACTGGAAATAAAAGCAAAAATAAACAAATGGGATCTAATTAAAATTAAAAGCTTCTGCACAACAAAGGAAACTATAAGCAAGGTGAAAAGACAGCCTTCTGAATGGGAGAAAATAATAGCAAATGAAGCAACTGACAAACAACTAATCTCAAAAATATACAAGCAGCTTATGCAGCTCAACTCCAGAAAAATAAATGACCCAATCAAAAAATGGGCCAAAGAACTAAATAGACATTTCTCCAAAGAAGACATACGAATGGCTAATAAACACATGAAAAGATGCTCAACATCACTTATTATCAGAGAAATGCAAATCAAGACCACAATGAGGTAACATTTCACACCAGTCAGAATGGCTGCGATCCAAAAGTCAACAAGCAATAAATGCTGGAGAGGGTGTGGAGAAAAGGGAACCCTCTTACACTGTTGGTGGGAATGCAAACTAGTGCAGCCACTATGGAAAACAGTGTGGAGATTCCTTAAAAAATTGCAAATAGAACTGCCATATGACCCAGCAATTCCACTGCTGTGCATACACACTGAGGAAACCAGAATTGAAAGAGACACATGTACCCCAATGTTCATTGCAGCACTGTTTATAATAGCCAGGACATGGAAGGAACCTAAATGTCCATCAGCAGATGAATGGATAAGAGAGCTGTGGTACATATCCACAGTGGAGTATTACTCAGCCATTAAAAAGAATAAATTTGAATCAGTACTAATGAAATGGATGAAACTGGAGCCAATTATACAGAGTGAAGTAAGCCAGAAAGAAAAACACCAATACAGTATACTAACACATATATATGGAATTTAGAAACATGGTAATGATAACCCTGTATGTGAGACAGCAAAAGAGACACAGATGTATAGAATGGACTTTTGGACTCTGAGGAGAGGAAGAGGGTGGGATAATTTGGGAGAATGGCACTGAAATGTATACTATATGTAAGAAACGAATTGCCAGTCTACCTTCCATACAGGATACAGGGTGCTTGGGACTGGTGCACGGGGATGATCCAGAGAGTTGATATGAGGTGGGAGGTGGGGGGGCATTCAGGGTTGGGAACTCATGTACGCCAGAGATGGATTCATGTCAATGTATGGCAAAACCAATATAGTAATGTAAAGTAAAATAAAGTAAAAATAAAAATTAAAAAATAAATAAATAAAAAGTAAAGATCTGGTAATGATTTTTTTCTTGTTTTTAAAAAAGAATTTTAATATGATTTTAGAAGGCAGAAATAAAGCTAAGAATTGCTTTATTCCATGAAAAAAAAATAAGTATGTAGGGAGACAATATCAAAAGCACTTTTAATATTTTGAAAGAATCTTTACTTGTTTACATTTTATTATTTAATGGATATCGTTTTTGGGTACTCAGAACCTGGAAATTCCTCTAATCACTGGCCCCATCTCATTGAACATTTTCATCCCTGTCCTCTTCCTGGTTTATTTCTATATTGGTTCATTTTAAGTTTGATTTTCCACTCCCATTTATTTTATTCACATGGATAACTATTGTAATGTATTCATAAGGACAATTTTGCTAATGTGTCCTTTTAAAATACATTTTTATTATGTAAAATTGTGTTTATGTTTACATATTTACATGGCTTCTAACCAATATAGGAACTATATGGTACTGTCAAAGGGAAATTTTTTTCTCTACCCTTCTGGGTTCTTCTGACTGATCTAAGAATTAAATTGACATTAGACAGATTAACAGGAGAAAATCAAACATTTAATTACATGGGAGAGGACTTTGCAGATGGTTCAGTGGGTTGTTCATAGAGAATTTTCCTGTAATACAAGAGATGTGTGTTTAATTCCTGGGTTGGGAAGATACCCTGGGGGGGGGGCATGACAACTCACTCCAGTATTATTGCCTGGAGAATCCCATGGACAGAGGAGCCTGGCAGGCTACAGTACATAGGGCCCCAAGAGTCAGACATGACTGAAGTGACTAGCTTTCATGCATGTATTACATAGGAGAGACCAAGTAAAACTAAATAACTTGAAAAAATGGCCAAAACACCCACCATAAATACCATTTTAGATAAAGGCAAAAGAACTGAGGATAGTGGTTTAGGACTCCCAGGTGCAATGTGTGCTTAACCGCTCAGTCACGTTCAATTCTTTTTGTCCCTTTGGACTGAAGCCAATCACCTCTGTTCATTAGATTTCCCTGGCAAGAATATTGGAGTGAGTTGCCATTTCCTCCTCCAGTGGATCTTCCCAACCCAGGGATCAAACCAGCATCTCCTGTGTCTCCTGTATTGCAGAAGCAGGAGACAATGGGGAAATCCAGAACTTCCAGAGGTGGAAGGCAATTCACATGGAAATGGAAACATAAATGTTTGATAAATGAATGTTAACTTGACCTTACAGAGACAATGGGACACAGACTGGACTCTGATTTCTAGGCTGCCACCAGATTTAGTCAAGATTCTTTGCAAATTTCTCTGGTGATAGGTGTATTCTGGGAGGAAATCATCTATCTGAAGTCTTTTAGGAATTTAAGGAGATGATCAAAGTTTTTTCCTGAGTCTTTTGGGTCTTGATAGTTTTCAGCTTGAAAAAAAAAAAAATCTGAATGCCAAAGACATATTTGGAGGTGACAAATTTACTTACTTAATTTATGTATCTCTGTATGGTCTTCTCACTGATGGCTACTCAGTTTTGTTGGTATTATATTTAGTTTGAATTTAATGGATACATTTAGGTGGATCATGGTTATTTCTGGAGTCAGACACACTATTGTTGGTTGAGAAAGTCCTAGTTATTTTTGTGATGTATCATTCAGATTTTGCTGGTCATTTTCCTGTAGAAGTGTCTTCCCACTGTGCAGTCTCATCTGGCATCATGACAGGAATTAGTGGGAGGTAATGAAAGATATCTATGACCTGTGTCACCCAGCCCTGCATGATTGGAAAATTACAGAGCCAGAAAATTATGAACATATTTTTTCTCTAGTTATTAGATGTCGGGAAGGCAATGGCAACCCACTCCAGTACTCTTGCCTGGGAAATCCCATGAATGGAGGAGCCTGGTAGGCTGCAGCCCCTGGGGTCGCTGAGGGTTGGACGCGACTGAGCGACTTCACTTTCACTTTTCACTTTCCTGCACTGGAGAAGGAAATGGCAACCCACTCTGGTATGCTTGCCTGGAGAATCCCAGGGACTGGAGCCTGGTAGGCTGCTGTCTATGGGGTCACACAGAGTCGGACACGACTGATATGACTTAGCAGCAGCAGCAGCAGCAGTTATTAGATGTATAAAATCCTAGGAGGAGTGTATGATTTTACTGATTATGATTTAAAATGAAAGTTTTCTTTTGCCAGAAACATAGTTGGTAATATAGTGCATTTCACCAAATTTTATTTAATAATATGAATCATAGGAAACAGACTGTTTTTCTTTTTCTTTTTTTTTTTGATTTGGAGAAAGCAAGGAATATATTGGCATAAATAGCATGCCTATATGTGAAATCTCATATTTATGCATCCCAGGGTATCAAAAACAATTTAGCATAGCTAGCACAACTTGTTCTGACAAAGTCACCAGTTCCAAATTAAGTGTCATGTGAAATTGTTATTGACACAGAAAATCCATCCAAAGATAAAAGGGTTCAGTGATGAAATGTCTACTCATATACATTAATAAACAAATCCATGCTATGAAAGAGTAATATTATTTTACAAATATTGAAAATGCACATTTGATGTGTATGCATTTTTTAAAAAGAATATCTGTGAATTTTTAAATAAACTAATTATGCTAAAGTAAAACATGATGGAAAATGTGTTAAGGGAAGTAAAAATGTAAATAGAAATAAAGTGTGGTATTTTTCAGCATTCTAAAATTTGTGATTATTTTGATTTCTGGGCTCAATGAAAATGATTATTTTTTCTAATGTATTTTTATTCTTAAAAAAAGACCCAAAAGTTTCATGTGCCTCATGTCTCATAAAAGTTGTGTCTCTGCCTCAAAATATCAGTACATTTCTTTAAAAATCATACTGTTTAATTACTCCAGTATGTCATTTAGAAACTGATCATCTTACTCTTATATACTTATATGTTCTCCCATTTGTTATATACACATCTAACTGAGTAAAATAGAAATTAATCTAGCCTCCAAAAGCCATTTGTTTTTTTGTTGTTGTGGTGGTGGTATCAGGCCAGGAACAGCTAAAGATAGGAATAATATATTGCTCAAAATTTTGATACTATTCCCTGGTTAAACAATGTCAGTTTTTTATTATTATTTAAAGGCCATTTACTATAATTTAGTTTTAAAAGTTATTTTTAAATTCTCTATTCTTATTCTGACTTTGATAGTTTGCATGTCTCTAGGAATTTAGCCTTTTAATTTACATTTTCAAAAATATTAGTGAAATGATTGAAAATATTTTAACACATATAGTTTTACATTTCATTATATAAATTTTAGATTTTTATTTCTGTACTTTTACAGTTTACATTGGTAATATCCATATAATATATAAAAGGTATAATGTGATAATATCATTAGTGTTGTCAGAGTACTATTTTGCTTTATATCAAAAACTCATTTATTATTTTTTGCTTCTGTTTATTTTTCTTATGATTACTGATTCTGTCTTTTATATTTGATATTAACATTTTTTTTCTTTCTATGTGTTACTCTATTGCTTTACCTTTTAGTTTAATTCTGAATATTTTTCAAAAAATTTTTTAATAAAAATATCTAAAGTTAATGGCTTTTACTTTTCCCTTAGCTGGGTCATACCTGTCTTAATTTTTGTGTATTATTAGTCAATTCTAAGCCTTTGTTATTTTCACTGTATTTTTTAGCTTTGTAAAAGGAAAAATCATAATGGAGTTCATATTGCTAAGATAACTCTCCATAATGCATCTGGGAGACCCTTAAGGAAGTATAACTTTGCTGTCCCAGAATCATAAACTTGCCTCTCTCTTGAGTGAAATCAATTGCTCTTATCAAAGTTTCAGGAGGAAACTGAAAAGAGAAGAAAACTATAACTTATTAGAGTAGCCAGGCTCAAGATGATGGAAGAGTTGACTTTCAATAGACTTTCAGCCTCATTATACACTTATTGTTATATTGGTATGCTAAATGACACAGTGACCAGCAACATAATGTTTGACAACTGCAATGACAACAACCAAAAATGTTCATAGAAGAGTGGTGCATCAATTATGGGTCCAAACTGCACCCATCTTCTGGGATAAGTCATGAATATTTCTCCCACTCATTCTAATTTCTTCCCTTTTACCTTGAACCTCTTGTTATCTATGCCACAACCACTAATGCTGAAGAAGCTGAAGCTGAATGGTTCTATCGTGACCTACAAGACCTTGTAGAACTAACACCAAAAAATGATGTCCTTTTCATTATAGGGGACTAGAATGCAAAAGTAGAATGTTAAGAAATACCTGGCATAACAGGGAAATTTGGCCTTGGACTACAGAATGAAGCAGGGTAAATGCTAACACAGTTCTCTGAAGAAAATGCACTAGTAATAGCAAACATACTGTTCCAACAACATAAAAGAAGACTCTACACATGGACATCACCAGAAGATCAATACCAAATTCAGATTGATTATATTCTTTGGAACCAAAGATGGAGAAGCTCTATAGAGTCAACAAAAGCAACACTGGGATCTGATTGTGGCTCAGATCATGAACTACTTATTGCAAAATTCAGACTTCAAATGAAAAAAGTAGAGAAAACTGCTAGACCATTCACATATGACCTAAAACAAATCCCTTACCATTATACAGTGGAAGAAGCAAACAGATTCAAGGGATTAGATCTGATAGTAGAGTGCCTGAAGATCTATGAATGGAAGTTCACGACATTGTAGAGGAGGCAGTGATCACGGCTACATCCAAGGAAAAGAAATGCAAAAAGCAAAATGGTTGTCTAAGGAGGCCTTATGAAAAGCTGAGAAAAGAAGGGAAGTGAAAGGAAAGGAGAAAGGGAAAGGTATACCCATTTGAATGCATATTTCCAAAGAAGAGCAAGGAGAGATAAGAAAGCCTTCCCCAAGATCAAAGCAAAGAAACAGAGGAAAACAATAGAATGAAAAACACTAGAGTTTTTTTCAAGAAAATTACTGATAACAAGGGAATATTTCATGGAAAGATGGGAACAATAAAGGACAGAAATGGTATGGACCTAACAGAAACAGAATATATTAAGAAGAGGTGGCAAGAATACACAGAAGAAATATACAAAAAAGATTTTCATGACACAGATAACCATGATGGTGTGATCACTCACCTAGAGTCAGACATCCTGGCATACAAAGTCAAGTGGGCCTTAGGAAGCATCACTACAAACAAAGTTAGCAAAGGAGATGGAATTTCAGTTGAGCTATTTCAAGTCTTAAAAGATGGTGCTGTGACTGTACTGCACTCAATATGACAGCAAGTTTGGAAAATGCAGCAGTGGCCACAGGCAAGAAAAGGTCAGTTTTCATTTCAATATCAAAGAAACGCAATGCCAAAGAATGTTCAAACTACCACACAACTGCACTCATCTCACATGCTAGTGAAGCAATGCTCAAAATTTTCCACGTGAGGCCTCAGCAGTACGTGAACTGTGAACTTCCAGATGTTCAAGCTGGTTTTAGAAAAGGCAGAGGAACCAGAGATCAAATTGCCAATATCCTCTGGATCATCAAAAAAGCAAGAGTTCCAGAGAAATATCTCCTTCTGTTTACTGACTATGTCAAAGCCTTTGACTATGTGGATAAAACAAACTGTGGAGAATTCTTAGAGTTGGACATATCAGACCACCTGACCTGCTTTCTGAGAAATTTATATGCAGGTCAAGAAGCAACAGTTAGAACCAGGCATGGAACAACAGACAGGTTCCACATCAAACTGTATATCATTATCCTGCTTATTTAACTTATTTTTTTTAATAAATTTATTTGCATCTAGTATCATACATTGAACCTGGACTGGTGACTCATTTCATATATGATATTATACATGCTTCAGTGCCATTCTCCCAAATCATCCCACCCTCTCCCTATGCAATGTATATCGTGTTAAATGTCAGGCGAATGAAGCACAAACTGGAATTAAGACTGCAGGGAGAAATACCAATAACCTCAGATATACAGATGACACCACCCTCATGGCAGAAAGCGAAGAGAAACTGAAGAGCCTCTTGATAAAAGTGAAAGAGGACAGTGAGAAAGCTGGCTTAAACTCAACATTCAAAAAACGAAGATCATGGCATATGGTCCCATCACTGGATGGCAAGTAGATGGGGAAACAGTGGAAATTATGACAGATTTCCTTATCTTGGGCTGCAAAATAACTGCAGCTGATGACTGCAGCCATAAAATTAAAAGACACTTTCTCCTTGGAAGAAAAGCTATGATCAAATTAGAGAGCATTTTAAAAAGCAGAAACATTACTTTGCCAACAAAGGTCCATCTAGTCAAAGCTATGGTTTTTCCAGTGGTCATGTATAGATGAGAGAGTTGGACCATAAAGAAAGCTGAGTTCCAAAGAACTGATGGTTTTGAACTGTGGTGGAGAAGACTCTTGAGGATCTCTTGGAGTGCTAGGAGATCCAACCAGTCAATTGTAAAGGATATCAGTTCTGAATATTCATGGAAAAGACCAATGCCAAAGCAGAAACTCCAATACTTTTGCCACCTGATGTGAAGAACTGACTCACTGGGAAAGACCCTGAAGTTGGGGAAGACTGAAGGCAGAGGAAGCGGTTACGATAGAGGATGAGGTGGTTGGATGACATCATCGACTTGATGGTTATAAGTTGGAAAAATCTCCGGGAGTTGGTGATGGTCAGGGAGGCCCTGCCTGCTGCAGTCCATGGGGTGACAAAGAGTAGGACGTGACTGAGCAACTGACCTGATCTGAACTGATTCCAACTGGATTGAGAAGTTGATTTTTGAACCAGCTCCCCAATTCTCCATACTTTGGCTAATTGAATAAAGTTTGTGCCATTCTAATCTTAGCATCAATTTTATTATTGATAGTGTGAATTTGATCAGAAAAAGAATCTTCCTGGCTAGGACTCCAGTCTACCAATTCTATAAAGCATATGCATTTTTTGCCCAGGCGATTTTGAAATTTGACTATTTCTTGTCCTAATGTAAGCATTCAGAGCAACTGCCTAATATTCTAGAAACTAAAGATACTTATTGAACACTTATCCTAAAATACTGAGAAATCTGCCTGCAATGCAGAAGCTACTGGAGACCCCAGTTCAACCCCTTGGTGGGGAAGATCCCCTGAAGAAGAGAATGCTTACTCACTCCAGTAATCTTACCTGGAGAATTCCATGGACTGAGAAGCTTTGTAGGCTAAGTCCATGGGGGTGCAAAGAGTCAGACTGAGCAACTGAATTGAACTGAACTGACTCTGAGATAACATAATTTAAACAAATATTGGAGAAGAGTGGAGAAATAAAATAAAAAAGAATGAAGAGATGAAGTCAAAGAGAAAACAATGTTCAATAGTGGATGTGACTGGAGATGGAAGTAAAGTTCAATGCTATAAAGAACAATATTGCATACAAACCTGGAATATTATGTCCATGAATCAAGCCTACCTGGAAGTGTTCAAACAAGAGACGGCAAGAGTAAACATCAACATTTTAGGAATCAGTGAACTAAATAGACTTGAATGGGCAAATTAAACTCAGATGACCATTATATCTACTACTTTAGGCAAGAATCACTTAGAGAAATGGAGTATCCATCACAGTCAAGAAAAGGTCCACAGTACAATGTCTCGATGCAACCTCAACAACAACAGAATGATCTCTGTTCATTTCCAAGGCAAGTTATTCAATACCAGAGTAATACAAGTCTATGCCCCAAACAGTAATGCTGAAAAAGCTGAGGTTGAACAATTCTGTGAAGACCTACAAGACCTTCTAGAACTAACACCCCCAAAAATGTCCTTTTCATTATATGGAACTGGAATGCAAAAGTGGAAATTCAAGAGATACCTGACATACAGGCAAATTTGGCCTTGGACTACAAAATGAAGCAAGTAAAAGGCTAATAAAGTTTTTCCAAGAGAACACACTGCTCATAGCAAACACCCTCTTTCAGCAACACAAGAGAGTCTCTACAGATGGTTCAAACTGAAATCATATTGATTATATTCTTTGCAGCCAAAGATGGAGAAGCTCTATACAGTCAGCAAAAACAAGACTGGGAGCTGATTGTGTCTCAGATCATGAACACCTTATTGTCAATTCAGAGTTAAATTGAAGAAAGTAGGGAAAATCACTAGACCATTCAGGTATGACCTAAATTAAATCTCTTATGATCATACGGTGGAAGTGGCAAATAGATTCAAGGGATTAGATTTGATAAAGAGAGTGTTTGAATAAATATGGATGGAGGTTTGTGACATTGTACAGAAGACAGGGATCAAGACCATCCCCAAGAAAAAGAAAGGCAGATAGGCAAAATGGTTGTCTGAGATAGACTTACAAATAGCTGAGGAAAGAAGAGAAGTGAAAGGTAAAGGAAAAACATATCCATTTGAATGCAGAGTTCCAAAGAATAGCAAGGAGAGAAAATAAAGCCTTCCTCAGTGATCAATGCAAAAAAAAAAAAAAAAGGAAAACAATAGAATGGGAAACACTAGAGATTTCTTCAAGAAAATTACTGATACCAAGGGGAGATTTCAGACAAAGATGGGCACGGTAAAGGACGGAAATGGTATGGACTTAACAGAAACAGAAGATATTAAGAAGAGGTGGCAAGAATACACCGAACTGTGCAAAAAAAGATCTTCCTGAACCAGATAGCCCCAATCATGTAATAATTTACCTAGAGCCAGACATCCTGGAATGTGAAGTCAAGTGGGCCTTAGGGAGCATCACCACGAACAAAGCTAGTAGAGGTGATGGAATTCCAGTTGAGCTATTTCAAATCCTAAAAGATGATTCTTTTAAAGTATTGCACTCAATATGCCAGCAAATTTGAAAAACTCAGCAGTGGCCACATCCTGGAAAAGGCCAGTTTTAATTCTAGTCCCAAAGAAAGGCAATGCCAAAGGATGTTCAAACTGTTGCACATTTGCCCTCATCTCACATACTAGCCAAGGAATGCTCAAAATTCTACAAGCCAGGTTCAACATTAGGTGAACCGTGAACTTTCAGATGTTCACACTGAATTTAGAAAAGGCAGAGGAACAAGAGATCAAATTGCCAACATCCTCTGGATTATTGAAAAAGCAAGAAAGTTCCAGAAATACATATACTTCTGCTTTATTGACTATGCCAAAGTCTTTGAATGTGGGGGTCGCAAGAAATTGTGGGAAATTCTTTTAAACAAATTTGAATACTATACCCCCAGACCTGCCTCCTGAGAAATCTGTGTGCTGGTCAAGAAGCAACAGTTAGAACTGGACATGGAACAACGGACTGGTTCCAAATAGGGAAAGGAGTATGTCAAGTTTGTATACTGTCACCTCACTTATTTAACTTATATGCAGAATATATCATTTGAAGTGTCAGGCTGGATGAAACACAAGTGAGAATCAAGACTGCTGGAAGGAATATCAATAGCCTCAGATATGCAGGTGATATCAACTTTATGGCAGAAAGCAGAAGAACTAAAGTGCTTCTTGATGAAAGTGAAAGAGAAGAGTGAAACAGTTGGCTTAAAATTTAATATTTAAAAAACTAAGATCATGGCATCTGCTCCTATTACATCATGGCAAATAGATGTGGAAACAAATCACTGCAGATGGTGACTGAAGACAGGAGGAGAAAAGGACGACAGAGGATGAGATGGTTGGATTGCATCACCAACTCGATTTATATGTGCTTCAGGAAGTTCGGGGGGTTGGTGATGGACAGGGAGTCCTGGTGTGCTGCAATCCATGGGGTCGCAAAGAGTCAGACATGACTGAGTGACTGAACTTGATTGAACTGAATCAAATGGTAGACATTATTTGAAATTTTTTGATAGTACTTTCATACCCTTATATATATACACAATATTTTCTATTTGTATAAAAATAATCTATATTCTATAAGGAAAGATGTATGTATATTAAAAATTGAAGTTTTATTCTTCCCATGCAAAATAGGGGAAATTACTCTCCTTCCCTCCTTTTTAGTTAGAGCACTTATTTAGAAAACTTGTAATCAAAGTAATTTCTTTTTTATTTTTTCATCTTTTCTGTATTATTATTATTATTTTTCACTTTACAATATTATATTGACTTTGCCATATATCAACATGAATCTGTGTGTGGTCTCCCCATCTTATTCCTCCACCATCTTAGGACAGCCTCTCCAGCTCATCATTTTATACTGATGTTTAAAATATGCTGTTCAATTTTAGAAGATGTTCTGGAAATGTGTATAAATAGTTTAGATAACTAGATAGGCTTTTTATCAGCTTTCAGACCCAGGGATGCTTTTTTCAGAAACTCAGGAAGCATCTCATTGAAATGTAAATATCCAGGGACAGAGCACCCAGACTCTTCTCTTCTGTTGGTGACTAGGAGCATTGTAAAAATACCTCCTTTCAATGAGATGCTTGTTTCTTCTCTGGATGGAGCCAATTAACTAATACAAGTGGCCACCCAAGTTACCAGGTGAATTTTGGATAAACTACATGTGAGAAATGGTGCTGTCAAGTTCTCATACTTGAGAGTTAGTTATTACTTACTGGGAAGCAGATGCTTCCCTGGTGGCTCAGACAATAAAGCGTCTGCCTACAATGCAGGAAACCAGGGTTCAATCCCTGGGTCTTGGAAAGATCTCCTGGAGAGGGAAATGGCAACCCACTCCAATATTCTTGTCTGGAAAATCCCATAGATGGAGGAACCTGGTAGACTACAGTTCATGGGGCCGCAAAGAGTCGGACAAGACTAAGCAAATTCACTCACTCACTATTGGGAAATATGTCTGTGATGGGTTGTATGTGCTTGGCTATATGAAAGGATAAGATTTCTTTCTGCCTTTGCAAACTCTGAGATTTCCTGTGGCATGCATAATATTTTATTTTAATGCTTATTTAATAATGAGTCTTTTCTTTCTTTCCTACTTTTGAAGAGGATTTCTGGTTTAGGAGATTTTGCTTTTGGTTATATTTCTCCACAATGCTTAAGAAAAAAGTCTTCTCTGTCAGATATTTTTTAAAATTTATAATGTTATCTACCTACTTAAAAATTTGTATTTGCATTGTTTAGGTTTTTAATATCACCACTTATTTTTCATCAGTGGATTTTATTTTCTGAATTGGATAAACCAAAATATTCTGCTATAAATGTTGATATATGTATTGTAGGGAAGGAAAATTTAGGTTCTTTTGGCTTGTCTATTAATTAAATTGATGAGATGGATTAGCAGGACTGGGGGAAAAAAAAGGCAAATTTAATTACATACTTACAGGAGTCCCATAAGAATATGACAGCCAAGGGCAATTCGTGCAGTTAAGGCTTCCATACCATCCTGAGCTGAGGAATGGTATAGCAGCCTAGGGCTTCAAAGGGTAGAAGGGTAATTTAAAGGAAAATAACAAGAGCAGATGCTTCATAATTAAATGTGTGCCCTGTCATACATATAGGTCATTCAAATAAAAATTGTTTCTGGTAATAACTCTCTCTCTTAGACAGGCCTCCTATTTAAATTCTTTCAGACAGTTGAGGGAAAGTTAAAAAGCTCTTACTGAGCCTTTTGGGCCTCCATTATATTCAGCTCAGAAAAATCCACACATCAAAGTGGCACATCTTGGGGAGGCTCATTCTGAACCCTACAATATTTTTTCAATTTTTTCAGTTGTTACATTTATGTTTTGATACAATATTTTTAGTCATATACATATTTATAATGGTTAGATAGTCTTTTTTTATTCTTTATTTTACCATATATAACTATTTTCTTTTTCCCTTAAATCACATATATATATATATATATATATATATATATATAGTGCTGATATTGATTCCCAAGAATGTTTTTAGTTCACAAATATCTCATATTTTCATTAAAATTATTTTAACTGTTACAGTTTATTTTTGGTTTGTTCATTGCTTTAAACTTGTTTACAAAACATATTTTGAAAGTCATATAATACACTGTATAAGATTATGAGTGGTAAATTCAACTCATTTATATTATTTAAACATCTATTTATTAGGATTATAATTTTAATTTCATTATTCTTACTTTTGTTCTACTATCTATTATTTTTCTTTGATATTTCTGTTTTTCACCTTTCCAACTTTTTGCCATAATGTTATCTTCTGCATGCTTAAAATATATTCATAATAAATTTGTCATAAATAAAACTCTTTAGTGAAGATCGAAGTCATTATTTGTAACTGGTATTCATGTTACCAAACTCAGGTTTGGCTGCATACCACTTGAAAGCCAATGCTAGAAAGGCACATGTTGGTAGAAAAGAACTGTTGCTTTATTTAGGGTGCCACCAACCAGGGGAGGAGGTGGACTTGTGTTTCAGACCAACTCCAAAGTTTCTGCTTGGCCATGACAGTTTTTTAAATGAAAAAAGGAAAAGAATTTCAGTGAATCATCAAGGGAGGATGTCAAGCTCTATGTCAATTTCCATTGGGTACAGACTGATTGACTCCTCATGATCTTTCTTCCTGTTATCTCATCCACACAGTCTGCCTGCAAGATTGCTGAGGGGACTGGTGGTGGTGGTGGTTGTAGTTGTTGTTATTTGGTCACTAAGTCATGTCCAACTCTTTGTGACCCCATGGACTATAACTCGTCAGGCTCCTCTGCTCATGGGATTTCCCAGTCAAGAATACTGAAGTGGGTTGCCATTTCCTTCTCCAGGGAATCCTACCAAAAGCTAGTCATTCTTTACTTAATTTTTCATTCCTACTTCTTTTAATCAGAAAAGAATCCAGAAAAGAATCCACAGATTAGGCAAGCCATTGTGAGCATTCAGGAGAGCATTAAAGCAGGAGTTAGGTTATTATGTCAACTAGTGATCTCATTAGCAGAATGAAAGTTTAGGAGAATGGAAACAAACAGGAAGGGGCATAGAGCTGCTTATATTCATATCTCATTTGTAATCATATATATCTGCTACAGAAGAAAATTCTATGAGACTCTTATTTATTACTCTCTTTTTTACTTTCTAACAAACTTAAAGTGTATTTTCTATGGCTTTATATGATGTAGTAATTTTAAAGTTATATTTTTTCTTTTTTTTTTTCATTGTGGCACTTTGGTAGCACAATGATGTTAAATATAGCTTTACATGTATATATTACTTCAAAAAATATGGCAGGATATAAAATTCTAATTTTTATTTTCTTTTAGAGACAAATTATTATACCTTTTTTATTATATTCTATTTCAATTAGAAAAGCTCAATCTGCTTAGACATTTTCTTTTTTTGTATGACCATTTCTTTTTCTCTGTATGATAAAAAAGTTTTCATTGTTTTGCCTATTTTTAAATTTTAGTTTAACATTTCTGGGGCAGATTTTTCTTTATCATTCATTTGAAACTTTATGCATAAGGAAATTATGGAACATTATATATGTGTGTGTGTGTCAGTCATTCAGTTGTGTCCCACTCTTTGCGATCCCATGGACCATAGCCCACCAGGCTCCTCTGTCCATGAAATTCTCCGGGCAAGAACTCTGGAGTGTATTACCATTTCCTCCTCCAGTTATATATATGTACATGTTACTGTTTTCTTAAATATATTTACCATCTTTCTTTTTAGTATATCTGCTCCAACAATATCAGTTTGGAGAGCATATGCTATTGATTATTTATGTTTTTTATTTTAAAGCTTATTTTATTTTATTATTTTGGCTTTTAAATGCATATTCTATTAATAGCTGAGACATTTTATAGTAGAGTTCTTTTGGTGAAGGATATTGGAGAAGAGCAAAAAGGCAGGCCCTAGTCTGATTCACTTTGTATTCAGAAGAGCAAAGAGATGAGACCCAAAAAGAGAACACAAGTACAAGTACCAAATAATCTTAGTTTTGCTGCATTGAAGCTAACGATTTAGCCCATAGTTTAACTTTTATTTCTTCATGAAAAGCTGCATTTGAAAAAGATATTGTGCCTGATAGTCATCCATCTGCTCTGTATGTGTTGAGAGTTAGATATCAAAGGAGTGAAATCTGAAGATAAATTCATTTACTGTCATTTATTTGTGTTGGCCCTCAGTGATGGAGTAAAACTTCTGGGACCCAATATCACTATGAAGTCTAGCATGTTGTGTGCCAACATTTGGCATGGAAAGAGAATGTTTTACATGAGAAATCCTTTCATTGTTTTCTCTGGAAGCCATCTGCTTGAAACATTCAAGCCCACTCACCAACACCCAGATTTATTACACTACAGAGATCAGAACAAGATTCACATTGCTCTTGCAGTTTCTAACATATGTTGCTGTGATTCTGTTGCCATTGTTGTTATTGATATTGTTAGTTACACAAAGTCAAACTTACCTCAATTTAACTCAAACTCATGTTGTTTATTTTCCTGACTTAAAACAAATATATATATATATTATACTCACATTGTAAACTGCCCCCAAGTTTGTTTGTGAAACTTTTTTTTTTCTATTTTAAAATGTGGGCCTGGAAATGAAAACTAGGAGGAAAATGACCTAATGCTAGAGATAATAGGTCAAACAACAGTAGAACAACCTAATTTCCAATTTTAGCTTTCCACTATCATCTGACAATCCCTTAATAATTTAAGATACTGATAACTTTATCTCTTCTTTTGTAATTGGACTCATCTGTTATATTTTATGAAATTAAGCCTCAGTGGCACATAATTTATGACTCATGGAATTTACACTTGTAAATTAAATGGAAAATAAGTTAACTTTAACCTGAATTTTGGAGGATATTTTTTAGTTCCTACTGTAAAAAAAAAAAAAAAAAATTGTCCAAATTAAAATAATCAAGTCAAATTTAAATTGGTCATACTGAGAAAAGAAAGATTATTATAGCCCTTGTATAATCATACTCACAATGATACATCAAAAGTAAGTATAATATTTATACTAATGTAATATAAATAAATATATTGAATAACCTGCAAAATTTTGAAAAATGAAAAAAAATTATTAAAATTATGAGATAAGGAAATTATTTGTAAGTATCATACATATAAAAAGAAATATATATTAAGAAATATATTGCCAATTTAGTAAATTTGAACTTAGCTCAGGTTTAGAATCAACTCTTCTATTGATATTTCATGGGAAGAATATTTGAGGATATATATAACCCAAAAAAAAATAAATGCACTTATCATGATAATCAAATCATTTTGGCTTGTTAGGTTAATTGGAAATATAATTATAATTAAACATTATAGTATGCAAAATAATGCCACAGTGTCAGACTTTATTTTTTTGGGCTCCAAAATCACTGCAGATGGTTATTGCAGCCATGAAATTAAAAGACACTCACTCCTTGGAAGAAAAGTTATGACCAACTTAGATAGCATATTCAAAAGCACAGACATTACTTTGCCAACTAAGGTCTGTCTAGTCAAGGCTATGGTTTTTCCAGTAGTCATGTGTGGATGTGAGAGTTGGACTGTAAAGAAGGCTGAGCACTAAAGAATTGATGCTTTTGAACTGTGGTGTTGGAGAAGACTCTTGAGAGTCCCTTGGACTGCAAGGAGATCCAACCAGTCCATTCTGAAGGAGATCAACCCTTGGATTTCTTTGGAAGGACTGATGCTAAAGCTGAATTTCCAGTAATTTTGGCCACCTTATGTGAAGAGTTGACTCACTGGAAAATACCCTGATGCTGGGAGATATTGGGGGCAGGAGGAGAAGGGGATGACAGAGGATGAGATGTCTGGACGGCATCACTGACTCGATGGACATGAGTCTGAGTGAATTCCAGGAGTTGGTGATGGACAGGGAGGCCTGGCATGCTGCGATTCATGGGGTTGCAGAGTTGGACACAACTGAGCGACTGAAATGACTGACTGACTGATCACCAAAATGCCTACACATTCATCCCTGAAAGTATGAATTTGTTATGTGGGAAAGGGAACATTACAGATGAGGTAATCTAGATTTTCTTTTCCTGTTTTTCATTTATCTATTTTAATTGGAGGCTAATTACTTTACAATATTGTAATGGTTTTTCCATGCATTGACATGAATCAGCCATTGGTGTACATGTGTTCCCCATCCTGAACCCCCCTCCCACATCCCTCCCCATCCCATTCCTCTGGGTCATCCCAGTACACAAGCCTTGAGCACCTTGTCTCATGCATCGAACATGGACTGGTGATCTGTTCACATATGATAATATATAAATGTTTCAATGCTATTCTCTCAAATCATCTCACCCTCGGCTTCTCCCACAGAGTCCAAAAGACTGTTCTATACATCTGTGTTTCTTTCACTGTCTAGCATATAGGGTTATCATTATGATATTTCTAAATTCCATATATATGTGTTAGTATATTGCATTGGTGTTTTTCTTTCTGGCTTACTTCACTCTGTATAATCGGCTCCAGCTTCATCCACCTCATTAGAACTGTTTCAAATGAATTCTTTTTAATGGCTGAGTAATATTCCATTGTGTATATGTACCACAGCTTTCTTATCCATTCATCTGCTGATTGATATCTAGATTTCTTCCATGTCCTGGATATTATAAACAGTGCTGTGATGAACATTGAGGTAACAAGTATCTCTTTCAATTCTGGTTTCTTCAGTGTGTATGCTCAGCAGTGGGATTGCTGGTTCATATGACAGTTCTATGTCCAGTTTTTTAAGGAATCTCCACACTGTTCTCCACAGTGGCTGTACTAATTTGCATTCCCACCAACAGTGTAAGAGGGTTCCCTTTTCTCCACACCCTCTCCACATTTATTGCTTGTAGACTTTTGGATCGCAGCCATTCTGACTGTTGTGAGGTTTGTGCCTCATTGTGGTTTAGATTTGCATTTCTCTGATCATGAGTGATGTTGAGCATCTTTTCATGTGTTTGTTAGCCATCTGTATGTCTTCTTTGGAGAAATGTCTGTTTAGTTCTTTGGTCCATTTTTTGATTGGATCATTTATTTTTCTGGAATTGAAGTGCAGGAGTTGCTTGTATATTTTTGAGATTAATTATTTGTCAGTTGCCTCATTTGCTATTATTTTCTCCCATTCTGAAGGCTGTCTTTTCACCTTGCTTATAGTTTCTTCTATGAGCCAAAATAATTTTATAACTCTTCCCAGCAAAGAGGAAGGTTGGTCAAAGATGCAACACTGCTGGTTTGAAGATGGAAGAAGTGGACTAAAAACCAAGAATATTGGACAGATCTAGAGGTGAAAATGGTAAAGAAATGCATTTCCATCTAGAATATCAAGGAAAGAATGTAGTACAGCCTCCACTTCAACTTCAATCCAGTAAGAATTTTGTTGTACTTCTATCCTACAACTGTAAGTTTATCGATGTGTTTTGATTTGAGCCATTAAGTCATTTGTTAAAGCAGAAATATAAAACATACAACGTTGTACATGTTTTTCATTCTTTGATTATTAAGAAGACCTACTACAAAAGACAAGCAAGCAGAGAAGAAAAGAAAAAAAATCCCTAGAACCCAGAATTTCTAAAATTTTATTTCATAAACTAATTTTCTCAAGATTCATTTGAAAACATATCCATATGAAATAATTTTACTAAATTGAGTACACATGTTTTGGAGATTCAAAATTACTTTTACTATTGCATATCTTCTTTTGTGGCTCCCTGGTAAAGAATCCATCTACAGTGTGGGAGATCTGTGTTTGGTCCTTGGGTTGGGAAGATCCCTGGAGAAAGGAAAAAGGCTACCCACTCCAGTATTCTGGCCTGGAGAATTCCATGGACTGTATAGTCCTTGGTGTCACAAAGAGTTGGACATGACTGAACAACTTTCACTTCACACTTAAGCAACATTTGACCTGTTATTATATATTTTATTATATGAAAATGTCTATTATTGCTGTATTGAACATACTGACTTGATCATTATAAAACTGACAAGATAAATTGCAAATTAAGGGAAAAAAAGAAAGAAAAAAAAAAGACTTCCCTTGTAGCTTAGTCAGTAAAGAGTTTACTTTCAGTGCAGAGGACTCACGTTCAATTCTTGGGTTGGAAAAGTCTCCTGGAAAGGGAAATGACAACCCACTCCAGTATTCTTACCTGGAGAATCCCATGGACAGAGGTGCCTGGCAGGCTACAGTCCATGGGGTCACAAGGATCAGACATGACTTAGCAACTAAACCATCACTACCAAAGGTGGGGGTGGGGGGTGGGGGACAAAAAGCAGAAAACACAATAGTTGTATCATTGAAGAGCATTATATCTGAGTATATAAAGGATAGTCAAGAGAAAAGTAGTAACATAGTTGAAAAACCTTTGATATTTATAAATTACTAGTTCTCAGATGAATCAATGCAAGTGACTATGATTAGGAGAAAAACAGTCAATATCCCTTATGTATACTCAGAATTTACTATAATAGAACTTCATATGTGTCAAAAATTTTAAAGTTTAGTAATATAGACTCGGATATGTTGACTTAAGAAACATTAAGATGTTTTCACAGGAATATTTAGTGATACATAGTGCAATTATATGTACATTTCCCTATGATCTAGGAAATCTTAGTTTTGGAACACTATTAACAAGACAACTATGTATATCAAGTTATAGACATATAAAGTTATTCTGGGTAGCACTACTGACCTAAACATTGCTAGGTCAGTAGCAATGCTGACTAAAAGCAGCTCAGAAAACACTCAGAAAAAAATAAAATAAAATAAAATAAAAAAGTATTGATGAACACATAGTATAGCCACAAAATAGGATGCTGTGCAAGTGTAAAACAAGGATGAGAAAATACCTAAATACTAATAAGGATGACATAGATATCAATATCTAAATACCAATAAGACAAAACTGTAGAATGTTAAACAATATTTACAATATGTTAGTTTAGTGAGAATTTCTTGTTCATTGTTCAGTCACTCAGTCATGTCAGACTCTTTGTAACCCATGGACTACAGGAACCAGGCTTCCCTGTCCTTCACCATCTCCTGGGGCTTGCTCAAATCCATGTCCATTGAGTTGGTGATGCCATCCAACCATCTCATCCTCTGTTGTTGCCTTCTCTTCCTGCCTTCAATCTTTCCCAGCATCAGGGTCTTGTCTAGTGAGTTGGCTCTTCACATCAGATGTTCAAAGTATTGGAGCTTCAGCTTCAGGATCAGTCCCTCCAGTGAGTATTGAATGAATATTGATTTCCTTTAGGATTGACCGGTTGGATCTCCTTGCAGTCCAAGGGACTCTCAAGAGTCTTCTCCAGCACCACAGTTGCAAAGATCATTTCTTTGGGGCTCACTTTCTTTATGGTCCAACTCTCACATCCATACATGACCACAGGGAAAACCGTAGCTTTGACTAGACAGACATTTGTCTGCAAAGTAATGTCTCTGCTTTTTAATATGTTGTCTAGGGTAGCCTTTCCCTTCTCCAGGGCATCTTCCCAATCCAGGGATCAAACCCAGGTCTCCCAGGAGAAGATCCCTTGGAGAAGGGAAAGGCTATGCACTCCAGCATTCTGGCCTGGAGAATTCCATGGACTGTATAGTCCATGAGGTCACAAATAGTCAGACAAGACTGAGCAACTTTCATTATCATCATAGGTTTGTCATTACTTTTCTTCCAAGAAGCAAGCTTCTTTTAATTGCATTGCTGCAATCACCATCTGCAGTCCACAAAAATAAAGTCTGTTTCCAGTAACTGTTTCCCTATCTATTTGCCATGAACTGATGGGGCTGGATGCCATGATCTTAATTTTTTGAATGTTGAGTTTTAAGCCAGCTTTTTCACTCTCCTCTTTCACTTTCATCAAGAGGCTCTTTCATTCCTCTTTACTTTCTGCCATAAGGTGGTATGATCTGCATATCTGAGGTTATTGATGTTTTTCCCAGCAATCTTGATTCCAGCTTGTGCTTCATTCAGGCCAGCATTTAGCATGATGTACTCTGCATATAAGTTAAATAAGCAGGGTGACGATATACAGTCTTGATGTGCTCCTTTCCCACTTTGAATCCAGTCCTTTATCCCACGTCCAGTTTGAATCGTTGCTTCTTGACCTGCCTACAGGTTTCTCAGGAGGCAGGTAAGGTAATCTGGTACTCCCATCTATTTAAAAATTTTCCACAGTTTGTTGAGATTCACACAAAGGCTTTAGCATAGTCAGTAAAGTGGAAGTTGATGTTTTCCTGGAATTCTCTTGTTTTTCTATCATCCAATGGATGTTGGAAATTTGATCTCTAGCTCTTCAGCCTTTTCTAAATACAGCTTGCATATCTGGAAGTAGCTGGTTCACGTACCATTGAGCTTAGCTTGGAGAATGTTGAGTATTACTTTGCTAGCATGTGAAATGAGTGCAATTGTGCAGTAGTTTGAACTTCTTCTTCTTCTTTTTTTTTTTTTGCCTTTCTTTGAGATTGGAATGAAAACTGACCTTTTCTAGTCCTGTGGCCACTGGTGAGTTTTTCAGATTTGCTGACATATTAAGTGCAGCACTTTAACAGCATCATCTTTTAGATCTTTTAGGATTTGGTTAGAGAGAGATGAGTAAATATAAAAAGGTTCTTATAAGAATAGAGAGATGAATAAATATACATAGTTACTTGCATGTATATAAGCACTGCTCATGTAAATCAAAAATGAATAAAAAGTAATTCACTAGATATGAAGGAAGCAAACATAGTAGAAGGGTTCAACATTTAAATGAGATGTCTGCAAATGAACTTTGCATATACCTTTGATATTTGAACCATTTAAATATTTTTGAACCATTAAATAATTAAAAGGAATGGGATAAAATTAAAATAGAAACATACAGAGCAACCCCTAAATAATAAAGTTGTCCACCTAATTTATATCAAGTAGATAGCAAAATTGTATATGAAAAATAGTTACTTCCTGGAGTATGAAACACAGTATTTTGAATGTACATCTTTAGTGATTTATTTTTCTAATGAAAAGGACTGCAAAAAACCTTAAATTTATTTCAATATCTTATTATTAAAAATATATAATGAATAATTAATTTTATTTTGAAACTACTAAAAGTTTATTGTAGAATAAATTCAACATATGTTAATATCAATAGGGATTACATTATTCAGTATTAAATGAAAGAGATTAATGTATAATAACAAAACATAAATTCAATTTAGTAAGCTTATAGTTGAAAGGAAAACATAGATATTAATTTGTATTCTGTAATGAGATTTATATATGTGTGTATGCATATACAGAAACACATATACATGCACATTTTCTGGGAAATGCCTAGAACCAATAACAATTCAATGGCAATAAATACCAGAGGCATAAAAATTGTGATATTGAAATTTATTTCCTATGAAAATGAAAAAAATAAAAATAAAAACAGATTATTCTAAGTCAAGGGTAAAGAAAACAAAATATACAAGGAAATTTTAGGCATCTTATTTTGCCCCAGAGCTGGGACATTATTGAACATTCTTGAGAATATATCAAAAGGACATAAGAGCCATCTTGAAAGATCTGCCTCTGCCCAAAGATGAAAGTATTTAATCATCAAGAAGAATAACTGGAACTTTTATTTTTCTTATGCACACAGAAACACAGGCAACATCTAACCAGCTAGCTATCATTCATCTAACTATTTATTTCTCTATTACTCACCTAAATGCACAACACTGGAGGTTGTAACAGAACAAGCACATTACTATTTTACATTGAAAAATAAAAGTAAAGAATATATAATTTGAATGATGCTGCAAACTGCTTGTCAATATAACCAAAGTATACCAAACATTTTTCCTGATGCCGACCCTAGGACCTGATGCCAAAACACCTTCCCCATCCGTGAAGACTGGGCTGGTGAGAAGGGATCTGGGTGGGAATTGGTTACCAGGTTTTTCAAAGTCACTTTTCCTTCACTGTCAAACATATACAGCTTCCTAATAAATAACTGTGAGAATAGAGAAATGGAGTATCTCCAGTTTTTATTCCTGCAATATAAGTTCCAGCTCTTGCAAAACCGTGTGTGGTTTATCTTGCAGAGGGGAGTTAATTTTAGGAGCTGTTTTATTGACTCTGCCAAAGCCTTTGACTGTGTGGATCACAAGAAACTGTGGAAAATTATGAAATAGATGGGAATACCAGACCCCTGAACTGCTACTTGAGAAACCTATATGTAACTCAGGAAGCAACAGTTAGAACTGAACATGGAACAACAGACTGGCTCCAAATAGGAAAAGGAGTACATCAAGGCTGTATATTGTCACCCAGCTTATTTAACTTCTATGCAGAGTACATCATGAGAAACGCTGGGCTGGAAGAAGCCCAAGCTGGAATCAACATTGCCAGGAGAAATATCAGTACCTCAGATATGCAGATGACACCACCCTTATGGCAGAAAGTGAAGAGTAGCTAAAGAGCCTCTTGATGAAAGTGAAAGAGGAGACTGAAATGGTTGGCTTAAAGCTCAACGTTCAGAAAACTAAGATCATGGCATCTGGCCCCATCACTTCATGGGAAATAGATGGGGAAACAGTAGAAACAGTGTCAGACTTTGTTTTTTTGGGCCCACTTTAATCCAAAGCAACCTCATCTGAACTTCATTGTATTTGCAAAGATTCTAGTTCCAAAAAGTATCAGGAAGATAAGTGTGTGCCATATTCAGTTTCAGTTCAGTTCAGTCGCTCACTNGCCGAACAACCTTGGAGAAGAACAGGCCCCCTTAAGACAGTAGCTTTCCACATACATACCCATATGTACTTACTCTTTTCTTGGGTAAGTGCAGCAGCTCACTAATCTGACTGCTGCCACTTCTCCCCTCATTAAAGGTGATCTGTTCCTCTAAAGTGCCAGTTTCCTTCTTATTCTGAACCTCGCCTCTAACTCCCTTACCCTACACCATCCCTCAGGGTCATCTCAGTGCAACGGCCCTGAGCGCCCTGTCTCATGCATCGAACCTGGACTGGCAATCTATTTCACATATGATAATATACATGTTTCAATGCTATTCTCTCAAATCTATTTTCTTATTAATATGAACAAATAAGCCTTAAAATAATTCAACTTTATTATTTACATCTCTAAATCTTATACTATTCCCTGGTTCCCAATTTTCACCCCTTATACATTTTCCTCACCCCAAAACTTATTCCAATCCATTCTTCACCTTATCTCAAACCTCCCTTTACCCTATCCTTGACTTCTCCATAAACTCCAAACCTCATTCCTAACTTTATTTTTTCCCTTGCACTTACCCAACTCTACCTCATTATGGATATCTTTCCTCATCTCTTACCCTCACCCCTTTCCCCACTTATTTTTCTCTTCCCATCCCATTCTAAGTTCACACCCTATCCCTGATCACCTGGTTCCCAATTTTCACCCCTTATACATTTTCCTCACCCCAAAACTTATTCCAATCCATTCTTCACCTTATCTCAAACCTCCCTTTACCCTATCCTTGACTTCTCCATAAACTCCAAACCTCATTCCTAACTTTATTTTTTCCCTTGCACTTACCCAACTCTACCTCATTATGGATATCTTTCCTCATCTCTTACCCTCACCCCTTTCCCCACTTATTTTTCTCTTCCCATCCCATTCTAAGTTCACACCCTATCCCTGATCACTACCCTGTTATGTACTCTACTCAATTTCCTATCACCATTCTTTCCATCAGCCTATTCCTGAGCCTCATCCCAACCCTAACTCCACCTTTGAACTCACCCATCCCAAGCGTTGCCCTATCTTGGACCCTTCAACTCAACCCTAACACTGATCTTAAACTCTGCCAAAATCTTGACCTTCAGAGATAAGAATATAATAAAGACTAATATGAGGGTCATGAATGAATTAAAGATGTTTATTTCATACCTTTACTGATTTATTAAAATAAAACCCCAAGGTTGTATTTCTTCCAGATTATGTCAAGATATCCCAAATTATGCCATCCATGATATCAAAACAGCTAAGTCAAAATGATTTTGTCAAAATGTAGGGGCCTGAATACCTTGTACACCATAAGTGAGTGAATTTGCTAAGAGGTGTCCAACTCTCTGTGACTCCATGGACTGTAGTAGCCTACCAGGATCCTCCATCCATGGCATTTTCCAGGCAAGAATACCGGAGTGGGTTGCCATTTCCTTCTGCAGAAGATCTTCCCGACCCAGGGATTGAACCCAGGTCTCCCACATTGTAGGCAGATGTTACCTTCTGAGCCACCAGGGAAGTCCTGTACACCATAAAAGCATCCTTAAAGGGAAAATAGACTAGTTTATAGTAGACTTTAAAGGATTATTGGGAGTTCATGTACACTCGTGGATGATTCATGTCAATGTATAGCAAAATGAATACAGCATTGTAAAGCAAAACAAACTAAAAAATAAAAATTAATTAAAAAAATAAAAAAATTAAAACAGAAAGATAAAAAAACAAAAAACAAAATAAAATAAAATAAAATAAAATTATATAAACATCATCTAAAACCTTCTTCTGTTTTATTTTTAAATTTTAATTTTTAAATGATTTTCAAAAGACTTGAAGGTTTTTTCCTTCATTCATATATTACAAAATATCTCTCAAAGTACTCATTTTAGGCTCCTTAAATAAATGAATAGACATACATAACCAATTTCTATTCTTAGTTGTATGTTAATGAAAAAAGATAAAACATGTACTTTGTGAGTTTATTTAGAGAATATTTTTACTATTAAAAAGTAATATTTGAAAGTTTATTTTTAAAGCTGATTCAACTCTAATAAATGTCATTATCTTATGTAGCTAGTATCCATCTAAAAATCATGTTCTCTATTCTTTACACATTTTTTTTCAGGCTATATAGGTTTTCTTTTTTTAATATAAATTTATTTATTTTAACTGGAGGCTGATTACTTTACAGTATTGTATTGGTTTTGCCATACATCAACGTGAATCCGCCACAGGTATACATGTGTTACCCATTCTGAACCCCCCTCCCTCCTCCCACCCTGCACCATCCCTCTGGGTCGTCTCAGTGCACCAGCCCCAAGCATCCATTATCATGCATCGAACCTGGAATCTCCACATCCTCTCCAGCATTTATTGCTTGTTGACTTTTGGATTGCAGCCATTCTGACTGGTGTGAAATGGTACCTTATTGTGGTTTTGATTTGCATTTCTCTGATAACGAGTGATGTTGAGCATCTTTTCATGTGTTTGTTAGCCATCTGTATGTCTTCTTTGGAGAAATGTCTGTTTAGTTCTTTGGCCCATTTTTTGATTGGGTCCTTTATTTTTCTGGAATTGAGCTGTAGGAGGTGCTTGTATATTTTTGAGATTAGTTGTTTGTCAGTTGCTTCATTTGCTATAATTTTCTCCCATTCTGAAGGCTGGCTTTTCACCTTGCTTATAGTTTCCTTTGTTGTGCAGAAGCTTTTAATTTTAATTTGGTACCATTTGTTTATTTCTGCTTTTATTTCCAATATTCTGGGAGGTGGGTCATAAAGGATCATGCTATGATTTATGTTGCAGAGTGTTTTGCCTATGTTCTCCTCTAGGAGTTTTATAGTTTCTAGTCTGACCTTTAGATCTTTAATCCATTTTGAGTTTATTGTTGGGTATGGTGTTAGAAAGTGTTCTAGTTTCATTCTTTTACAAATGGTAGACCAGTTTTCCCAGCACAACATGTTGCTACTGCAAAGTCACTTCAGTCGTGTCCGACTCTGTGCGACCCCAGAGACGGCAGCCCACATGGTCCTCCGTCCTTGGGTTTCTCCAGGCAAGAACACTGGAGTGGGTTGCCATTGCTTGTATTTAATCCATTGTATATTCTGGCCTCCTTTGTCAAAGATAAGGTGTCCATGGGTTCATGGATTTATCTCTGGGCTTTCTATTTTGTTCCATTGATCTATATTTCTGTCTTTGTGCCAGTACCATACTGTCTTGATGACTGTGGCTTTGTAGTAGAGCCTGAAGTCAGGCAGGTTGATTCCTCCAGTTCCATTCTTCTTTCTCAAGATTGTTTTGGCTATTTGAGCTTTTTGTATTTCCATAAAAATTGTGAAATTATTTGTTCTAGCTCTGTGAAAAATACTGTTGGTAGCTTGATAGGCATTGCATTGAATCTAT
>SJXQ01010474.1:153969-250530 GCA_006408695.1 Aepyceros melampus
GAAGAGTTGACTCATTGGAAAAGACTCTGATGCTGGGAGGGATTGGGGGCAGGAGGAGAAGGGGACAACAGAGGATGAGATGGCTGGATGGCATCACGGACTCAATGGACGTGAGTCTGAGTGAACTCCGGGAGTTGGTGATGGACAGGGAGGCCTGGCGTGCTGCAATTCATGGGGTCGCAAAGAGTTGGACACGACTGAGTGACTGGACTGAACTGAACTGATTGATCTGTGTGCATGTTCATTTTTCTCTGTGATATTGACTCCCTGTGGGTGTGGCCTTCTCAGTCTTGTTCAGTGTTGCATGGCCAAGGTGTGGCACAGAGTAATCTCTCACTAAGTTCACGTGAGATGAGTGATGCAATCAAAACCAGCTGGCTTCAATTGTCTCAAACCATCTCTACTCACCAACCAGAGAATTTAGGCCAAGAGAGCCTCCTCTAGCCCAACACACCACTGGGAAATAAAAATAAATGAATAATAATTTTCATAATATTTCGAATATGTAGTTTTTTGGAGTAAAGTTGGACTAAGAAAGGCCAACATAATGCTTTTATCCTAAGACAAATAGCAAACTAAGGTTGAACTTTGATGGGATCCAATGAAATATTCTCAGGCAATCAAAATTTAGAAATGAGGAAAGTGGTTCAGCTGTCTGCTGCTCAGTGACTTTTATATGCAGTAACTTGTTTAAGGCATTGATGAAGTCCATACCTTGAGCTTCACCCATGGGGCTATGCTCTTCAACAGTTTTACCGTCTGAAGCCAAGATGGAAGCAGCCTTGCTTCCAGGCCTGTGAAATATGAGTCTGTGGAGAAAATGTCAGTCCTCAATTACCTTTAAGTTCCTTCTGTACTTTTCTTAAAGGATAGTGCACTGTTCACAGCCAAATAGCCCTATGATCCCATCCAATAAATTCCAAGAAGTCCAGCTATCTTCATTCCATCTCACTTTGTCCGTTTTAGTACTAGCTGCCAGTGACTTTGCTCTTATGATCTTATCTCTTCTCAGCTTCTGTTGAAATGAATAATTGACTTCATGATCTCTTTATCAAATGATTGTTTAGGCACATCCTTAGTGTTTTCTTCAGAAAAAGACTTCTTACTTTTTGCTGTTTGGATAGACATGATTTTATAAATCTTCATGCTCTCTCCTTTTTTCCTAACATATACATATATATATATATATGTACATTTCCCTTCATTTCTCTCTCCTTTGGAATTTCGCTATAAGCAGCCAACAGGGTCAAAGCTGCTTGTTCAACACTTCTTGCTTGGGAATCTCCTTAGCTAAAGATCTAATTTCCTTCTTCACTAGTTCTACCTTCCAAAAAACACTAGAACACTGTTCTGTAATGTCTTCATCACTCTCTAACAAGGATTGTTTTTATTTGAATAACACACTTCTCATTTATGTCTGATACTTTAGCAGAGTTACTTGTAATGTCTATATTTCTAAGATGTACCCCAAAATGCTTCCAGCATCTACCCATTACCACTTCCAAAGCTGCCTCCACGTACTCGGTATACAAATATATGTATTCAAATACAAGTGTACTTATTAGAGCAGCACCCCTCTTCTCTATACCAAAGTGAGTCCCAGTCAGTTTTGTATGCCATAACAAAATACCATAGATGAGGTGGCTTACACAACAGAAATTCCCCTTTTCACAGTTCTGGAAACTGGGAGGTCCAAGACCAACATTTCAGCATGGTCAGGTGAGAGCTCTCTTCCTGGGTTGTAGACCACTGCCTTCTCATTGTCTCCTCTCATGGCACAGAGAAAGAGGGCAAATTCTCTTGTGTCTCTTGTTATGAGGTCAACAATTCCCCACAGATCAGCATCCTTCTCTTATTATTTCCTCCAGCCCCAAATTTCTACCAAAGTCCCCATCTCCAAATGCTATAACACTCATGAGTAGAGCGTAAACATATAAATTTCATGAAAAGATACAACATTCAGTTTATAACACTCTTGAAATTCAATGTCACTGTCTTCTCTCTACCACAAAATACATTTGCCTTTTTGTGCCTTTTGTTATTCTACCAAAGTCCCCATCTCCAAATGCTATTACACTCATGAGTAGAGCATAAACATATAAATTTCATGAAAAGATACAACATTCAGTTTATAACACTCTTGAAATTCAATGTCACTGTCTTGTCTCTACCACAAAATACATTTGCCTTTTTGTGCCTTTTGTTACACTCTGAATTAGATTGTAAGGATTTAATAGCAGAGGAAGAACACTCTCATCAAATTATCAAACATTCAAATTCTACTTTTGCCATTCACTAGTGTAGTATTGGGTGAACTGCTCATGTTCATCAGTATCCTGTTTCCTCCCCTAGAAAATGGGAATGCTCCCAGCTACAACATACCATTGTTTAAATAATTAAGAAATAATATATCTCACATGCATAGAATAAAAAATAAATATATCTATATATATATTAATAATAACACAACTCATGACTATTATTATATCCCCCATTTCAGAATAAGAATGATTTGAGATCAGGGATTTATATTCATCTACAAATATGATATCCATCTGGCTAACACATAACAATCAGGCTCAGGCAACACATGTGCATATAAATGGCAGGGGTAACTGTGGAAGATTCTCCGAAAGAAAGTGGTTTTATTCTTGTTGACATGTGTGTATATGGATCAAGACTACTGGCCATGGGAAAAAACTGAAATGGCCCAGAGCATGAGTAAGACTAGCTGAAAGTAAGCTTTCTTTGAAGATAAGAGCAGATGCAATAGTGCAGTTAAGGAACAGAGTCAATACAAAAAAGTCAATCTTCACTTTCAAGGAGTGAAAAGGAGGCTAACAGCTATGTATCTATGACTAGAGAGGTGATCAAGATGAGAATGTGGAAGGTAACACAATGATGCCTGATGTATCCCATTTTGGCCTCCATCCAGCATATCTTTTCTGTCTCTGCTCTCTGATCAACAAGGCAGATTTGTGTAGATAATATCAAGGTGCTCCTGTGGATTAAAACATCAGGATCCCAGCAGAAGTTTGGAGAAGGAAGGAAAATTAAATCAAGTATTTATTCCATTGGCTTCTATTTCTTTTGGTTATTTTGGAAAGATTGTGTGCATCATCATGGTTTCTGTAAATAAAGGTCAATTGACCAAACTACCTTGCAGTTCAATTCAGTCTCTCAGTCGTGTTTGACTCTTCGCGACCCCATGAATTGCAGCACACCAGACCTCCCTGTTCATCATCAACTCCCAGAGTTCACTCAAACTCACATCCATCCATCGAGTCGGTGATGCTATCCAGCCATCTCATCCTCTGGCGTCTCCTTCTCCTCCTGCCCCCAATCTCTCCCAGCATCAGAGTCTTTTCCAATGAGTCAACTCTCCACATGAGGTAGCCAAAGTATTGGAGTTTCAGCTTCAGCATCAGTCCTTCCAATCAACACCCATGACTGAGCTTCTTTAGGATAGACTGGTTGCATCTCCTTGCAGTCCAAGGGACTCTCAAGAGTCTTCTCCAAAACCACAGTTCAAAAGCATCAATACTTCAGCGCTCAGCTTTTTTCACAGTCCAACTCTCACATCCATATATGACCACCTAAAAAACCATAGTTTTGACTAGACGGACCTTTGTTGGGAAAGTAATGTCTCTGCTTTTTAATATGCTATCTAGGTCCGCTGGATCATGGAAAAAGCAAGAGAGTTCCAGAAAAACATCTATTTCTGCTTTATTGACTATGCCAAATCCTTTGACTGTGTGGATCACAATACACTGTGGAAAATTCTGAAAGAGATGGGAATACCAGACCACCCGACCTGCCTCTTGAGAAATCTGTATGCAAGTCAGGAAGCAACAGTTAGAACTGGACATGGAACAACAGACTGGTTCCAAACAGGAAAAGGAGTACGTCAAGGCTATATATTGTCACCCTGCTTATTTAACTTATATGCAGAGTACATCGTGAGAAACGCTGGACTGGAAGAAACACAAGTTGGAATCAAGATTGCTGGGAGAAATATCAATAACCTCAGATATGCAGATGTCACCACCCTTATGGAAGAAAGTGAAGAGGAGCTAAAAAACCTCTGCTGAAAGTGAAAGAGGAGAGTGAAAATGTTGGCTTAAAGCTCAACATTCAGAAAACAAAGATCATGGCATCTGGCCCCATCACTTCATGGGAAATAGATGGGGAAACAGTGGAAACAGCATCAGACTTTATTTTTTTGGGCTCCAAAATCACTGCAGATGGTGACTGCAGCCATGAAATTAAAAGACACTTACTCCTTGGAAGAAAAGTTATGACCAACCTAGATAGTATATTCAAAAGCAGAGACATTACTTTGCCGACTAAGGTCCGTCTAGTCAAGGCTATGGTTTTTCCTGTGGTCATGTATGGATGTGAGAGTTGGACTGTGAAGAAGGCTGAGCACCGAAGAATTGATGCTTTTGAACTGTGGTGTTGGAGAAGACTCTTGAGAGTCCTTTGGGCTGCAAGGAGATCCAACCAGTCCATTCTGAAGGATATCAGCCCTGGGATTTCTTTGGAAGGAATGATGCTAAAGCTGAAGCTCCAGTACTTTGGCCACCTCATGTGAAGAATTGACTCATTGGAAAAGACCCTGATGCTGGGAGGGATTGGGGGCAAGAGGAGAAGGGGACGACCGAGGATGAGATGGCTGGATGGCATCACGGACTCAATGGATGTGAGTCTGAGTGAACTCCGGTAGTTGGTGATGGACAGGGAGGCCTGGCATACCGCGATTCATGGGGTCGCAAAGAGTCGGACACGACTGAGCCACTGAACTGAACTGAACTAGTTCGGTCATAACTTTGCTTTCAAGGAGTAAGCATCTTTTAATTTCTTGGCTGAAGTAAGCATTTGCAGTGATTTTGGAGCCCCAGAAAATAAAGTCTAACCCTGTTTTCACTGGTTCCCCATTTATTTGCCATGAAATGATGGGACCAGATGCCATGATCTTCATTTTCTGAATGTTGAGCTTTAAGCCAACTTTCTCACTCTCCTCTTTCACTTTTATCTTTAATAAGCCAAATTTGACCATCTGGCTATTTCTATCTGGGACTTTGATAGAAGTGAGATGATAAAGCCTAAGGAGGAGGCTGTGAATAGAATCTGGCCATGAAGACTCTATCCTCTAGGGGAGGATGGTGAGCAAGTGCCTAGGCAGCTTATGATCAAAGCATCAAAGAGACTGACTCGCCTCAGTTTTCAAAAAGCTACATGATTTTAGGCTAGTTATCTGGATCATTGAACATCAGACATAAATAAAATATAATGAACAGAAATATCTTCCCATGAAATGCATTTAATGTGAAAAGAAACAGTGTCTATTCAATACCCAAACTAGCACTGTTAATGACCTCTTGGTGGTCCCCAGAAAACCTCATTTTGCTAAAATGATCCAAGCTCTTTTACAACCTTGTTTCACTTGGGGCAGTAAGAAGCAGGTGGCCACGTTCTTTCTTCTCTTACGCTAAAGGTATTGGTTGAAAGTGAAAAAATAATGTAAAAAATACTTTCCTTCAGTTCTAACAGTGCAACAAAGACCTGGTGCAGTTCCAACTACTATAAAAACATTTTCTTTCACAATTATAAATCCTTAGATAGTCTACATTTCAAATAGTGAAAGCTTCATGTTGATTTGAAATGTAATAGGGGGTAACAAGAGAGAGAGAGAAGCACTGAAATGGAAGTAAATCCTCAATATGGAATATACAGAATCTAAATAAGAACAAAAGGACAAGATAATGAAATTAAAATTGCCTTTGCCACATGCTTTTTAAGCAATGGTAAAACATAATTTCTAAGGCAATTTCCACAACATCAACACCACCAGTTATCAGAGAAATGCAAATCAAAACTGCAATGAGGTACTAACTCACACTAGTCAGGAAGGCCATCATTAAAAAGTCTACAAATAATAAATGCTGGAGAGGTTATGGAGAAAGGGAACCTTCCTACACTGTTAGTGGGAATGTAAATTGGTGCAAGCATTATGGAGAATGATATGGGAGTTCCTTAAAAACTAAAAATAAAGTTGTCATATTATCCAGCAATTCTACTCCTGAGCACATATCAGGACAAAGGTAAAATTAAAATGGTATATGCACTCCAATGTCCATTGCGATACTATTTACAATAACCAAGACGTGGAAATAGCCTAAATGTCTGTTGACAGATGAATGGATAAAGAGGATGTGGTATACATATTAAGTGAAATAGTACACAGCCATAAAAAGAATGAAATAATGCCATCTGCAGCTACATGGATGCACCTAGAGCTCATCATACTAAATAAAGTCAGACAAAGACAAAAACCATATGATATCACTTATATATGAAATTTAAAATGTGACCAAATGTACTAGAATGTAGAGAATGAATAAACAACAAAATCCTTCTGTATAGCCCAGGGAACTATATTCAATATCCTGTGATAAACAATAATGGAAAAGAAAAACAATGAATGCACATATATATATATATATATACACAATATATATAAACATATTAGCTATATTATACAATATATTTTATAATATATATAAATATATTTAGCTATATGCATATATAATGCATTTTTTAAAAGTTAATATAATATAAATTATCAAACAGAGTTGAGATGTACCTTAACAGACTCTAAGGGGAAAACCATTTACATCATCATCAACTACATTGCACCATTCACCCATATTTACCTACAGGATGACATTTAATACTCATAATGACAAAGGTCATAGGAAATTGTGAACTTTATTATAGATGTTAAGAAGAGGTGGCAAGGATACACAGAAGAACTGTACAAAAAAGAGCTTCACAACCAAGATTATCACGATGGTGTGATCACTCACCTAGAGCCAGACACCTTGGAATCTGAAGTCAAGTGGGCCTTAGAAAGCATCACTATGAACAAAGCTAGTGGAGGTGATGGAATTCCAGTTGAGCTATTTCAAATCCTGGAAGATGATGCTGTGAAAGTGCTGCATTCAATATGCCAGCAAATTTGGAAAACTCAGCAGTGGCCACAGGACTGGAAAACATCAATTTTCATTTCAATGCCAAAGAATGTTCAAACTACCACACAATTGCACTCATCTCACAGGCTAGTAAAGTAATGCTCAAAATTCTCCAAGCCAGGCTTCAGAAATACGTGAACCCTGAACTTTCAGATGTTCAAGTTGGTTTTAAAAAAGGCAGAGGAACCACAGATCAAATTGTCAACATCTCTGGATCATTGAAACTGCAAGAGAGTTCCAGAAAAACATCTATTACTGCTTTATTGACTATGTCAAAGCCTTTGACTGTGTGGATCACAATAAACTGTGGAAAATTCTGAAAAAGATGGGAATACCAGACCACCTGACTTGCCTCTTGAGAACTCTATATGCAAGTCAGGAAGCACCAGTTACAGCTGGACATGAAACAACATACTGGTTCCAAACAGGAAAAGGAGTATATCAAGGCTGTATATTGTCACCCTGCTTATTTAACTTATATGCAGAGTACATTATGCAAAACGCTGGGCTGGATGAAGCACAAGCTGGAATCAAGACTGCTGGGAGAAATATCATTAACCTCAGATATGCAGATGACACCACCCTTATGGCATAAAGTGAAGAGGAACTAAAAAGCCTCTTGATGAAAGTGAAAGAGGAGAGTGAAAAGGTTGGCTTAAAGCTCAACATTCAGAAAACAAAAATCATGGCGTCTGGCCCCATACTTCATGGGAAACAGATGGAGAAACAGTGGAAACAGTGTCAGACTTTATTTTGGGGGGGGGGGGTCCAAAATCACTGCAGATGGTGACTGCAGCCATGAAATTAAAAGACGCTTACTCCTTGGAAGGAAAGTTATGACCAACCTAGATAGCATATTAAAAAGCAAAGACATTACTTTACCAACAATGGTCCATCTCGTCAAAGCTATGGTTTTTCCAGTGGTCATGTGTGGATGTGTGAGTTGGACTGTGAAGAAAGCTGAGCGCTGAAGAATTGATGCTTTTGAACTGTGGTGTTGGAGAAGACTCTTGAGAGTCCTTTGGGCTGCAAGGAGATCCAACAAGTCCATTCTAAAGGAGATCAGTCCTGGGTGTTCTTTGGAAGGAATGATGCTAAAGCTGAAACTCCAGTACTTTGGCCACCTCATGAGAAGTGTTGGCTCATTGGAAAAGACTCTGATGCTGGGAGAGATTGGGGGCAGGAGGAAAAGGGGACGACAGAGGATGAGATGGCTGGATGGCATCACCAACTCGATGGATGTGAGTCTGAGTGAACTCCGGGAATTGGTGATGGACAGGGTGGCCTGGCGTGCTGCAATTCATGGGGTCACAAAGAGTCGGTCACGACTGAGCTACTGAACTAAAACAATTTAGCCGGTTCTTTACTTAAATTTGCTTAGGACAAGTGTGCTCTTAAGGAAAAGGTTTATTATTGTGTCTTTGTAAATATAAATGTCTACTTAAAGGATCGTATTGGCCCTAGATCACTTTTCACCCTGACCTTTATCTTAGTCCTCTGACCAGGTATTGAACTTGGGCCCTAGGCAATGAAAATGCCAAGGCCTAATCACTGGACCATTAGGGAATTCCTGAAAAATACCCATGCTGTGCCATGCAGCATATGAGATCTTGGTCCCCTGACCAAGATTGAATCTGCAGTCTCTGCAGTGGAAGTGTTTTAGCACTTTAGCACTAGACCACTAGGGAAGTCCCAAAACATGTTCTTCTTTTGAAAATTTCATCGTAAAGCAAACTAACCTATTTCATCTGGAGGAAATTTTTTTAAAACTCATCTCTCTATTTGTGTTTACTTGGTCAGTAACTTGAGGCTCAGGAATCTCCTGGGAAGGCAGCCCGAGCTATATATATACTAACAGCTCCTGTTAAATGAGTAAGCTCAAATAAAGAAGAGTAGAACCTTTGTAAAGAGTCTCAGATTTCAGGGAGACATTATTCAGAGAAATTGAAGAGATTTGAATGGCAAACAGCTGAATTCATAAATAGAACATGAAGTCTGGATGTGGTTTTGGGAGAGAATGGTGAGATTATACGTACCCATCCGTTTCTGGTCACCACTGTCACTCAGCTTATATAAACGCACTGAGGACAAAAGAACTGAACACACATGTGAGACCTAAAGCAAAATGCCTCTTTCCTTCAACTTGCAATACATTGATTCTAAAGCCTCCCTCTCTTTTATTTAATTTTCTTATTGAAGTATAGTTGATTTACACTGTTTCAGATATACAGCAAAGATTTACAATGTTTTAGACATTCATATTCTATTCCATTATAGGTTATTATAAGATACTGAATATACTTCCCTGTGATATACAGTAAGTCCTTGTTCACCTATTTTATACATAGTAGTGTGTGTCTGTTTGTCCCAAATTCCAACATGTGAGACCTAAAGCAAAATGCCTCTTTCCTTCAACTTGCAATACATTGATTCTAAAGCCTCCCTCTCTTTTATTTAATTTTCTTATTGAAGTATAGTTGATTTACACTGTTTCAGATATACAGCAAAGATTTACAATGTTTTAGACATTCATATTCTATTCCATTATAGGTTATTATAAGATACTGAATATACTTCCCTATGATATACAGTAAGTCCTTGTTCACCTATTTTATACATAGTAGTGTGTGTCTGTTTGTCCCAAATTCCAAATGCATTCCTCCTCTGATTTCCTCTTTGGTAACCACAAGTTTGTTTTCTATGCCTGTGAATCTATTTTTTGTTTTGTAAATGAATTTGTATCACTTTTTTAGATTTCACATATAGATGATATATTATTTTTCTCTTTCTCTTTTGCTTTACTTAGTATGATAATCTTTAGAGCCATCTGTGTAGCTGAAAATGGCATTGTTTTATTATTTTTTATGACTGACTATGGAGAAGGAAATGGAAATCCACTCCAGTGTCCTTGTCTGGAGAATCCCAGGGACAGGGGAGCCTGGTGGGCTACCGTCTATGGGGTCGCACAGAGTCGGACACAACTGAAGCGACTTAGCAGCAGCAGCAGCAGCATGACTGACTAATATTCCATTATATATATATAATGGCATCACCATATATATATATATATATATAAAATGGAATATTTTCACTTATCTGTCAATTAACATTTAGGTTGTTTTCATTTCTAAGCTATTGTGAATAGTGCTGCTATGAAAATAGGGGTGTATGTATCTTTTCAAATTATGATTTCCTCTAAATATATGCTAAGGAGTGGAAATGTTGGATCATATGGCAACTCTATTCTTAGTTTTCCAAGGAACCGCCACACTCTTTTCCATAGTGGCCACAACAATTTACATTCCCATCAATAGTGTAGGTGGTTCCCTTTTCTCCACACCCTCCCCAATATGTATTATTTGTAGGCTTTTTACTGATGGCCATTCTGACTGGTGTGAGGTGATACCTTGTTGTAGTTTTTATTTGCATTTCTCTAATAATGAACAATATTGAGCATCTTTTCATGGGCCTGTTGGCCATCTGGATGTCTTCTTTGGAGAAATGCCTATTTAGGTCTTTTGTCCATTTTTTATTTATTTATTTTTATATTGAGCTCTATGAGCTGATTGTACATTTTTAAAATTAATCTCTTATTGATCACATCATTTGCTAATAACTCCCTCTCTTAACAGATAGGTAAAATTTTACTTTTCTTTTGAATAGTGATAGCCAGTACTAGAGAACTAAGATAGCCCAAGCTTTTGTCTGAGTGAGGGACAGAGCAGGAAACCAACCATGGAAGGAGGAGGATGTGTGACCAGAATGAAATGTTGGTCCCAGTGAGTCTAAGCAGGCCCCTTCAATATACCTGCCTAGAAACAGTCACCCCTGATGCTTGTGGACATAACTAGCTAGTTGATGATTAACTCTCTATCAGGAATAGGTAAATAAATTCTATAAAGAGCCCAGTGGTAAGGTTTTTGTGCTTTGCAGGCCTTATAGCTTGTCACAATTATTAAGTTCCACCATGTTAATGCAAAATTTACCACAGATAACATAGACAAACAAGCATGACTATGCCCCCCCAAAATCATACTGATATTGAAATTTTCCTATCACATAATTTTTCTATTGTGAAAAAAATTATTTTTCTTGTGCTATTTTTAAAAATTATTTTAAAATGTAAAAACTATTCTTAGCTCCAGCACCCTATGGAAACAGGTGGTAGGCTGGATTTGAACCACTCCCTATAATTTTCTGAAGTTTCCTGTATGTCATCCAGAACATCTCATTATAAATCTTTGTAGTGACCCTTCAGAAACAAACACAATGATCATAGAGGCCTTTGGTACTTTTTTAAAAATTTTGTCTTTATAGTCCTATTCATACCTGGGGACCATACGCCTCAGTAGTCAGTCACTCCCTAAAATCAGGGGAGGGTTGTTTAATTCCTATTAACATTCTCTGTGTGGACATATTGCACACTTCTTAAATTACAATAAATAATGGGAAAATAAATAGATTTATGCTTTTGAGACTTCTTTCTTAGTTTTTAAGAATGTCTTCCCACCAAGCCAAGTTCCTTCTGGAAAGTCTTTTCATACCTCCATCCCTCCTAAAATCATCACTTGCATAGCACAATCAGATGAAGTAAATCAGGGTGTGGTGTCTGGCTACTGTCCCAAATGTTCTCCTCAGACTCAATATATACATTTCAAACTCTTCTATTTATGTTTTCCAATATAATACCTGTGCATTCCCCAGTTCTTTGGCTTTGCTGATGCAATTTTTCATTCCTAAAGTGCATCCCTACTTCTTTATTTTTCTTTATAAATTCTCACCAAGTTTTTAGGAATATTCCTCTTTCCTATAAGCTCTGTAAACTCCCTGACTTCTAATACAACATGTTATCCAAGCATCAGGTAAAAGATTGTCATAAAATGCTCAAGGAATATTTGTTGAAAGAAGTATTGAATTGAAAAAGGACTATTTTTTATGTATTTGTATCCCTAGTATATAACATAGCATCCTGATCATAGTAAGTATTAAGTAAGGGAGGCCTGGCGTGCTGCGATTCATGGGGTTGCAAAGAGTCAGACACGACTGAGCGACTGAACTGAACTGAAGGATGATTAAAGCTAATATTTGATTTGAAACTAAAGATGGACCTCAAACCTGGTTAATAAGAATAAGAACCAGTTAAAACAAGTTATTCTTAAGGAATTCTAAAATTATTCTTAAGGAATAATGAGCTGATTTAATGTTCTAACCAATGTCCCAAACTACTTCCTCAAGCATGGATTATGTGCCATTTTCAAGTTTGTTTTGATGCTTAAAGAGCTTATATTTAGCTAAAAAATATATTGGATGAGTTTACAGATCTATAACTCTACCATACTGAGTAATATGTTACCCAAGGAGCTGGCTCCATTGTGTGATAAAGGGCCAACTGAAACTTAGAAAGAGACAAAGGTCATCAGATTTTCATATGTAAGTTTCATTTATCCACTTGAGAAATTAAAATATTAACATTCATGCTTGCTTTGGCAGCATATACACTCAAAACTTCTTACTATGTGTGTACTTAAAGACCTTTATTAACAATTAAGGGAAGGCTGAATTAACAAAATTTTACAACCAGAGGATATTTATTGTTTAAATAACAAGAAATGTAAAGTTTGGTGGTCTCATGAATGATTTGGTAACTCACCAATGTTTGCTTTAAAGCTGCTGAAATTTTGTTGATCTTTTCCTCAGGATCCTGAGTCACAATGAATGGAGTCCTAAGCAACAAGTAAAAGTGAAAGTGTTAGTTTCTCAGTCATGTCCAACTCTTTGTGACTCCATGGACTGTAATCAGCAAGCTCCTTAGTCCATGGAATTCTCCAGGTAAGAATACTGGAGTGGATAAATCATTCCCTTCTCCAGGGGATCTTTCTGACCCAGGGTTCAAGCCCTAGTCTCCAGTATTGCAGGCAGAATCTTTACCATTTGAGCCATAGGGCTAAAACATTTTCTTAACAACAATTTATGGTGTTTTCATCTGGAAAGGGAAGTAAACACTCAGTAGACCAATCATAACTCATCCTTTGAATGTTGGGGGAAGGAACAGGATTATGTTAACAGTGGGAACTGGCTTTCTGATTTAGGCAGTTAAAAGTGTCAAAAAATAAGAAATTTAATATATATCAAAATCATACAGATTAAATGAACACACACACACACACACACACACACATATATATATATAGACTTCCCAGGTGGCATAGTGGTAAAGAAACTGCCTGCCAATGAAAGAGACTCATGTTCAGTCCCTGGTTTGGGAAGATCTCTTGGAGTAGGAAATAGCAAATCACTCCAATATTCTTGCCTGGAAAATTCCATGGACAGAGGAACCTGGTGGGCTACAGTCCTTGGGGTCACAAAAAGTCAGACATAACTGAATGCTGAGAACAGAACAGTATATACATATAGTAAAATTATGAAATTACCTAAATGTGTATCTAGATTGATATCACTGTTCTACAAGGATGTCATTAAAACTAAAGTAAGTTGTTAAAATGAAACAAAAACAAGAACAGATATCCCATATGTGTGTAATTTTATTTGTATATGCTCAGAGAGAGTTGGAAATCATCATTCTCACTTGTTACCATGAATTACTTCATTAAGAGGCAAGAATGTAGGTCTATAATTAAGTTTTTCTCCATGTACTTTGACATTGGTTCATCACTTGCAATGGTTTTATGCTTGCTTTACCAAATAATAGAACTTTTTTAAATTAAGAAAGGAACAATAAACAATAGAACAAATAACATATTCAAAGTAATATGAAATGCTAATTAGCATAAGGATTGATTGCTAAGCATGAGTACAAGGCCAGAAGAGGGTGATGTTAGAAACTGAAATTTAATGAGGACTTATTGTATGCAAGAAATCACCTGGAGAAATGTGTAAATGCAATATTATTATTTCTATGATTATTGGGAAGGTAAGGAGCAACAGTTAGAACTGGACATGGAACAACAGACTGGTTCCAAATAGGAAAAGGAGTAGGTCAAGGCTGAATATTGTCACCTTGCTTCTTTAACTTGTATGCAAAGTACATCATGAGAAACGCTGGACTGGAAGAAACGCAAGCTGGAATCAAGATTGCTGGCAGAAATATCAATAACCTCAGATATGCACATGACACCACCCTTATGGCAGAAAGTGAAATGGAACTAAAAAGCCTCTTGATGAAAGTGAAAGAGGAGAGTGAAAAAGTTGGCTTAAAGCTCAACATTCAGAAAACGAAGATCATGGGATCTGGTCCCATTACTTCAGGGGAAAGAGATGGGGAAACAGTGGAAACAGTGTCAGATTTTATTTTCCGGGGCTCCAAAATCACTGCAGATGGTGACTGAAGCCATGAAATTAAAAGACGCTTACTCCTTGGAAGAAAAGTTATGACCAACCTAGATAGCATTTCAAAGCAGAGACATTACTTTGCCAACCAAGGTCCCTCTAGTCAAGGGTATGGTTTTTCCTGTGGTCATGTATGGATGTGAGAATTGGACTGTGAAGAAAGCTGAACGCTGAAGAATTGATGCTTTTGAACTGTGGTGTTGGAGAAGACTCCTGAAAGGCCCTTGGACTGTAAGTAAATCCAACCAGTCCGTTCTAAAGGAGATCAGTCCTGGGTGTTCTTTGGAAGGAATGATGCTAAAGCCGAAGCTCCAGTACTTTGGCCACCTCATGCGAAGAGTTGACTCATTGGAAAAGACCCTGATGCTGGGAGGGATTGGGGGCAGGAGGAGAAGGGGACAACAGAGGATGAGATGGCTGGATGGCATCATTGACTTGATGGACACGAATTTGAGCAAGCTTCCAGGAGTTGGAGATGGACAGGGAGCTCTGGCGTGCTGCTATTCATGGGGTCGCAAAGAGTCAGATACGACTGAGCCACTGAACTGAACTGAACTGGAGTGCATTATTATTTCATTTTGATAAATAAGTAAACTGTGTTTCAGAGAAATAAATAAACTTCTCCATGTCATAAAATGGGGAACTGGATTTCAAATTCTGGTCCTACTGACTTCAGTTGCCTCCAACAAGCCATAGCCAGTGACTTAGAAATTAAAGATGGTATCAGGAAATAGTGGTAGGGTTTATGATGAGTCTTGATAGAAAGCAGAATGTTAGAGACTGGTAAAACATTTGTACAGGGAATGAGTTTGGAACAGTTAAGTTAGCTAGTTTGAGGACCAACTTGAGAAAAAAAAACACATAAAATATGGAAGAAATATAACTTAAAAATCATTGCTAGAGACAGATACTAGATCTTTCAGGGTTAGTTTAAAAGGAAACTTAGTTTGAATTAGTTTTATTTGTGGAGAAATATTTAATTGGCAAATACATTAAAAATGAATACTCATAAAACTTCTCTGACTCTGAGACCCTATGGATTGTAGCCTGCCAGGCTCATTTGTCAGTGGAATTCTCCAGGCAGGATACTCTAGTTGGTAGCCATTCTCTTCTCCAGGGGATCTCTCTTACTCAGGGATTAAACCTGGGTCTGCTGCATTGCATGTTGATTCTTTACCATTTGAGTCACCAGGGAAGCCCATCTTAAATTTTTTAATGTTCTAATAAAATAACATAGTCAGTGTATGTAGTCAATGTATGTAATTTATAAAATGCCAAAAAATTAAAACTATTTATAAGTGATTTCTACCTTATACTAATATTATGGTGAATATTTTTCAGCACCTTCCCCAACCCAGTGTATTTGGGATAATTTGAATATTCTAAGTCATAAGCTACATGTTTTCCCCTTATATACCATGACCATTTTTCTATGCCATTCAATATCTTTATACAACAGCATAATTTTAATGTATATTCTACATTAGATACTGTGCAGTCCAGGAAACTGATATACCTTGATTTATTTAATGATATATATATATATTTATTATTTATATTATATATATTTATTCTTCATACTTATATAGATATTCCAAATTTTTATTTTTCTGAATAAATCAAAGTATATGTAAAAAGTTAAAAAGAAATTAGAATAAATAACAAAAACAGCAAAAGGTAGAATATAATGCTACAAATATTTATGGTCAGCAAAAAATTCCTTTAGCATTAAAAATTAAAGATAAATAAAATGATAGTAAAGATTTGTTACTTCCTTATTCTATCAATCAAATTTCTAATCAACTAGCTTGCTTTTGACCAAATTTCTTTAAGCTAATATTAAATTCATAATATGTTAATATATATTTATATATATGTACCATCACTTCAGAATAAGTGTATTAAGCCAAATTTGAAGGAAGATTAGCAAACAATATGCTGGTTTTCAACAATTTTTACTTTGAAATAACATTAGTGCAGGTGAAGTAACAACAATGTGAACAATGATAATAAAATGATGAACTATTTAAAAGTAATACCTCAACATTCAGAAAACTAAGATCATAGCATCTGGTCCTGTCATTTCATGGCAAATAGATGAGGAACAGTGGAAACAGTGGTTGACTTTATGTTTTTGGGCTCCAAAATCACTGCAGATGGTAATTGCAGCCATGAAATTAAAAGACGCTTACTCCTTGGAATGAAAGTTATGACCAACCTAGACAGCATATTAAAATGCAGAGACATCACTTTGCCAAGAAAGGTCCATCTAGTGCTATGGTTTTTCCAGTAGTTGTGTATGAATGTGAGAGTTAGACTATAAAGAAAACTGAGCTCCGAAGAATTGATGCTTTTGAACTGTGGTATTGGAGAAGACTCTTGAGAGTCCGTTGGACTGCAAGGAGATCCAACCAGTCCATCCTAAAGGAGATCAGTCCTGGATGTTCACTGGAAGGACTGATGTTGAAACAGAAACTTCAATACTTTGGCCACCTGATGCGAAGAGCTGACTCAAAGCAAAAGGCCCTGATGCTGGGAGAAATTGAGGACAGGAGGAGAAGGGGACGACAAAGGATGAGATGGTTGCATGGCATCATCGACTCAATGGACATGAGTGTGGGTGGACTCCAGGAGTTGGTGATGGACAAGGAGACCTGGCATGCTGTGGTTCATGGGGTCACAAAGAGTCGGACACCACTGAGTGACTGAACTGAACTGAGCTGAACCTAAATCCCTCAAAGACAAACCATTAACTAAAAATAAGGAGGCTTCCTTGGTGGCTCAGCTAGTAAAGAATCTACCTGCAATTCAGGAGACCCCAGTTTGATTTTTGGGTCAGGAATATCTCTTAGAGAATGGATACACTACCCAGTCCAGTATTCTGGGCTCCTGGTGACTCAAATAATAAAGAAGCTGCTTCAGTTCAGGACACTTGGGTTTGATCCCTGGGTTGGGAAGATCCCCTGAAGGAGGGGATGGCAACCCACTCCAGTATTCTGGCCTCAAGAATCCTCATGGACAGAGGATGCTGGAAGGCTACAGTTCATGAGGTCGCAAACAGTGAGACATGACTGACCAATTAAGCGCAGCACAACACACAAGGAAGCATTTCCATTACGTAGATGGAAAATCAAGCTCTTAGAGTCTGCTATTTTTTTCATAATTTTTTATCTTTTAGCCACCCTGCATGGCATGTGGGAACCTAGTTCCCTGACCAGACATTAAACCCATGTCCCTTGTATTGGAAACTTATAGTCTCAACCACTGGACTCTCAAGGTCATCCCACTCTTGTTGTTTATCTAAGGAAGCAGAAAGTGACACATGTAGAATTTCTGTCAGGGACTTACTAACTTCAAAAGCTTTATAATTTTGTACTCACAATTGCTCTACTTTAAAAACATATTTAGCACTATAACATATTGCTGCTTCTAAAAACAGGAATAGAAGAAAACTTCCTTAACACAGTATTTATCAGAAACAATGAGGGTGAACCACATATACAACTGTGACATGCTGAAAAACCTTTCTGGAAATTAGGAGTAAGACATGGAATATGCCTGTTATTCAGTGTTCAACTCCTTTAAAAAAAAAAAAAATCATGCTGATGTTCAACGTAAGTGGCACAGATTTTGTGCCTGAAAACCTAGGTTCAAATCCTGCCTCCATCACTTTCCTTAGGTGTGTAATCTTGCATAAACCACTGGACCACCAGGCAAGTCCCTTCTAATAAGAACATAAACTCCATCATGAGTGCCCTTCCTTTTGTCTTCCATGTGTAAAATGGAGCTACCTCATAGGGCCTTGAGGATAAAATTCATTTATAAGTGTAAGGCACTCCAAACAGTACTTGACATGTAGTGTACACATACTGTAGGAAGTTATCATACTTAAGTTTTTATTAGGAACGGATGCTAAGTTCTATCAAAAACTTTAAAAATCTGTTGGTAAAATTTCATGGGTCTTATCCTTTACTCTTTTTGTATCAATTTTGTTGGCAGGTTTCCAAATAATTTTCTTGCATTCCTGGAATAAAATCTGTTTTCTCATGGTGAGAAAAAAAAAAAACATATTTAGAACTTTAAGACTGGTGGTGGCTGTGTGTGTGTGTGTGTGTGTGCACACGTGTGTGTGTATGTTGGGCAGATGGTGCATCATTGAAAAGGAAATGTCTGAACTGGATTTGGTACCTCATTGGAATAGTAAGGAAGCTCCTAATAAGAAGTGTTCCTGGGGAAAACCCACATATCTAAGTCAATACATCTCATTGTCCTATAAATGGTTAAAGATTCATATATTATTGAAAAATTTTACCATCTCCTAGTTACTGTGACTAGTGTCTGATAATAACTCATGACTGTCCCTGTCTCACCACACGATCCCACCCACACTCTGAACCTCAGCTAAGGACTAGCTCTGAGGAAAATGTGGTTCCATTTTCCCAAGTTGGGATAATTTGGGTGCAATTTGTAGTCTAGAGCTCTCCATATCCAAGCATATCTGTTTGACCAGCTCCCACACCCACAGTTGCATTGTCAAGCATATGCAAATATTTACCTCTGGTCAGGAACATGCAAATATGAAAAACTACCTAGATAGTATATTCAAAAGCAGAGACATTACTTTGCCTAGGACTAAGGTCTGTCTAGTCAAGCTACGGTTTTTCCTGTGGTCATGTATGGATGTGAGAGTTGGACTGTGAAGAAGGCTGAGTGCAGAAGAATTGATGCTTTTGAACTGGTGTTGGAGAAGACTCTTGAGAGTCCCTTGGACTGCAAGGAGATCCAACCAGTCCATTCTGAGGGAGATCAACCCTGGGATTTCTTTGGAAGGAATGATACTAAAACTGAAGCTCCCATACTTTGGCCACCTTATGCGAAGAATTGACTCATTGGAAAAGACCCTGATGCTGGGAGGGATTGGGGGCAGATTTTGAACTGTGGTGTTGGAGAAGACTCTTGAGAGTCCCTTGGACTGCAAGGAGATCCAACCAGTCCATTCTGAAGGAGATCAACCCTGGGATTTCTTTGGAAGGAATGATACTAAAACTGAAGCTCCCATACTTTGGCCACCTCATGCGAAGAATTGACTCATTGGAAAAGACCCTGATGCTGGGAGGGATTGGGGGCAGAAGGAGAAGGGGACGACCAAGGATGAGATGGCTGGATGGCATCACGGACTCAATGGACGTGAGTCTGAGTGAACTCCGGGAGTTGGTGATGGACAGGGAGGCCTGGCGTGCTGCGATTCATGGAGTCACAAAGAGTCGGACACGACTGCGCGACTGAACTGAACTGAACTGAATAGAAAATGTCATTATAGGCTTGTGCTTTTATTCTTATATATTTATTTATCTGTTCACCTATTGACTATTCATTTATTCATTCATTCATTTGACTATTATTTTATTCAAAATATTACCTAATTGTGTTTTCTTTGTTTATTCATTTTAAAAGTACACATATTTAATATGCTAAGTTCTGTGGGTGCAAAGAGAACTGACACAGAATCTATCCATTCAGGGACTCCTGGTGTGATGAAGGAAACACATCCATAAGTATGCTAGTGTATTCCAGAGTTGTTTTTTGTAGGAGAATCGATGCGTGATCAAAGAGCAGTATGGCTGAGAGGACAAAATACCATTAGAAAGGCTTTATAAAGGAGGGAATAGCTGATATACTTTTTATCAGGTGCAAAAGATGGTATAGTTGCTTCTCAAAGAAGAGAAAAAAGGAAGGAACAGGCATTCTAGACAGATAACAGATGATGACATAGAAGTTAGGGCTTCCCAGGTGGCTCAGTGGTAAAGTATCTGCCTGCCAATGTAGGAGAAACAGGAGCTGCTGGTTTAATCACTGGGTCTGGAAGATGTCCTGGAGGAGAAAATGACAACTCATCCCAGTATTCTTGCCTGGGAAATCACATGGAGAGTGTAGCCTGGTAGACTACAGTCCACGGGGTTGCAAAGAGTTTGGGACACGACTGAGCATACACTCACACATGACACCAAATTTAATGAAAATTAGGACAAACAGAGAGATTAAAAAATGGGAAGAAGAAGTCAGGAGAGAGGTTTCTGGAAGGAAAGCTCCAGTTAGAGGCACTGAGTGCTATTTCACAGCTGAAAATTCACAACACTCTCAGCCAGCCATCAGGAGCTTACATCACGGGGCTGAGACAGGCTGGGATCCAGAATCCTATGCTGCAAGGTGTGTTTCTGGAAAAACCTCTCCTTGAACAATAAAACACAAAGAAATGTATGGAACTGAAAATAACTGCATGCATTGGAAAAAATGCTGGATGAAAAGACACAAAAAGACCAAAAGACCTAACTGCCACTCTGTAGTCAGGAGCAAAATCCAGGTGTCGGGAGCAAAAGCAGGGTACTATGCATGCCCCGCCAAACTCAGCACCACAAGTTCGGTTTGATTCAGTTCAGTTGCTCAGTCTTGTCCGACTCATTGTGACCCCATGGACTGCAGCATGCCAGGTCTCCCTGTCCATCACCAACTCTCAGAGTTTATTCAAACTTATGTCCATTACGTCAGTGATGCCATCCAACCATCTCATCCTCTGTCATCCCCTTCTCCTCCCACCTTCAATCTTTCCCAGCATCAGGGTCTTTCAAATGAGTCAGTTCTTCGCATGAGGTAGCCAAAATGTTGAAGTTTCAGCTTCAGCATCAGCCCTTCCAGTGAACACCCAGGACTGATCTCATTTACGATGGACTGGTTGAATCTCCTTGCAGTCCAAGGGACTCTCAAGAGTCTTCTCCAACACCACAGTTGAAAAGCATCAATTCTCTAGCGCTCAGCTTTCTTTATAGTGCAACTCTCACATCCATACAAGACTACTGTAAAAATCATAGCCTTGACTAGATGGACCTTTTTTGGCAAAGTAATGTCTCTGCTTTTTAACATGCTGTCTAGGTTGGTAATAACTTTCTTTCCAAGGAGTAAGTGTCTTTTAATTTCATGGTTGCAATGACCATCTGCAGTGATTTTGGAGCTAAAAAAAAAAAAAAAAAAATGAAGTCAGCCACTGTTTCTCTTGTTTCCCTATCTATTTGCCATGAAATGATGGGACTGGATACCATGATCTTCGTTTTCTGAATGTTGAGCTTTAAGCCAACTTTTTCACTCTCCTTCTTCATTTTCAAGAGGCTCTTCAGTTCTTCTTTGCTTTCTGCATAAGAATGGTGCCATCTGCATATCTGAGGTTATTGATATTTCTCCCAGCTATCTTGACTCCAGGTTGTACTTCATCCAGCCCAGTGTTTTCATGATGTACTCTGCATATAAGTTAAATAAGCAAGGTGACAATATACAGCCTTGACGTATTCCTTCCCCAATTTGGATCCAGTCTCTTGTTCCATGTTGGTTTTTGACCTGCATACAGATTTCTCAAGAGGCAAGTCAGGTGATCTGGTATTCCCATCTCTTTCAGAATTTTCCATAGTTAGTGGTGATCCACACAGTTAAAGGCTTTTGCATAGTTAATAAAGCAGAAGTAGATGTTTTTCTGGAACTCTCTTGCCACAAGGAGGTGCATAAACCACCTAACCCATGCCTCAGGCCCAATCCCAGACACATCTCTACATTTACCCCTATTAAAGAGCCAAATCACCCCCTACTCCCAGCTCAGGTAAAGAGCCAAGGGTATTTTTACTTGTTTTCCTTCACTCATGTGGGTGCATGGGCCACAATAAAGCCTTGCCTGAATTTCTTGTCTTGCCTCTAGTCAATTTCTATTGATGAAGGAGGCCAAGAACCCTCTTTGGTATCAGCACCAGGGAGCCATCCCAGAGGCCTTGCGTCTCTTGCACTGTTGGAGTGGGCAGCAGGGTGAAACAAGGTGGTTGCAATTGTCAGAGGGAGAGAAGACCCTTCAACTCCTTCTCTTGGGAGAGAGGGAATTAGGGAAAAACTTAACAAGATAAGGTTCTCATTTGGAGATGGGGCTAGGAATCAAAGGATGAGGAATAATTCAGGTAAAAGAAAAAACTCAGAATCTCTGCGAGGGTGGCTGGAAGAGGCTTAATGAATGGGTATCATCATCACATACTCTTTAAAATCTTCTCTACTGAAAGAAAAGAACTGCTTAAATTTAAACAACATTTGTTATATAATAAATGCTTGATAATCCATTAAGCAGAACAGTCCCTATCTTGAGAAGCACTAGATGTTTCCCACTTTAACAGGTTTTCCATGAATTTGATCACAGAATACAAATATCTGCCTTTGTGTATTTCATTTTTGAATAGGTTGGCAGTTTTGAAACAGATTTTTCTACCCACTCAGGTTAATTAAATCTGCAAATATAAAAGTAGGGTATTTCTAAAGATTGAGTGATTACATCTAAATACCATAGCTTAATGTTCTTTTGGCTTATGGAATAATAAGTGTCTAGAGATTAAAATATATAAAATTTTAATAGATCTGAGATGTACCAATAAGGAAAGTTGGAAATCTGATGGTTCACTTAGTCTAAAATCATATTGTTTTTCCTTTAGACACAGATAACTTAGTATTACAATCTGTTTTGTTGTTGTTATTGTTGTAAATATGTTCTATTATTAATGATAAATTGAGAAATACTTTGCAAATTCACTCGCCATGAGTCATATTTCAGAACATCTTTGTTGAAACAGGAACTATGTGCAGATTAAATGGCTTTCTCAAAGTTTCCTCTTCCTCTCTAGGCAAAGGTTTATTGTTTATAAATGGTATTTGCTGCAAAACAATCAAACGAAATAAACATATCTTTAACATTATCAAAGGAAAAGTTCTTTAGAGTGTGGGGTCAGGACAGAGGGCTGACGTAACTGTCCATCTGTCATATGAAAATATTCAAGACATTGCTACATGCACTCAAAGCATTAACAGTTACTTTTAACAAGCAATTATTAAGCTTTGCTTCATTCTTATTATTTTTTTTCATATATTCAGCTTACCTTTGATGATATTAAAGGGAGAGAAATAAATATTTGTAAGTATCCACTAAATGTCAGATGCAATCATGAAGAGCTTTGCATGAAACACTTCACCTAATCCACACAGCAGCTCAATGTGCTCTAATCTTGCAGACGAGCACACAGAAGCTCAGACAGGGAAATGTTACCCAAGGCAGTGCCAGGATTCCCAAGGAAATTCCCAAAACATTTCTCTCTTAGACCAAGGACCATGTTCTTGTGTGTATATGCTAAGTCATGTCTGACTCTTTGCATCCCCATGGATTATAGCTCACTAGGCTCCTCTGTCCATAGAATTCTCCAGACAAGAATACTGGAGTGGGTGGCCATGCCCTCCTCCAGGAGATTCTCCAACCCAGGGATTGAACTTGGGTCTGTTATATTTCCTGGATTGGCAGGTGGGTTCTTTATCAGTCGTAAAGGGGGATGCCACCTCATTCCCCCTTATGTCATATTTTAGTGTATCCTAAATTAGTCTTTCAGAATTAGATGAAGTTCTCCTGCTAGAATTCTATAAGTGAAACATATCTTTTCCTTAAAATCAGACCATTTAGAAATTAAAAAAAAAAAAAACTAAAACTGAACTTTGTCCTTGTCTAAAGGAAGACCAAAAAAATTAAAACTGCAAGTACCAATTCTATTTTTCTCTTGAAATGAGTGAGATTAGAATTCTTTCCTTGAAATAAAAAACCAGAAATGATATTCTGTTAGTTTGATCTATGATGTTTTTATATCTTCCTGAAGGTTCAGCTCTGAAATGGGCAGTTTCTTCCTACGTGACTGCTGGATTTCTATGTGGATTTCCTCTCTTGTTCTGCATGGTCATCATCCTCCTAGTAAACATTCCCAGAAAGGGCAGGTCTTGTCCACTTGTGTGAGATTTTAGGCATGACTCTGATTCAGTGGTTCAAATATCCACTTACAGTCGATGCCTGAGCAACTTAATTTCACTTCAAATGGCCACTCCAATGGGATTTCCTCTAATGACTGAAATGTGGGATGACAGCTTATTTATTCTTTTTGCATTCTCTCTTGTTAATTAAGATATTAAAAGGATAGACTCATATCAGCTATTTGTATGCTCATTGTAATAAAACTGGAAGCAATCAAATAACCTTTAAAATGTCCAATTAGGGAAACACAGTCCCTAATTCATAAGTTCAAGACAACTTAAATAGGAGCCACCTGCTTGCATAATAAAGATAGTTACTTACTTTCACATTTTTTATTTAGTAATACTTAAAGATATTGTTCTACACGCTTTATGAATCTTAGCTCATTTAACTCCTCTGATAGTCTCATTTTTATAACACTTCTAAATTATCACCCATTTTATAGGTGAAGAAACTGAGTCACAAGAGAGTAATGTGATTTCCAAGGTCACACAATTTGTAAGGGATGGATCAGAGATTTAAAGCCAGACAATTTTCCTTACCTCCCCCATTTGTTCTGCTTTGTATCCATCAGTGAACTGTGGTATTTGTTTCAGTCCTTAAATGCCTTTATTTCCTCCTTTTCCCATGGTCATGCCAGGAGAGGTGGACTACATTAGCAGGAGAGAGAAAGCAAAGACTAACTTATGTACAGTTGAACTATACTGCAGAGTATATGGCCCAAATGAAATTCTACCCAAAAATATAATAATGCTAGACTCAAGAGAGAGCCATGGCCAAGGAACATAGGAGGAAAGTTAAGGGAGATGATGCCATTTTTAGTATCTGTATTGGGCCTGACTGAAAGGTCATGAGTGCTAGCAATAAAAACAATTTCCATCATAGCCTGGAATCCTTGCCTACTGGGGAATAAAGTTGCATGCATACTTTCAGACTACTGAAGGAATGAGTCATTACACCTTTCCAGTCATTTCAGGGCATAGAAGTAGTGTTACATGAGGGACTTCATTATTTACTCATTAAATGAACTCATAAGGTAGATTTTTCATGACTGTCTTCCAGATGGGTTTACTGAGTGTTAGAGATAGGATGCTGTTGCTTAAAAGTTCACAGCCTCTAAGATGAGACTGAAATTCTCATTTAAATGTAGTGTTTCATTTTGGGGAGATATCTCTTTCTAGGTTCATTTGAAAATAACCAACCCACCCTAAAAATACAATTGTGTGGGGAGAAGATGATTTTCCATGTAAAGTCAAATGATAGATTATCTTTGCATATCTCTCATGGCTTCTTCTTTTATTTCTGTAATTATGAAACTGAAGACATTATGTTTAAAGTTGATTCTTGGCCAGTTGCAACCATTCTGTGTCTTTATTCAGTTCTGAATTACCCTAAAGGGAGTGTGGGTCAAAGGAATAATTTTCCCCAAAGTCTTATAATTTAGTCAGAAGCATATTTTCAGTACACCTGTTGTTTAATAAAATATTCTTCTATTTTCATGTATTTCCCTTTGACACCCTCTGTGCCCTAAAAGTGAAAGTGAAAGTAGCTCCATCATGTCCCACTCTTTGAAGCCCCATGGACTATACAATCCATGGAATTCTCCAGGACAGAATACTGGAGTGGATAGCCATTCCCTTCTCCAAGGGATCTTCCCAACCCAGGGATCTAATCCAGGTCTTCCTCATTGCAGGCAGATTCTTTACCAGCTGAGCCACCAAGGATGCCCAAGAATACTGGAGTGGGTAGCCTGCCTAGACTATAAATGCAGCATCTACTTTGAGACTCTGGTTCTCAGTTAGGTCTATGCTACTAAAAAAGGAAATAAAACTCATTATGAAGTTTCACTTATAATTCTATCATTATTTGAAACTTATGAGTAGTGTTATAACCAATTTCAGTTAGTGTTATAACCAATTTTCTTTTATCTTCTTGAATGTGTAATTAATTACAGCACCTGAGTTATACAAAAATTGAGACTTTCATGGTTTTGTCAGATTTTATAAGCATAGATTACTCAGATTCAAGTATAATAATGCCTATCATTTAAGAGATCGACTGCAATTTGATCAAAAATTTCCAGTTGTGATCTGTAATGAAAGGAATAAGGGGTGACTAAATGGCAGATAAGACTGTTTATTTCATTTGTCTTTTAGAGCCTATATGAATCTTTTCTGGGTTGATAGGTATTTAAAAATATTAGTTCAGATAAACATATTGCCATCCTGTCTTTCATTTTAAATGAATCCCACTTCTTCTGTTTGCATTTAAATTTACTTTAAGGAGTCACAAATAAAATATATTATATCATAAGAATCATAAAATGCAGGTGTTGGGATGAAAGAGCATCTTAGCACCTGCGTTTTATGGGGACATAAAGGAGATATATAATACAGTTAAAAGAAATTTGTTTTGCCTTTGTTTCCTCTGAGAAAGAATTCAACAGTACTTGGTCCCTCTAGAAAGAAATATGTAAACTAGCAATGTGTTTAAAAATGAAAAAGAGAAAAAGAAGAAAGGATAAAAAAGTGTTGCTTCAGAGCAGGAATGCCCATGTGTTCATGCCATAAATATGATACTTTCACTTTAATAAATGACATTATAAATATAAAATGTGCAGATAATTAAGAATGTGCATAGTATCACAGCCACTTATTTCACTTGTGTTACTGAAAGATCTAAGTGGAATACATATCTAAAAGTAATCACCACACCCAGAATGTGTGCCTTGACTTGGTACGCATGAGTTACATGTATACCTGTAAACCTTGCCAGAGAAAATGACAGATTAGTCCTGAGTTAGATTTGGCATCTTCCAAGATCCAAATGTGGATCTGTAGATCAAAGGCAGTCACCATCAATACATGTCTGTTACTGGCAGCCAAGTCATCAAAGGAAAGTTAAGAGAATGTCGCCATCAAAGAAAAACCAAACAGCACCACCAGAGGGGAAAATCTATCTGTCCTTGAAGGGGCTTGATGCACAGAGTTGGCTTCCAGGAACACATATATATCCATAAGTCTTTTAAGTGGATGCTTCTTTTCTGGTTTGTATTTATTTGTACCTAGATTTCAAATGGTTCCACAGGCTAACTCATCTTTTCCTAAGATAGGACAGGTGAAAATGAGCTGACATTCTGAACTTCCTTTAACACCTGAGAGTGGTGCCTTTGCATATGGCTTAACTTTAAACCCAACTCTAACTCTGCTCTTAGCCTCCAAGTTTTCTGCTAAAAAGCTGTTAGCAATACTCATCTCCCAGCTCACTCATCAAAGGAGCACTTCTCAACTTGATGCTTAAAAATGTTCAGCCAAAAAATACTCTGCTAGGCTATAGATTTTCTTAGGAAAAACAGAGTTGACTTACTAACAGGACGGATTCAAGAGAAAATAGTGAATCTATGCCTTTGCTCCGTAAGTCTGTTTGTGCAAAGATGTTGTCACTGGGGGACCTCAGATGTATAACGTACCATATACAGCAAACTGTCAAGTGTCAAAGCTACCCTGGGGCTTTGGGAGAGAGTGGTGGCAAGGGCTGGATCAGTTACTATTTAGATGTGAGAAAAGCAATGGGATATAGTCAGTGTGTTGAACTTACTTTGGAGCAGAAGACCATTAGAAGGAAAGCGACATTACAAGGTCTGAAGTTGACTGTCTCTAAAAACTCAGTGAAAGAAAATGGGGAGAAGACCACCCAAAGAAATGAGTAATTGTGCAACCAGGATATGCTCAACCATTCTCTGTGGTTTGCTTGTTTCATCTTCTTTAATACTCATAGCCAGCTTGCAAAATAGAACTGTTACCTTCACTGACAAATGACCAAACTCAGGTTCAGTAATATATATTTTAATTCCAGCTGAAATTAAAGCTCTAAAAGAGGATTGCCTACCCCTTCAAATCTGCCACTCTTTCCACATTGCTCTTTTACTTGTGTTTATACATCCAAGACCTTGTGGGACTGGGAAAAGTGGCTCATTCTCATGTAGCTTATTGTCACCTCGTGTAGAGACACTCACACAATTCTTCTTTTTAGTTCATGATGATGTTCATATTTGGGTAGTAACCGGCCTCAGATGGCTTATGATGCTTGTTCACAAAATAAAAATAAAATAAATGCAATCACATGATAGTTACTGACTGAACATTGCCAGTGCATCAAATTATGGAAATTTTTAATGTAAAGACAAGAAATCTGTTCTTGAACAGACTTGTGTTTGTCAAGGTGGAGGAGGAGTAGAGAAGAGGCAGATTAGAAGTTTGAGTGTTCAGTTCAGTTCAGTTCAGTCGCTCAGTCGTGTCCAACTCTTCGCAACCCCATGAATCGCAGTACGCCAGGCCTCCCTGTCCATCACCAACTNTTTTCTATATAGAGGATCATGTCCTCTGCAAACAGTGAGAGCTTTACTTCTTTTCCTATCTGGATTCCTTTTATTTCTTTTTCTGCTCTGATTGCTGTGGCCAAAACAAGAGGGAATTTGTTGTGATGAGTGCGTTCTATTGGCAAAACTCTATTAGCCTTTGTCTGCTTCATTCTGTACTCCAAAGCCAAATTTGCAAGATACTCCATGAGTTTCTTGACTTCCTACTTTTGCATTCCAGTCACCTACAATGAAAAGGACAACTTTTGGGGGGTGCCAATTTTAAAAGATCTTGTTGGTCTTCATAGAACCATTTAATTTCAGCTTCTTCAGCATTACTGGTCATGGCATAGACTTGGATGACCATGATATTGAATGGTTTGCTTTGGAAATGAAGAGAGATCATTTTCTCATTTTTGAGATTGCATCAAATTACTAGATTTTAGACTCTTTTGTTGGTTATGATTGCTACTCCATTTATTCTAAGGGATTCTGACCCACAGTAGTAGATATAATGGTCTTCTGAGTTATACTCACCCATTCCAATCCATTTTAATTTGCTGATTCCTAAACTGTTGACATTCACTCTTGCCATCTCCTGTTTGACCACTTTTATTTTTTGAGTCATTATCATTTCTAGATAGTTTATTTTTCTAATTTATTAATTGGAAGATAATTACTTTAAAATATTGTTATGGATTTTGGCATATATCAACATGAATCAGTCACATGTTTGATCACTTTGAATTTGCCTTGATTCATGGACCTAACATTCCAGGTTCCTATGCAATATTGCTCTTTACAGCATCAGACCTTGCTTCCATCAATAGTCATTTCCACTGATGGGTGTTGTTTTTGCTTTGGATCCATCTCTTCATTCTTTCTGGGGTTATTTCTCCACTGACCTCCAGTAGCATACTGGACACCCACTGATCTAGGGAGTTCATCTTTCAGTGCCCTATCTTTTTGCCTTTTCATACTGTTCACATGTTTGATCACTTTGAATTTGCCTTGATTCATGGACCAACATTCCAGGTTCCTATGCAATATTGCTCTTTACAGCATCAGACCTTGCTTCCATCAATAGTCATTTCCACTGATGGGTGTTGTTTTTGCTTTGGATCCATCTCTTCATTCTTTCTGGGGTTATTTCTCCACTGACCTCCAGTAGCATACTGGACACCCACTGATCTAGGGAGTTCATCTTTCAGTGCCCTATCTTTTTGCCTTTTCATACTGTTCATGAGGTTCTCAAGGTAATAATGCTGAAGTGGATTGCCATTCCCTTCTCCAGTGGACCACATTTTTACAGAACTCTCCACAATGACCTTTCTTTCTTAGGTTGCCCTACATGGATATCATGGCTCATAGTTTCACTGAGTTGAATAAGGCTGTGGTTCATGTGATTAGATTGGTTAGTTTTCTGATTGTGGTTTTCAGTCTGTTTGCCCTCTGATGGAGAAGGATAAGAGGCTTATGGGAGCTTCCTGATGGGAGAGACTGACTGAGGGGGAAACTGGGTCTTGTTCTGATGGGCAAAGCCATGCTCAGTAAATCTGTAATCCAATTTTCTGTTGATGGGTGATATAACAAAATGATCAGTGATTGATCACTTCCTCAGTTATCAGTGCAAAGAAATAGAGGAAACAATAGAATAGGAAAGACTAGAGATTTCTTCAAGAAAATTAGAGATACCAAGGGAATATTTCATGCAAAGATGGGCTCAATAAAAGACAGAAATGGTATGGACCTAAAAGAAGCAGAATATTATTAAGAAGAGGTGGCAATACAGAAGAACTGTACAAAAAAGATCTTCATGACCCAGATAATCATGATTATATAATCACTCACCTAGACCCAGACATTCTGGAATGTGAAGTCAAATGGGCCTAAGGAAGCATTACTATGAACAAAGCTAGTGGAGGTGATGGAATTCCAGCTGAGCTATTTTAAATCCTAAAAGATAATGTTTTGAAAGTGCTGCAATCAATATGTCAGCAAATTTGGAAAACTCAGCAGTGGCCATAGGACTGGAAAAGGTCAGTTTCATTCCAATCCCTAAGAAAGACAATGCCAAAGAAAGCTCAAACTACCACACAATTGCACTCATCTCATACATTGGTAATGTTCAAAATTCTTTAAGTCAGGCTTCAGCAATACATGAACTTGAACTTCCTGATGTTCATCTGGTTTTAGAAAAACAAACAAACAAACAAACAAAAAGAAAAACAAACAGAAGAATCAGAGATTAAATTGCCAACATCTGCTAGATCGTTGAAAAAGCAGAGAGTTCCAGGAAAAAAAAAAAAAAATATATATATATATATATATATGTATGTATATATATATTTCTGCTCTATTGACTATGTCAAATCGTTTGACTATGTGGATCACAATAAACTGTGGAAAATTGTGAAAGAGATGGGAATACTAGACCACCTGACCTGCTTATTGAGAAATCTATATACAGGTCCGGAAATAACAGCTAGAACTGGACATGGAACAACAGACTGGCTCCAAATAGGAAAAGAAGTACAGCAAGGCTGTGTATTGTCACCCTGCTTATTTAACTTATATGCAGACTACATCATGAGAAATGCTGGATGAGATGAACCACAAACTGGAATTAAGATTACCAGGAGAAATATCAATAACCTCAAATATGAAGAAGAAATAAAGAGCCTCTTGATGAAAGTGAAAGAGGAGAGTGAAAAAGTTGGCTTAAAGCTCAACATTCAGAAAATTAAGATCATGGCATCCAGTGCCATCATTTTTTGGCAAATAGATGGGGAAACAGTGACATACTTTATTTTTTGGGCTCCAAAATCACTTCAGATGGTGATTGCAGCCATGAAATTAAAAGACGCTTACTCCTTGGAAGGAAATTTATGACCAACTTAGCATGTTAAAAAGCAGAGACATTACTTTGCCAACAAAGGTCCATCTAGTCAAGGCTATGATTTTTCCAGTAGTCACGTATGGATGTGAGAGCTGGACCATAAAGAAAGCTGAGTGCTAAAGAATTGATGCTTTTGTACAGTGATGCTGGAGAAAATTCTTAAGAGTCCCTGGACTGCAAGAAGATACAACTAGTCCATCCTAAAGGAAATCAGTCCTGAATATTCATTTGAAGGACTGATGCTGAAGCTGAAACTCTGGCCACCTGACACAAAGAACTGACTCATTTGAAAAGACCCTTATGCTGGGAAAGATTGAAGGCAGGAGGAGAAGGGGACAACATAGTATGAGATGGTTGGATGTCATTTGCGATCAATAGACATGCGTTTGAGTAAACTCCGGGTGTTGGCAATGGACAGGGTGTCCTGGTGTGCTCCAGTCCATGTAATCACAAAGAGTTGGACATGACTGAGCAACCAAACTGAACTGAGTAGAATGGCTTATTCTGTGCAGATGGTCAGTCTCTTTCTTCGGTCACTCCTGTTATTGCTCAAAGTGTTCATAAACAAAATGGCCCTAGTAGCACATGGACTCTTACTCACCAAGGACAACCTGGCTAAAGCCACCACTGTTTGTTCCGTCTACCAGCAGTCAAAACCAAAAAGCACATGCATGTTAAATCACTTCAGTCGTGTTTGACTCTTTGAGATCTCATGGACCATAGTTAGCCAGGTACCTCTATCCTTGGGATTCTCTAGACAAGAATATGGAATGTGTTGTCATGCCCTGCTCCAAGGATTCTTCTCAACCCAGGTATTGAACTTACATCTCCTGTTGCTCCTGCTTTGACAAGCGTGTTCTTCACCATTAGCTTGGGATGATCAGTCAGCCACCTGGTGGTAGTTTGACTTTATTGTACTACTTCCATAATAAAAGGTTGGTTTTTTTTTTTTTTTTTCCCAAAAGATTCTTACTCTAGATATAAGTTTGCTTTCAATTTAACCAAATTCACTAGGTATGGCTTTACATAATTCCTTCTCAACCATCATGGTATTCCACACAGCATTGCTTCTTATTGAGAAACTCAGTTCAGTTCAGTCACTCAGTCGTGTCTGACTCTTTAAAATCCCATGGACTGCAGCACACCAGGCTTCCCTGTCCATCACAAACTCCTGGAGCTTGCTTAAACTGATTCCATCAAGTCAGTTATGCCATTAAACCATCTCATCCTCTGTCGTCCCCTTCTCCTCCTGCCTTCAATCTTTCCTGGTATCAGGATCAGTTCCAATGAATCAGTTCTTTGCATTACTTGGTCGGAGTATTGGAGCTTCAGGTTCAGCATCAGTCCTTACAATCAATATTTAGGACTGATTTCTTTTAGGATTAACTAGTTTGGTGTCCTTGGAGTCCAAGAGACTCTCAATAGTCTTCGCCAACACCACAGTTAAAAAGCATCAATTATTTGGTGCTCATCTTTCTTTATAGTGAACTTTCACATCAATACATGACTACTGGAAAAACCATAGCTTTGACTAGACGGCCCTTTGTCAGTATAGTAATGCCTCTGCTTTCTAATATGTTGTCTAGGTTGGTCATAGCTTCTCTTAAAATGAGCAAAAGTATTTTAAGTTCTTGGCTTCAGTCACCATCTGCAATGATTTTGAAGCCCCACAAAATAGAGTCTGTCACTATTTCTATTCTTTCCCCATCTATTTGCAATTAAGTTCTGGGACCAGATATGATGATCTCAGTTTAGTGAATGTTGAGTTTTAAGCTAGCTTTTTCACTCTTCTTTTTCACTTTCATCAAAAGGCTCTTTTGTCTCTTCAGTTTCTACCATAAAGGTGGTGTCATCTGCATATCTGAAGCTATTTGTATTTCTCCCAGCCATCTTGATTCCAGCTTGTGCTTCATCCAGCCTGGCATGTCACATGATGTACTCTGCATATAAGTTACAAAAGCAGGGTAACAATGTACAGACTTGATGTACTCTTTTAAGAGTACATCCAACTCTTTTCCTAAGTTGGAACCAGTCCTTTGTTCCATGTTTGGTTTTAACTGTTGCTTCTGGACCTGCATACAGATTTCTCAGGAGGCAGGTAAAGTGGTCTGGTATTCCCATCTTTTAAGAATTGTCCACCGTTTTTTGTTTGTCACACACTTTGGCATAGTCAATAAAACAGAAGTAGATTTTCAGAGTTTTGGACCTTAATTCTTTTTCTGTAATCCAACAGATGTGGATAATTTGATCTCTAGTTTCTCTGCATTTTCTTGCTTGAGCATCTGGAAGTTCTCAGTTCATGCACTGTTAAAACTATATTGTTGAAGCCTCAGTTGGAGAATTTTACACATTACTTTGCTAGTGTGAGAGATGAGTGCAATTGTGCAGTAGTTTGAACATTATTTGGCATTGTCTTTCTTTTGGATTGGGATGAAAACTGACCTTTCCATTCTTGTGGTGACTGCTGAGTCTTCCAAATTTGCTGGCATATTGAGTGCAGCACTTTCACAGCATCATCTTTTATGATTTGAAATAGCTCAGCTGCAATTCCACCACCTCCACTAGCTTTGTTCCTAGTGATGTTTCCTAAGGCTTACTTGACTTCACATTCCAGGATGTCTGGTTCTAGGTGAGTGATCACCCCATCGTGGTTATCTGGGTCATTAAAATAGTTCTTCTGTGTATTCTTGCCATCTCTTCTTAATATCTTTTCTTTCTGTTAGGTCCATACCATTTTTGTCTTTTATTGTGCCCATATTTGCATGAAATATTCCCTTGGTATCTCTAATTTTCTTGAAGAGTTCTCTAGTCTTTCCATTTTTTCCCCTACATTTCTTTTCATTGATCACTGATTTAGTCTTTCTTGTATCTCCTTGCTATTCTTTGGAAATCTGCATTCACATGGGTGTATCCCCTTTTTGACTTTGTCTTTCATGTCTCTTCTTTTCTCAAGTTTTTGTAAGGCCTCCTCAGGCAACCATTTTGCCTTTTTTGCATTTATTTTTCTTGGGGATGGTCTTGATCACTGCCTGCTGTACAATATCACAAACTTCCATCTATAGTTATTTAGGCACTCGGTTTATCAGATCTAATCCCTTGAATCTACCTGTAAATTTAACTGCATAATTGTAAGGAAATTGATTTAGGTCATACCTGAATGTTCTAGTGATTTTCCCTACTTTCTTCAATTAAAGTCTGAATTTTGCAATAAGGAGTTCATGATCTGAGCCAGTCAGTCCTGCTCTTGATTTTGCTGATTGGATAGAGCTTATCTATCTTCAGCTGCAAAGAGTACAATTAATCTGATTTTAGTATTACCCATCTGCTGCTGCTTCTGCTAAGCCACTTCAGTCGTGTCCAATTCTATGAGACCCCATAGATGGCAGCCCATCAGGCTCCCCCTTCCCTGGGATTCTCAGACAAGAATACTGGAGTGGGTTGCCATTTCCTTCTCCAACGCATGAAAGTGAAAAGTGAAAGTGAAGTCGCTCAGTCGTGTCTGACTCTTCATGACCCCATGGACTACAGCCCACCAAGCTCCTCCGTCCATGGGATTTTCCAGGCAAGAGTACTGGAGTGGGGTGCCATTGCCTTCTCCAATTATCTATTAATGTCCAATTGTAGAGTCATCTCTTGTATTGTTGGAAGAAGATGTCTGTTATGACTAGTGTGTTATCTTTAGAAAACACTGTTATCCTTTGCCCTGCTTCATTTTGTACTCCAAGACCAAATCTACCTGTTACTCTAGGCATCCGTTGACTTCCTACTTTGCATTCCCATCTCTTATGATGAAAATGATATCTTTTTCTGGTGTTAATTCTAGAAGTTATTGTAGGTCATCATAGAACCATTCACCTACACCTTCTTCAGCCTTAGTAGTTAGGGCATAGGCTTGGATTACTGTGATATTGAATGGTTTGTCTTGGAAACAAACAGACATCATTTTGTCATTTTTGAGATTGCACCCAAGTACTGCATTTTGGAATCTTTTGTTTTAATAACTCACTTCATAGCAAATGAAGAGAGGCAATAGGCCGATGATCCTGGCATTCACTGGTCTTACTGTATCTCCCACAAATTGAAACATCTGGGTTGAGCGAATAGTGGAATGGCCTTTTAAAGACTCAGTTACAGTCATCACTAGATGGGAATACCTTGTATTGCTGGACAATGTTCCCTAGGAGATTATGCTATAAATCAACTTCCAATATAAGGTTCTATTTTCCCCAACACTAGGATTTACCAGCACAGGAATCAATAAGGAAATTGTAGAACCATTATGTACTCTTATCTCTCGTCAATTATCAGCAAAATCCTGTATCCTGTCCCCAGAATCTATGTTTTGCTGATCTAAAGTTCTTACTTCCAGAAGGAGGAAAGCTTCCACCAGAAAGTACAACAAAGAACATTTTATGATTTTCATCTGCCTACTTTGAGATAGTCAGTCAGTCAGTCAGTTCAGTTCAATCACTCAGTCATGTCTGCCTCTTTGCCACCCCATGAATCACAGCAAACCAGGCCTCCCTGTCCATCACCAACCCCTGGAGTTCACTCAGACTCAGTTTCATGGAGTCAGTGATGACATCCAGACATCTCATCCTCGGTCGTCCCCTTCTCCTCCTGCCCCCAATCCCTCCCAGCATCAGAGTCTTTTTTTTTTTTCTTTTCTTTTTTTTTTTTTTTTAGTTTGTTTTGCTTTACAATACTGTATTCGTTTTGTTACACATTGACATGAATTAGCCATGAGTGTACATGAACTCCCAATCCCAACCCCCACCTCCACCCTCCCGCCCCACACCCTCTCTCTGGATTATCCCCGTGCATCAGTCCCTAGCATCCTGCATCCTGCATCAAACCTGGACTGGCAGAGTCTTTTTCAATGAGTCAGCTCTTCGCATGAGGTGGCCAAAGTACTGGAGTTTCAGCTTTAGCATCATTCCTTCCAAAGAAATCCCAGGGCTGATCTCCTTCAGAATGGACTGGCTGGATCTCTTGCAGTCCAAGGGACTCAAGAGTCTTCTGCAACACTACAGTTCAAAAGCATCAATTATTCAGTGCTCAGCTTTCTTCACAGTCCAACTCTCACATCCATACATGACCACTGGAAAAACCTTGACTAGATGGACGTTTGTTGGCAAAGTAATGTCTCTGCTTTTCAATATGCTATCTAGGTTGGTCATAAGTTTAGTTCTTCTAAATTTACAGGAAAACAAATAATTATTGTACTGACTGGGGTAAATGGTCTTGATTATCAAGAGGAAACTGAGCTAACTCTACACATAGAGGTGAAGGAGGTTATGTCTGGATATTGGAGATGTCTTAGGTTGTCTTTATGTGCTACTATTACCTGTTATTAAAGTCATTTGAAAACTATAACCTGATTTAGCAAGATGATTAACAGCTCAGACCTTTCAGGATTCAAGTTTGAGTGACCCTAGTGTTACTGAAAGCTCAGATTCTCTGTATATCAGTGCCAAATTAAATCCTGGAGATAAAGTTTAGATGAAGTAAAAAAAGATAATTTTGCCAGGCAAAGGGAGACACACTGGGATTCTGCTTTAAAAAAACTTTGTGTCTCAACTTCAGAAAACTTGGTGTGAGGTTTTAAAACTGTGATTCAAAGGTAGGGTTTCTGACAAGACCAGAGTGTAAGCAGGGCTTGTGCTCCCTAAATATCATCCCTAAAGATTGTCTCCTAATCTTGATGAGATTTCTGGTCCCTCTAATTTTGCCTCAGGTGATTACTTTTCTCTTCCTCCTTTGATTAGCAACTGTTCAAATCCCCCTTTGGAACTCAGGGAGGAGACAGTTACTTCTGGAGGCTGGGGACTTCTTACAAGAAATGGGTGACAGAAAGACATCTGTGCCTGAAATCTCCACATGGTCCCACTTGGTTTCACTACTACTGAAAGAGATGGGAATACCAGTCCACCTGACCTGCCTGTTGAGAAACCTATATGCAGGTCAGGAAGCAACAGTTAGAATTGGACATGGAACAACAGACTGGTTCCAAATAGGAAAATGAGTATGTCAATGCTGTATACATTTTCCTATTTGGAACCAGTCTGTTGTTCCATGTCCAGATCTAAATGTTGCTTCCTGACCTGTATAAAAGTAGTATGTCAAGGCTGTATTGGAGAAGGCAATGACATCCCACTCCAGTACTCTTGCCTGAAAAATCTCATGGATGGAGGAACCTAGTAGGCTTCAGTCCATGTGGTTGCAAAGAGTTGGACACGACTGAGCAACTTCACTTTCACTTTTCACTTTCATGTGTTGGAGAAGGAAATGACAATCAACTCAATGTTCTTGCCTGGAGAAGGGGGATCCTGGTGGACTGTCATTTATGGGTCACACAGAGTCGGACATGACTAAAGCAACTTAGCAACAGCAAGGCTGTATATTGTCACCCTGCTTATTTAACTTCTATGCAGAGTACATCATGAGAAACGCTGGGCTGGAAGAAGCACAAGCTGGAATCAAGGTTACCGGGAGAAATATCAATAACCTCAGATACACAGATGACACTATCCTTATGGCAGAAAGTGAAGAGGAGCTAAAGAGCCTCTTGATGAAAGTGAAAGAGGAGACTGAAAATGTTCGCTTAAAGCTCAACATTCAGAAAACTAAGATCATGGCATCTGGTGCCATCACTTCATGGGAAATAGATGGAGAAACAGTGGAAACAGTGTCAGACTTTATTTTAGGGGGCTCCAAAATCACTGCAGATGGGGAAATTAAAAGACACTTACTCCTTGGAAGGAAAGTTATGACCACCCTAGATAGCATACTAAAAAGCAGAGAAATTACTTTGCCAACAAAGGTCCATTTAGTCAAGGCTATGGTTTTTCCAGTGGTCATGTATGGATGTGAGAGTTGGACTATGAAGAAAGCTGAGTGGTGAAGAATTGATGCTTTTGAACTGTGGTGTTGGAGAAGACTCTTGAGAGTCCCTTGGACTGCAAAGTAATCCAACCTGTCCATTCTAAAAGAAATCAGTCCTGCATTCTAAAGGAGATCAGTCCTGGGTCTTCATTGGAAGGACTTATGCTAAAGCTGAAACTCCAATACTTTGGCCACCTGATGCGAAGAGTTGACTCATTGGAAAAGACCCTGATGCTGGGAGGAGTTGGGGGCAGGAGGAGAAGGGGACAACAGAGGATGAGATAGCTGGATGGCATCATCGACTGGATGGACATGAGTTTGAGTGAACTCCGGGAATTGGTGATGGACTGCGAAGCCTGGTGTGCTGCGATTCATGGGGTGGCAAAGAGTCGGACACGACTGAGCGACTGAACTGAACTGAACTATGGAAAGAACAACACATCTGAGGTTTGCAGAAGGCAATAGGAATATGGGGTGAATAATGGCAGAAGGTAGTTTTAAATCCCAACTACAACTATAGGATCAGTTGGAGAAATAAAGAAATTAATCATTATAAGTATTTTACTTATTTTTGTTCTTCATGGATTTGCATGTTTATATATACATGAAGATATGCATGAATCTGAGCAAATATTTTTGTTTTCTTCCCTCTCTTATCCCTTTAACATCTAATATAAGATGCATTGATTGAAGTTAACTTTAAATTACAATATTAAGTCACAGGTAACAAGAATAAGAATTAGTAGTACCCAAGGATTTTGCATCTGAGGCCAAGCAGGACTTTGCAGGCCCCTTCCAAGTATAAAATCCTTTTAGTGGCCCTCATTTCTTGGTTATAGGAAAAGGGTTTCTTAAAACTTCCTTGATTTCTAAAGGGCAGATTCAAATAGTTGCTAATTTGGAAAGTGAGGGAATGTGGAAACAGAGAAGGGCCAGTCAAGAAACAATAGTCCTAGTTCTTCCTCAAGGAAAATACATAACAAATCTGGCACATATATTTTCATTTTTTTTTTTTTACAGAAACTAAGGCCCTCATTCCGATTGTTTCTGTTCAGTTGCTAAGTTATGTCCAAGTTATGTTTGTCATCCCCTGGATTGCAGCATGCTTGTCTTCCCTGTCCTTCATTATCTCTCAGAATTTGCTCAAATTCATGTCCATTGAGTCAGTGGTTCTATCTAACTATCTCAAACTTTGCTGCTCCCTTCTGCTTTTGTCATCAGTCTTTCCCAGCATCAATGTCTTTCCCAGTAAGTCAGCTCTTTGCATCAGGGCGCCAACGTATTGGAGCTTCAGCTTTGGTCTCCATCCTTCCAATGAATATTCAGAGTTGATTTCTTTTATAATTGATTGGTTTGATCTCCTTGCAGTCCAAAGGACTCTCAAGATTCTCCAGCACCACAATTTGAAAGCATCAATTCCTCAGTGCTCAGCCTTCTTTACGGTCCAACTCTCACATCTGTCATGATTACTGGAAAAATCTTAGCTTTGACTGTATGAACCTTCGTCAGCAAAGTGATGTCTAGGTTTTTGAATGTGCTGTCTAGAATTTTCATAGCTGTCCTTCTAAGACACAAGTGCCTTTTAATTTCATGGCTGCAGTGCCAGATGGAGGATGGTAACCTCAGGCTGAGCACAGAACATCACCCTGTTACCTCACCATCAACTAATCTGAAGAAAGTCACACACCCTACAGCCATTACTCCAAATTTTGCCTTAAAAAGTAATTCCATGAAAACCATTAGGGAGTTCAGTCTTCTGAGCATGAGTTGCCTGTACTCCTTGCTTAGCACTTGCAAAATCCACTGTACTTTACTTTACCACAGCTAAGGTGTCAGTACATTGGCTTTGTTGAGAGCCAGGAGAGCAGGCCCAGGCTGTGTTTGATGCCATCCACTTTTAGGTAAAGGATTAGCATGCTATTACTAAATAAGATTGCTGTATCATGTTAGGTACAAGTATGACTATCATAGATCTCATTTCATGTAACTGAAATTTTAAGAAATGTGTATGAATGCCAAGTTGAAAAAGCAAGTTTAAACCGTGATAGCTTCACTTGTCAGTGTAACTAAGATGTGCATGACTCTGCATGCTCAGTCATGTCTGATAATTTGCAACCCACTGAACTGTAATCTACAAGGCTCCTCTGTTCATGGAATTTTCCAGGCAAAAATATTTGAGTGAGTTGTCATTTCCTACACCAGGGTGTTTCCCAGTAATTCAATTAAACACTGTTAATGTGAAGATATGTTGCAATTATGCTTAATATCTGCAAACAGTGAACTTTAAGTGAATAAAATTATATTTGATGTTGTTAGTGGCATTCAATCCAGTCCATTGAAAGGCCTTAAGAACAAAATTGAGGAAATCTCTCTTTCTTTCTACAGTGGGTTCTCTTTTTCTTGTGGGAGCCTGATTGATATAGAAAGTGTAGGAAATAAAGCAATAAATTTAAAAATACTGTGAAGAGCCAGCCAGACAAATTAGAATATGCAATATTCTACAGAACAATCTAATGCCTCTAAAAGATTGTTTTTTCAATCATTTTTATAGTTTCATCTTTTATTTATTTATTTATTTATTTTAGTTTGTTTTGCTTTACAATACTGTATTCGTTTTGCTACACATCGACATGAATCAGCCACGAGTGTACATGAACTCCCAATCCCGACCCCCACCTCCCCACTCCCGCCCCACACCCTCTCTCTGGATTATCCCCGTGCATCAGTCCGAAGCATCTTGCATCCTGCATCAAACCTGGACTGGCGATTCATTTCACTTATGATATCACACATGTTACACTGCCACTCTGCCAACCCATCCCACCCTCTCCTCTTAATTTCACCTTCTTAAACAAATATTTATTTTGTTTTTGAGTCCTTGATCTTATTCACATTTTATTCTTAGCTTTGCGACTTCAGTGTTTAACTCATTAAATCTCTCTCTCTTTTTTTTAAGTATCCATAATCTAAATATTCTTCTAAGAATATACAAAAATCTGTGTTTATATGGTATTTCCTTTCATTTAAAAATTTTTAAATTTAGTTTATAATTACTTTATAAAATAATTTGCTTGCCAATGCAAGAGAGACAGGAGACCCAGATTCAGTCCCTGGGTTGGGAAGACCCTCTGGAGAAGGAGGATAGCAACCCATTCCACTATTCTTGCCTAGAAAAACCCCATGGACAGAGGAGCCCGGTGGACTACCGTCCTCAGGGTCTCAAAGAGTCGGATGAACTCTTGCCACTTCCTTCTTCAGAGATCTTCCCAACCTAGGGACTAACCCTAGGTCTCCTGTGTTTCTTCTATTGGCAAGCAGATTCTCTACCAGTGAGCTACCTGGGAAGCCCTCACAATGTATACACTCAGATATTACCTAATTTATATTATTTTCTGTAATTTGATGTTGCCCAAGCATATAAGTGTTTTTTGTTTGTTGGATTTTACTTTGCTCCTGGTCATGGATTTTTAAAGACTTTCCTAATTGCTCAGTTGGTAAATCATCCCCTGCAATGCAGGAGACTCTGATTTGATTCCTGGGTCAGGAAGATAAACTGGAGAAGGGATAGACTACCCATTTCAGTATTCTGGGCCTTCCATTGTGGCTCATCTGGTAAAGAATCCACCTTCATTGTGGGAGACCTGGGTTCGATTCTTGGGTTGGGAGGATCCCCTGGAGAAAGGAAAGACTACCCACTCCAATATTCTGGCCTAGAGAATTCCATGGACCATATGGGGGTTACAGAGTCAGACATGATTGAATGACTTTCACTTTCATAGATTTTTATAACTATTTTCATATTACTTCATTTTATTCAGAGACTGATTTTTTTCCACCTCTGGTGTTCATTCAAGATTTTCTATATTGACTTGAGCTGAACTTTTAAAAAGTATATAATAATTATTTTAAAATATTACATATTGGCATTCTGAGTTTGCCTTTTATAATTTTTCCTTGAGTTGTTGAAATAGGTCCGTTTATTGTAGTGAGTAAAAACAATGACTTTAGAATTCAACTATTCCATATTAAATATTTATTAGCTATTTTATTCTAGACATACTACTAAAATTCTCTATTCAATAATTATAGATTTAAACGAGAATATATTTCCCTATCCCAAGGAACCTTCAGAGGATTCAATTAAATAAGAAATATAAAGTGATACTGTTTTCATTACATAGTAAGAATTCAAAATATGTTAGTCATTATTATTAACTTAGCTTATTAAAGAGTTTTATTAAGTATTTTCAAACATGGTTGTGGAATTACTCATCTGCTGCTAAGTCACTTCAGTCGTGTCCGACTCTGTGCGACCCCATAGACGGCAGCCCACCAGGCTCCCCCGTCCCTGAGATTCTCCAGGCAAGAGCACTGGAGTGGGTTGCCATTTCCTTCTCCAATGCATGAAAGTGAAAAGTGAGAGAAGTCGCTCAGTCGTCTCCACGACTTTGCAACCCCATGGACCGCAGCCTACCAGGCTCCTCTGTCCATGGGATTTTCCAGGCAAGAGTACTGGAGTGGGATGCCTCGCCTTCTCCAAATTACTCATCTAATTCAGAGGAATTTTGACTTGTACACAATATTTTATTGTGTTTAATCATTGACTCCTGTCCAACTCTTTTTGATCTCATGAACTGTAGCCTGTCAGGCTCCTCTGTCCATGGAATTCACCAGGCAAGAATACTGGATTGGATAGCCATTCCCTTCTCTAGGGGATCTTGCTGACCCAAGGATCAAATCCAGGTATCCTATATCACAGACAGGTTCTTTACCATCTGAGCCACCAGGGAAGCCCATCATGTTTTATGGTTTTTACCTAATTGTTGGAACACCACTTAAACTTTATAGTTGTCAGTTTTATTGCTACACAAACTTTGATTTTTGCTATTTTCTTTTGCAATTAAATACATTTTTCTATTCTTTGATTTTCAAAGACTACTATAATCATGTTTCAGATATATATTCTAAAAAGTTATAAAGTTATTTTTTTACCCATTTTGTCAGTTTAATCCACTTTTTTATTTGAATTGTATTTATTGAATATTTACATTTATTTTTCTATATTATTTGATATTTTCTCTTTAGAATGCACTCTAAATACTAGTTTTTTTTTTTCTTCTGCTTCAAGTGTCTTGTTTTCACTCTTGCTTGTTATTTTTCTGCTAATTTGTGAAAAAATTATGATCTATTAATATTACTGGACTACTTATATTTCTTCTTATAAATATATCTGACATAGTGTTCTCTTACAGTCTATGGGGTCCCAAAGAATTAGACACTGCTGAACAATGTTCAGTTTCACTTTGTCTATATAAATTTATCAATTATCTATATGTTAACCAATTAAGTCTCATGTCTTCTTTCCTGTTTCTTCTTCCTAGGTTTAATTTTCTCACTTATGAATTTTTTTCCAATTATAGTTTTTCAATTAGTAACTTAGTAACATCTACTAATAAAATATTATAGATTGGCATGTGTTTATTTTTATGCTTTGACATTGCCATCTATTTCTATTGTTTGAAAATTGCTTTTCATTCTATTTCCTATTATTCATGGGGAAATCTGCTTTATGATATTTCCCAGATATTTTCTTTCTGCTTTATTATATGATAGATATGTTTTTATTTTTTTCCTAATAGGCAACATTTTTCTCCAAAATCACTGCAGACAGTGATGACAACCATGAAATTAAAAAGAAAACACAAACAAAAACAAACACTTGCTCCTTGGAAGGAAAGCTGTGAAAAACCTAGACAGCATATTCAAAAGCAGAGGTATCACTTTGTTGCAAAAGCCTTATAGCCAAAGCTATGGTTTTTCCAGTAGTCATGTATGGATGTGAGAGTTGAATCACAAAGAAGCTGTGCGCTGAAGAATTGATGCTTTCAAATTGTTGTGCTGGAGAAGACTCTTGAGAGTCCTTTGGACTGCAAGAACATCAAACCAGTCAATTCTAAAGGAAATCAACCCAGAGTATTCATTGGAAAGACAGATGCTGAAGCTGAAGCTCCAATACATTGGCCAATTGATGTGAAAAGCTGATTCACTGGGAAAGACCTTGATGCTAGGAAAGATTGAAGGCAGGAGAAGGGAGCCACAGAGGATGAGATGGTTAGATAGCATCATTGACTCAGTAGACAATCTGATCATTCTCTGAGAGATAGTGAAGAAGAGGTGAACTTGGCATGCAGTAATCCATGGGGTGGCAAAGAGTTGGACACAATCAGTAACTGAACTACAGCAACAGAGGCAGCATTTTAAAAACCCCTTTTTGGTCTTGTTTGTGCATTTTTCTTTTTTTCTTTCTTTTTTTTTTTTTTTTTGTTTGTTTTTTAATCAATCTGAATATCTGTTTAATCCTATAAGATTCTTCACAATTATCTTTTAAAATAACAAGCCCCTCATCTTTCTAATTTCTTACTTTCACAGGACCTTTATTTGCCTTAAGTGTCTTTTTTTTTTTTTCCTTTGTTTAATATAACCGATAGTTTTCTTAAAGGTTATTTTATTTATTACTGGTTTAGGATTGTCTCTCTAAGTGCTTTTGCCATTGGTAATTTCTGGTAGTTTGAGGCCCTGAAGCAGCTCCTTTTGCTAACTAATGAGAGCAATGTTTGTCTTTCCTGCATTGATAAAAAAGCATTAATAAGGCTGTAGGGACAAGCCAAAATAATAGCTACTTTGTCTCTTGTTCACTCTTATGGCTTTGAATTTCTTTTTCAGTTCAGTTTCTAGGAGGTTTAATTCTTTTCTTTGATCTTTGATATAGATTTTATATATAATACAAACACATATATTAATTAGTTAGTTCTGCCTTGTTGAATATTGAACTTATTCTAAGGCTATTCAGAATATTCGTATTTTTTATGTTATTTACTTATTTTTAAATTGAAGGATAATTGCTTTACAATTCACTTTCATGCATTGGAGAAAGAAATGGCAACTCACTCCAGTGTTCTTGCCTGGAGAATCCCAGGGACGGCAGAGTCTGATGGGCTGCTGTATACGTGGTGGCACAGAGTCGGACATGACTGAAGCAACTTAGCAGCAGCAGCAGCAGCCAAACCTCAACATGAATCAGCCATAGGTATACAAATATGCCCTCCCTTTTGAACCTCCCTCCTATCTCCTTCCCCATTCCACCCCTCTAGGTTGATACAAATACCCTGTTTGAGTTTCCTGAGCCACAAAGCAAATTCCTATTGGCTATTTATATTATATGTGGTAATGTAATTCTTCATGTTACTCTTTCCATATATCTCACCCTCTCTTCCCTTCTTCCCATTTCCATAAGTCTAGTCTCTATGTCTGTTTCTCCATTGCTGCCCTATAAATAAATTCTTCAGTACCATTTTTTCTAGATTCCATATATATGCGTTAGAATATGATATTTCTCTTTCTCTTTTTGAGTTACTTCACTCTGTATAATAGGTTCTAGGTTGATCCACCTCATCAGGTTCACTTCAATCTGTATAATAGGTTCTAGGTTCATCCACCACATCCAATTCAAATGTGTTCCTTTTTATGACTGAGTAATATTCCATTGTGTATATGTACCACAACTTGTTTATCCAGTCATCTGTCAATGGACATAGGTCGCTTCCTTGTTCTAGCTATTGTAAATAGTGCTGCAATGAACAATGGGATACATGTGTCTCTTTCAATTTTGGTTTCCTCAGGGTATATGCCTAGGAGTGGGATTACTGGATCATATGGTAGATTTATTCCTAGTTTTTTTAAAGAAATCTCCCTACCGTTTTCCATAGTGGCTGGATCAGTTTACATTCCCACTAACAGTGCAAGAACATCTCCTTTTCTCCAAACCCTCTCCAGCATTTATTGTTTATAAACATTTTGATGGTGGCCATTCTGACAGGTGTGAAGTGTTATCTCATTGCAGTTTTGATTTGCATTTCTCTAATAGTGAGCAATGTTGAACATCTTTTCATGTGTTTGTTAGCCATCTGTATATCTTTCTTGGAGAAATATCTGTTCAGGTCTTTTCCTCACTTTTTATTAGGTTGTTTGTTTTTCTGCATTGAGTCGTATGAGCTGCTTGCATATTTTGGAAATTAATCTCTTGTCAGTTGTTTAATTTTCTATTATTTTCTTCCATTCTGAGGGCTGTCTTTTCACCTTCCTTATAGTTTCCTTTGCTGTGCAAAAGCTTTTAAGTTTAATCAGGTCCCACTTGTTTACTTTTGTTTTCATTTCCATTACTCTAGGAGATGGGTCATAGAGGATCTTGCTTTGGTTTATGTCATTGAGTGTTCTATGTTTTCCTCTGAGTTTTATCGTTTCTGGTCATACATTTAGGCCCTTAATCCATTTTGAGTTTATCTTTGTGAATGGTGTTAGGAAGTGTTCTAATTTCACTCTTTAACATGTAGCTGTTCAGTTTTCCAGGCACCATTTATTGAAGAGGCTATCTTTGATCCATTGTATATTCTTACCTCTTTGTCAAAAATAAGATACCCTTGGGTGCATGGGTTTATTTATGGAACTTCTATCTTGTTCCATTGGTCTATATTTCTGTTTTTGTGCCAGTACCATTCTGTGTTGATGTCTGCACCTTTGTAGTATAGTCTGAAGTCACCAAGGTTTATTCCTCCAGTCCATTCTTTTTTTTCGAGACTGTTTTGGCTATTTGGGGTCTTTTGTGTTTCCATATGAATTGTGAATGCTTTTGTTCTGGTTCTGTGAAAAATGCCATTAGTAATTTGATATGGATCACATTGAATCTGTAGATTGCATTTGGTAGTATTTTCATTTTCACAATATTGATTCTTCCTACCCAGGACCATGGAATATCTCTCCATCTGTTTACACTGTCTTTGACTTTTTCATTAGTGTGATAATTTTCTGTGTACAGTTCTTTTGTCTCCTTAGGCAATTTATTTCTAGATATTTAATTCTTTTTGTTGCAATGGTGAATGAGATTGATTCCTTAATTTCTCTTTCTGATTTTTAAGTGATTTTTGTGTATTGATTTTGCATCCTTCAACTTTGCTAAATTCACTAATTAGCTCTAGCAATTTTCTGATACTATCTTTACAGTTTTCTATGTACAGTATTATATTATCTGCAAACAGTAAGAGTTTTACTTCTTTTCTTATCTAGATTGCTTTTATTTCTTTTTATTATATGATTGCTATAGTTATATATTCCAAAACTATGCTGAATAATAGTGGTGAAAGTGGACACTCTTGTCTTATTCCTGATCTTGAGGGGTATGCTTTCAGGTTTTCACCATTGAGAATAATGTTTGCCTTAGGCTTATCATAAATTGCCTTTACTATGTTGAGGTAGGTTCCTTCTATGCCCAATTTTTGAAGAGTTTTAATCATAAATGGATGCTGAATTTTGTCAAAGGCTTTTTCTGCATCTATTGAGATTACCATGTGGTTTTTATCTTTCAATTTGTTAATATGGTGTATCACATTAACTGATTTTCATATATTGAAGAATCCTGGCATCCCTGGAATAAATCCAACTTAATCATGGAGTATGAGCTTTTTGATGCATTGCTGAATTCTGTTTGCTAAAATTTTGTTAAGAATTTTTGCATTTATCTTCATTAGTGATATTGGCCTGTAGTTTTCTTTTTATGTTGTCTTTGTCTGGTTTTGTTATCAGATGATGGTCACCTCATAGAATGGGTTTGGAAGTGTTTCTTCCTCTGCAATTTTTTGAAAGAGTTTTAGAAGGATAGGCACTAGCTCTTCTCTAAATGTTTGATAGAATTCTCCTGTGAAGCCATCTGGTCCTGGACTTTTGTTTTTCATGAGATTTTTAATTACAGCTTCAGTTTCAGTGCTTGTAATTGGGTTGTTCATAATTTCTATTTCTTCCTGATTCAGGCTTAGAAAATTGAACTTTTCTAATAACCTGTCAATTTCTTCCAGGTTATCCATTGCATTGCCATCTAGTTCATAATAGTATCTTATAATCCTTTGTATTTCTGCATTGTCTGTTGTAACCTCTCTTTTTTCATTTCTATCTTCTTTTTTTTTTATTCTTCTCCCTTTTTTTCTTGATGAGTTTGGCTAAATGTCTGTCTTTTTTTTTTTATCTTCTCAAAGAACCAGTTTTTAGTTTTATTAATCTTTATTATTGTTTCTTTCATTTCTTTTATATTTATTTCTGGTAGGATTTTTATGATTTCTTTTCTACAAAATTTGTGAGGTTTTTTCTTCTTATTTTTCCAGTTGTTTTAGGCATAAAGTTAGGTTGTCTATTTGATGTTTTGCTTGTTTCTTGAGGTAGGACTGTAATACTATAAACATCCCTCTTAGAACTGCTTTTACTATATCCCATAGATTTTGAGTTGTCATGTTTTCATTGTTATTAGTTTCCAGAAATTTTTTTATTTCCCTTTTGATTTTTTCAGTAACCTGTTTGTTATTTAGAAGCATACTGTTTGATCTTCATGTGCTTGTATTTTTTAGTTTTTTTCTTGTAATTGATATCTAGACTCATAATGTTATGGTCAGAGAAGATTTTTGATACAATTCAATTTTCTCAAATTTACTGAGGTTTGAGATGTAACCCAAGATGTGGTCCATTCTGGAGAATGTTCCACATGCACTTGAGAAGAAGGTATATTCTTTTGCATTTGGATAGAATGTCCTGAAAATATCTATGAGATCTATCTCCTCTACGTATCATTTAAATCTTGTGTTTCCTTATTAATTTCTATTTTGATGAATGGTCCATTGGTGTGAGTGGGGTGTTAAAGTATCCTACTGTTGTGTTACTGTCAATTTCTCCTTTTAGTCTGTTAGAGTTTGTCTTATGTACAGAGATGCTCCTATGTTGGGTGCATAGATATTTACAATTGCTGTCTTCCTCTTGGATTGATCCCTTGTTTTTTATGTAGAGCCCTTCCTTATCGTTTTTTCTGTATTTTAAGGTCTATTTTGTCTGATGTGAGATTTGCTGTTCCAACATTCTTTTGCTTCCCATTTGCATGGAATATATTTTCCCATCCTCTCACTTTCAGTCTATATGTGTCTTTAGTTCTGAAGTTCGTTTCTTGTAGCCAGCATATATATGGGTCTTGATTTTGCATCCATTCAGCCAGTTTGTATCTTTTAGTTGGAGTATTTAATCCATTTATGTTTAAAGTAATTATTAATGTATATGTTTCAATTTCCATTTTCTTAATTGTCTGCAGTTGATTTTGTAGATCTTTTTCTTCTCTGTATTTCTTGTATGTATAAGTCCCTTTAACATTTGTTGTAAAGCTTGTTTGGTGGTACTGAATTCTCTCAACTTTTGCTTGCCTGAAAAGCTTTTTATTTCTCTACCAATTTTGAATGATTTCCTTGCTGGGTAAGTAATTTTTGTTGTAGTTCGTCCCTTTCAGTACTTTAAATAAATCCTGCCATTCATTGGCCTGCAGAGTTTCTGCTAAAAGATAAGCTGTTAGCTGTGTTGTATTTCCTTTGTATGTTACTTGTTGCTTTTCCCTTGCTGCTTTTAACATTCTTTCTTTTTGTTTAGTCTTTGTTAGTTTGATTTGTAAGTCTTGGCATGTTTCTCCCTGGATTTATCCTGTATGGGACTCTTTGCACCTCTTGGACTTGATTGATTATGTACTTTTCCATGTTGGGGAAATTTTCAACTATAACCTCTTCAAAAATTTCCTCATACCCTTTATTTCTCTCTTCTTCCTCTGGACCTCTCTAATTTGAATGTTGGTGTGTTTGATATTGTCCCAGAGGAGGACTATCCTCAGTTTCTTTTTCTTTCTTTCTTTCTTCTTCTTCTTTTTTTTTTTTTACTTTATTCTGCTCTTCAGAAGTTATTTTCACTATTTTATCTTCCACCTCACTGATTTGTTCTTCTGCTTCAGAATTCCCTCTAGAGTATGTTTAATATCAGTAATTGAGTTCTTTGTCTCAGTATGTTTATTCTCTTATTCTTCTAGGTCTTTGTTAGTTGCTTCTTGCATTTTTTCCATTTGGTTTTCAAGGTTTTTGATCATCTTTACTATCATTATTCTGAATTCTTTTTCAGGTATTTTGCATATTTCCTTTTCATTTATTTGGACTTCTGTGTTTCTAGTTTGTCCCTTCATTTCTACTGTATTTCTCTGTCTTTTCTTTTGTTTTCTTTTTCTTTAAAGTTATTGTGTTTGAGGTTTCCTTTTCCCAGGCTTCAGTGCTGAATTCTTTCTTCCTTTTGGTTTCTGCCCTCCTAAGTTTGGTCCAGTGGTTTGTGTAAGCTTCATAAAGGGTGAGATTTCTGCTGAGGTTTTGTTTGTTTGCTTTTCCTCAGATGGGCAAGGCTGAGTGAGGTGGTAATCTTGTCTGATGATGATTGTGTTTGTATTTTTGTTTTGTTTGTTGTTTACATGAAGTGTCCTGTACAAGGTGCTACTGGTGGTTGAGTGATGGGTTTTGTATTCAAGGGATTTCCTTTGTGTGAGTTTTCACTACCTGATACTCCCTAGGGCTTGTTCCCTGTTAGTCTAGGGTTGAAGTCAGTGCTCCCACTCCAAAAGCTCAGGGCTTGATCTCTGGTCAGGAATAAGGATTCCACAATTGGTTTTTTATGGCATTAAAAGAGATTAAAAGAAATACCCAAAAATGAGAAACCCAAGGTGAACCCCAGACAAATGGCAGTTATAAAATCAAGCAAATAATAATTAAAATAAGTAAATATACAGATACACATATACACCCATAAGCAAAATCAAACTGTTCAAAAAATTTTTTGTCGACCTGGTGAAAAAGGAAATAAAAAATTATATTTAACAAGTGAGATCAAAGCTAACTAACTTGCAAACTGGAAAAAAAAAAAAAGTAAAGCAAGGTGCCAAGTGAAGAAACACGTGATGATAAGAAAACTAACATATATGTTGATAGGAAAGGAAAGAGACAAAAGAAAGAAAGAATAGATGATGCAAAGTTAAATAGAGGTAAAGGAAGAAAATTTATGTATATTAAAGATTAACTGCAAGTGGAACAAAAGAATAAAAGTAGAAAAACATATAATAGGTTTAAAAATTAAAAAAAAAAAGAAAAGAAAAAGAAAAAAAGAAAAACTTCATAGAACTGCAAAAGCCCAACATAGAAGTAGAGGTATATAACAGCAGTAAAAAGTGTGCCTGAATATACACATATACATATACACTTACAAGTAAAATCAAAACAGTCAAACAAAAATAAAGTACAATATATTGACCTGGCGAACAAAGGAACCCAAAAATTATATCTACCAGTTAAGAACAAAGCTAACTAAAGCACAAACTGTAAAATAAAACTAAAGCAAGGTGCCAAATTGGGGAATGAGTTCAGTTCAGTCACTCAGTCGTGTCCTACTCTTTGCAACCCTATGAATCACAGCAAGCCAGGCCTCCCTGTCCGTCACCAAATGCCAGAGTTCACTCAGACTTGCGTCCATTGAGTCAGTGATGCCATTCAGCCATCTCATCTTCGGTCGTCCCCTTCTTCTCTTGCCCCTCCCCAATCCGTCCCAGCATCAAGGTCTTTTCCAATGAGTCAACTCTTCTCATGAGGTGGCCAAAGTAGTGGAGTTTTAGCTTCAGCATCATTCCTTCCAAAGAAATCCCCAAAGCTCAAAATTCAGAAAATGAAGATCATGTCATCTGGTCTTATCACTTCATGGGAAATAGATGCGGAAACAGTAGAAACAGTGTCAGACTTTAGTTTTTTGGGCTCCAAAATCACTGCAGATGGTGACTGCAGCCATGAAATTAAAAGATGCTTACTCTTTGGAAGAAAAGCTATGACCAAACTAGATAGTATATTCAAAAGCAGAGACATTACTTTGCCAACTAAGGTCCATCTAGTCAAGGNAGGGTGTGGGGCGGGAGCGGGGAGGTGGGGGTCGGGATTGGGAGTTCATGTACACTCGTGGCTGATTCATGTCAATGTGTAGCAAAACGAATACAGTATTGTAAAGCAAAACAAACTAAAAAATAAAAAATTAAAGAAAAAAATAAAAATAAAAAATGAAAAATAAAGAGGAAGAAAAAAAAAAGGAAAACTCCACAAAACTGCAAAAGTTCAATATAGAAGTAGAAACTTACCAGTTCAGTTCAGTCGCTCAGTTGTGTCTGACTCTTTGTGACCCCGTGAATCCTGTCCATCACCAACTCCTGGAGTCCACCCAAACCCATGTCCATTGAGTCAGTGATGCCATCCAACCATCTCATCCTCTTTTGTCCCCTTATCCTTCTTCCCTCAATCTTTCCCAGCATCAGGGTCTTTTCAAATGAGTCAGCTCTTCACATCAGGTGGCCATAGTATTGGAGTCCCAGCTTCAACATCAGTCCTTCCAATGAACACCCAGGAGTGATCTCCTTTAAGATGGACTGGTTGGATCTCCTTGCAGTCCAAGGTACTCTCAAGAGTCTTCTCCAACACCACAGTTCAAAAGCATAAATTCTTCAGTTTATAACAACAGTAAATATAATATGACTGAGAAAATATAAAAGGTCAAAAGCCTAATTACATTTCATAGTTCAAATAAAATTGAAAACTGCAACAGATAGAGGGGGAAAATAAAGAAAAAAGAAAAAGTCCAAAAGTAGCTAAAGAACAACTTAAAACATAAGGAAAATAAACATTTTTGAATCACTGCTGTAGAAGCCTTTCCCTCTCTGGAAGTCACAGTCCACCTCACCTTCCTAGGATGCCCACCAACAGTGTGCTGCTCTTTGGATCGGCTGTGGGAGCAGCTCAGATTCTAATTTGGTCCTACTCCTGTCTGTTCTTGTCTCCAATGTGTGTTTACTTTTGTGGGGGCTTTCTATGTCCTTTTATATATTCCATAGACACAGAGTCTGCCTAGTTGATCCTGTGGATTTAATCTTGTCAATTGTACAGCTGGTGGGAAGGTTTGGGGTCTTCTTCCTTAGCCACACTGCCCCTGGGTTTCAACTGTGGTTTTATTTCCACCTCTGCATGTGTTTTGTCCACTGGGGTTTGCTCCTGAGGCTGCACTGGAAGACTTAGTTCTGCTCTGGTGAGGGACAGGTGTGGAGGTGGTGCAGCTGCTTGGATCACAAGGGTTCTGGCAGCACCGGGTACTCAGGGTAGTTGGTGGCTAAGGCAGCAATAATATAGTGCTCTAGAAGGGTATGGCAACCAGTACTGGCCAATACTCTCCAGTATTCTTTCCTAGAGACTCCCTGACAGAGAAGCCTGGCAAGTTAGTTCTCAGGGTCACAAAGAGTTGGACACGATCAAAGCGACCCTACGTACTTACATGCAAGACTTTTTTGACTGTTACACCTCTGCCCCAGTGAGGGTTGAGCATAAACGTGATGCAGCTGCTTAGCTTGTGAGGACCCTGATGACTCCAAGTGTGTAGCATACAGGGACTGCCTCCACTGCAGGAGTTTATGGCCCTATCAGAGTCTTATTTTGAGCCTCCTGTAGATGGAGATCAGAAAGCTTCTTGGGTCAATCTTTCTTCGTAGCTCTGCCCATTCAGGCACTTAGAGGGCTTCCTTACCTGGGGTCCTTCTCTTTTGTTTGGCCCATTAGACACATAGAGCATCCTCCCCACCCTTACCCTGGATGGGGTCCTACTCTGGAGATCAGCACATCAGGCACTTAAATGTGCACCCTGGGTGGGGTCCAACTCTGTAGTTCAGTGCCTCAGAATTTGATGGGCCAGCCTCTATTGTTCAGCTGCCGATGCTGGCCTGTGGGAGAGAGAGAGGCTATGGTGATGGCTCCACCCTCTACACGTTTGCAGTAGTACCTTGCTTCCATGGCTGCCTGGCATTCTTCCAAGGCATTTTCCACCCCACCACAATCATCTCCCTCACATCCCTTGATCCATCTCTCTGCAGTCAACAGAAGCCTCACCCTGGGATTGCTCCATAATCCCTAACTCCAGCTCATAATCGCTTCACCTTCCAGTGGACCTGCCTCCCTCTCTTGGGTATGTATGGCTGAGGTAAAGACCGTCTGATTCTCATTCCATTTAGGCTGCCACAGACTAGCTGTTTTATTCTCAGCCTTAAATGTTTCTTCTCCTACTCAGGCAATTGCCCCAATATGGGAATCGGACCCCTGCTTCAGTCATCGGACCCCCTGCCCCACTGGGGGCAAGTCCAGTTTTACAAACACTATGGTTTTACCCCTAGTTCCTTCATCCTACTGAGTTTTGCATGGTTCTATATATCCGTTTCCAGTCATTAGGTACTCTTGATAACTCTCAGTTGGTGTCCTGCATGCACTTCTGTGTCTGAAGGTGTATTCCTGATGTATCCATGGAGAGAGATGTACTCCATGTCCAGCTGCTCCTCTGCCATTTTGTTCTCTCCTATATTCTTTTATAAGGTAAATATTAACATTCCAGGTCAAAACAAGTATTATCTTAATTGTTTTAATATGATTCTTGGGGAAAATTAAAAAAAAAAAAAAACAAATTTAAGATAAATATGTAACTTACAAGGAAATTTCCTAATCAAAAAGCTGATTGTAGGTCTAAGAGAAAAAAAAAATTCTAGGAAGTCAAATATACATGTCTTTTATTTAAATTGGTTAAGATATTATAGAATCTTTACCAATATTTTCAGATTAGAATATATTTCAATGAAAAAAATAAATCTCCAATGTTTTATTCTTCTAATCAACAAGTATTTGGTTTGTTTAGTTATATAGCAGATAAAAATTAATGAAATGATTTGCACATACCTATAATGAATCATCATGTATCATGAAAATACATATCTATGAGAACATTTAAACCCAACCAACTACTCATGCCTTTTCTTATCCTGTTGCATTAACTCTCCTAATAATTTTCCATTGAGAAAAGTTTAATATGATAGCAACACAGAGTGTTGTTGAGTCTCACTGTGTTAGAGACATTCAGGAAAGCAGGAGAGATGTGAGAGGAGAATGGTTAAAGTAACAGTGAATAAATTATTTGACCTGTTGCCCAGGTTTTAGAATTTTTGGTTTTAAAATGTTGGAAGATTTATGGGTATGCTTGCCATTAAATATACATATATTTCTCAATTTTTCAGGGAAAAAAGTAACTTTTTAAAAGTCTGAATGCAGTTATGGATACATCATGTAAGGAATAAAGTTTTTTGTTTTGTTTTGTTTTCCTTCCTAGTAATCACAGCTGCTAGAGAAAAAGGTGGCAGGAAGAAGCAGCAGGACAGGCAGCAGGAAAGCCATCTGCTTTGCAGACAGCAATATGTAGTTCTTTGGGACTGTTGATTAAACAAGTCAATTCAACATTTTTTTTCTTTGAGAAAAATATTTTGAGATCATATATTCAGTGAGTAGGTCATTTTTTACCAAGAAAATGAAATCTCCATTTTAGTTTTACATTTCTTCCTGTGTTAAGCTGCTCTGTCTGTGATACCCTCTAACATTATCAGATCTAGATAGTGTTATCTTATTTTCATATGAACTATGCAATCAATTATGGACAATTCAGGTCATAATTTCACTCATCTCACTTAGAAATTTATGAGTTAGACATAATTTGTTAGATGCTGTTAAAGCATACAAAATAACTATAGAAATGCCTGGAGTTAGTTATCATTAATTTGCACTACAAATATTTGTTTTCTTTTTTATTACATCACATCATCACTTTTTCAAGAAGGGAAGTGGGAAATCAATTAAGCCCACAATGTTCAGCTTTGGTAGATAATAGCTTAGAGTCCTAACTAAAACCTTGAAGAGGTTTTCCTGAAATTTCCTTCCTTATATATAACCAATAAAAATTGCAATTTGACCCCTTACCAACCACTTTTTTTTTAAATGACTTAAACTTGACACCTTATAAAAATTGTGTAATCATATGCATAACTGAGACATATTTGCAAAACTGAGTCTAACCACTCATTTTTCTCTCCCAAAACGGTTTATGAGAATAACAAGAAATTAAGTTGAATGGAATTTTATTAATTCTTCTTTCACTTACTTCAGTTCTCTTTATTTTGCCCAAAGCAGAGGAAATTAATTAAGATACAAATAATACGAGATCAGAAGCAATTAAACTGGTATCAATTTCCCTTAATTAAGTCTCTTAACTTGGCAGTTTATCATTTTGGCCCTTTTTTTTTTCAGCTATAACTGAACAAATTGTCAGATGTCTCAGGGAAGACGGATATTTAGTATATTTGTATATGTATTGTAGAAATACATCTTTGTTAATACAGAATAATTTAATTTCCTTTAAAAGTGTTTACTAAGTTAACTAATTATAAAGGAAAACAGTAGAAAAATAAACATTTTCAAAAAGAAGACAAATGTGAATTCAGTTTTGCCTGGAGAGTTGAAGCCCTCAACGTTTGTGATTACTTGCATCCTCATCCAAAGAGATGGCATGCTTAAAATCTCCAAACACTATCACTTCTTTGCCTTTCCCAAGTCTCTGTCAAAACAAACCATAACTCTTGATAGGAAAAAAAAAAAAGCATAATGAAAAGTACATAGTAACAGATAAACAAGTTATTATATTTGTGTCAAAGGCATTCATTAGCAAATTAAACTATTAAAATATTAAATTAACTATTTCACCAAATTAAGTGAGTAATACAAAACTAATAGGATAAATGAACTTAGACCGAAGATTTGACTTTTTTTTTTTTTTAATCTCTCACTTCATTTTGGAAAATACTGGTTAGAAATATTTTATTATGATAACAACTCTTAAACTGAATTGTACCTAGGTTCTCACTGAGAATTGGATGAAATAGGTACAGAAACACCACAATGTCAATTTATATACACAGAAGTCTTGCACTCTCACTTGCTTCCTGCTTTACTCTCTCCCTCACTTTCCCCTCCTTTCACTCTTCTTCCTTCTCTCTCTTTCTCACACAAATCCATATCTCAAACATTGACACACACACAGAGTTGTTTAAAATTTTGGTAAGTGTTGTAAACCTCTTAAATTTTGTGCCAGAATATAGATTTTAGAAACAAAATGTAGATTAAAGATTATTTTTTAAAATGCTACTCTTTTAGCTACCTTTCCTGCCACATATCACATTCTACCCTAGAGTCTATAATATTGCATGGTTTAATCCATTTCATCATTCAAACCTCAATTATCAATTCCCTAGAGTTGACCTAAAGAGAAAAGCCAATTTTGTCACTCTACACTCTCTATCTCATTATCTTTTTTATTTGGTTCATGGTATTAATTGCATTTGAGGTTGTCTTTTTCATTTATTAGACTACTTATTTCTTTTTTATCTATCTTTGATGCTGCTGCTGCTGCTAATTCACTTCAGTCATGTCTGACTCTGTGCGACCCCATAGATGGAAGCCCACCAGGCTCAGCGGTTCCTGGGATTTTCTGGGCAAGAACACTGGAGTGGGTTGTCATTTTTATCTATGCTTACCAGTTTATATTACATGAGAGAATTAACAAATATTGTTTTAGTAATTGCTATAATAAAAACACTGATAACAATGGCAGTGCCTTTGCCTTTGACTGTGTGGATTACAACAAACTGTGAACGATTCTTCAAGAAATGCAAATAACAGACGACATTACCTGCCTCCTGAGAAACATGTATGCAGGACAAGAAGTTAAATACAAACAAGAAAAAACAAAATGGTTCAAAAATGGGGAAGGAGTGCATAAAGGCTGTGTATTGTCACCATACTTATTTAGCTTTTAACCATCATGCTAAAATAACAGCCTGGATTAATCACAAACTGGAATCAAGATTTCTGGAAGAAATATCAATAAACTCAGTTCAGTTAGTTCATTCGCTCAGTCGTGTCCAACCCTTTGTGACCCCATGAATGCAGCAAGCCAGGCCTCCCTGTCCATCACCAACTCCCGGAGTTCACTCAAACTCATGTCCATAGAGTCAGCGATCCCATTGAGTCATTTCATCCTCTGTCGTCCTCTTCTCCTCCTGCCCCTAATCGCTCCCAGAATCAGAGTCTTTTCCAATGAACCAGCTCTTCACATGAGGTGGCCAAAGTATTGGAGTTTCAGCTTTACCATCATTCCTTCCAATGAAGACCCAGGACTGATCTCCTTTAGCATATACTGATTGGATCTCCTTGCAGCTCAAGGGATTCTCGAATCTTCTCCAACACCACAGTTCAAAAGAATCTATTCTTCAGTGCTCAGCTTTCTTCACAGTCCAACTCTCACATCCATGCATGACCACTGGAAACACCATATCCTTGACTAGACAGAACTTTGTTGGCAAAGTAATGTCTCTGCTTTTCAATATGCTGTCTGGGTTGGTCATAACTTTCATTCCAAGGAGTTAACGTCTTTTAATTTCATGGCTGCAGTCACTATCTGCAGTGATTTTGGAGCCCCCCAAAATAAAGTCTGACACTGTTTCCACTGTTTACCCATCTATTTGCCATGAAGTGATGGGACCAGATGCCATGATCTTAGTTTTCTGAATGTTGAGCTTTAAGTCAACTTTTTCACTCTCCTCTTGCACTTTCATCAAGAGGCTTTTCAATTCCTCTTCACTTTCTGCCATAAGGGTTGTGTCATCTGTATATATAAAGTTATTGATATTTCTCCCAGCAATCTTGATTCCAGCTTGTGCTTCTTCCAGCCCAGTGTTTCTCATGAAATTAAATAAGCAGGGGGACAATATACAGTCTTGACATATTCCTTTTCCTATCTGGAACCAGTCTGTTGTTCCATGTCTAGTTCTAACTTTTTCTTCCTGAGCTGCATATAGGTTTCTCAAGAGACAGGTCAGGTGGTCTGGCATTCTCATCTCTTTCAGAATTTTCCACATTTTATGTGATCCACACAGTCAAAGGCTTTGGCATAGTCAGTAAAGCAGAAATAGATATTTTTTTTCTGGAACTCTCTTGCTTTTTGGATGATCCAGCAGATGTTGGCAATTTAATCTCTGGTTCCTCTTCCTTTTTAAAAACCAACTTGAACATCTGCAAGTCCATGGTTCATGTCCTGCTGAAGCTTGGCTTAGGGAATTTTGAGTATTACATTACTAGCGTGTGAGATGAATGCAATTGTGTGGTAGTTTGAGCATTCTTTGGCATTGACTTTCCTTGGGATTGGAATGAAAATTGACCTTTTCCAGTCCTGTGGCCACTGCTGAGTTTTCCAAGTTTGCTGGCAAATTGAGTGCAGCACTTTCACAGCATCATCTTTCAGGATTTGAAATAGCTCTACTGGAATTCCATCACCTCCACTAGTTTTGTTCATAGTGATGCTTTCTAAAGCCCACTTGAAGTCCATTTGAGAATGCCTGGCTCTAGGTGAATGATCACACCATTGTGATTATCTTGGTCATGAAGATCTTTTTTGTACAGTTTTTCTGTGCATTCTTGCCATCTCTTCTTAATATCTTCTGCTTCTGTTAGGTCCATACCATTTATGTCCTTTATCGAGCCCATCTTTGCATGAAATGTTCCCTTGGTATCTCTAATTTTCTTGAACAGATCCCTAGTCTTTCCCATTCTGTTGTTTTCCTCTATTTCTTTGAACTGATCACTGAGGAAGGCTTTCTTATCTCTCCTTCCTATTCTTTGGAACACTGCATTCAGATGCTCATATCTTTCCTTTTCTCCTTTGCTTTTCACTTCTCTTCTTTTCACAGCTATTTGTAAGTCCTCCTCAGACACCCATTTTGCTTTTTTTTTTTTTTTTTGCATTTCTTTTCCATGGAGATGGTCTTGATCCCTGTCTCCTGTACAATGTCATGAACCTCAGTCCATAGTTCATCAGGCACTCTCTCTATCACATCTAGTCCCTTAAACCTGTTTCTCACTCCACTGTATAATCACAAAGGATTTTATTAGATCATATGTAAATGGTCTAGTAGTTTCTCCTACTTTCTTCAATTTAAGTATGATTTTGGCAATAAGGAGTTCATGATCTGAGCCACAGTCAGCTCCTGGTCTTGTTTTTGCTAACTCAATAGAGCTTCTCCAACTTTGGCTGCAAAGAATATAATCAATCTGATTTCAGTGTTGACCATCTGGTGACGTCCATGTGTAGAGTCTTCTCTTGTGTTGTTGAAAAGGGTGTTTGCTATGACCAGTGCCTTCTTTTGGCAAAACCCTATTAGTCTTTGCCCTGCTTCATTCCATATTTCAAGGTCAAATTTGCCTGTTACTCCAGGTGTTTCTTGACTTCCTACTTTTGTATTCCAGTCCCCTATGATGAAAATGACATCTTTTTTGGGTGTTAGTTCTAAAAGGTCTTGTAAGTCTTCATAGAACAGTTCAACTTCAGGTTCTTCAGCATTACTGGTTGGGGCACAGACTTGGATTACTGTGATATTGAATGGTTTGCCTTGGAAACAAACAGAGATCATTGTGTCGTTTTTGAGATTGCATCCAAGTACTGCATTTCGGACTCTTCTGTTGACCATGATGGCTATTCCCTCTCTTCTGAGGGATTCCTGCCCACAGTGGTAGATAATGTGGTCATCTGAGTTAAATTCACCCATTCCAGTCCATTTTATCTAGCTGATTCCTAGAATGTTGATGTTCACTCTTGCCATCTCCTATTTAACCACTTCCAATTTGCCTTGATTCATGGACCTAACAATCCAGGTTCTTATGCCACATTGCTCTTTACAGCATTGGACCTTGCTTCTATCACCAGTCACATCCACAGCTGGGTATTGTTTTTGCTTTGGCTTCATCCCTTCATTCTTTCTGGAGTTATTTCTCCATGATCTCCAGTAGCATATTGGGTACCTACTGACCTGGGGAGTTCCTCTTTCAGTATCCTATCATTTTGAATTTTCATACTTTTCATGGGATTCTCAAGGCAAGAATACTGAAGTTGTTTGTCATTCCCTTCTCCAGTGATCACATTTTGTCAGACCTCTCCACCATGACCCACCCATCTTGGGTGGCCCCACATGGCGTGGCTTAGTTTCAGTGAGTTAGACGAGGTTGTTGTCCATGTGATCAGACTCACTAGTTTTCTGTGATTATGGTTTCAGCGTGTCTGCCCCCTGATGCCCTCTAGCAACACCTACCATCTTACTTGGGTTTCTCTTACCTTGGATGTGGGGTATCTCTTCATGGCTGCTCCAGCAAAGTGCTGCTTCTGCCCTTAACTTGGACAATGTGTTTCTCCTCACAGTCGCTCCTCCTGACCTTGAAGGTGGAGTACTCCTTTCAGCCCTCTTGTGCCCATATATCCACCTCTCCTTGGACGTGGAGTTGCTCCTTTTGGCTGCTGTCCCTGACCTCTAGGCTGGGTAGCTGCTCTTAGCCAGTCTTCTGCAGGGTTCATCTCATTGATAACCTCAGATACACAGATAATACCATCATTATGGCAGAAAAGAAGAGGAACTTAAGTGTCTCTTGATGAAGGTGAAAGAGGAGAGTAAAAAATCTGGCTTAAAACTCAACATTAAAGAAACTAAGATCATGGCATCCAATCCCATCACTTCATGATGTATAGATGGGGAAAGAATGTAAACAGTGAGAGACTTTATTTTTCGGGTCTCCAAAATCACTGCCGATGGTGACTGCAGCCATGAAATTAAAAGATGATCACTCCTTGGAAGAAAAGCTATGACAAACCTAGACAACATATTAAAAAGCAGAGACATTTCTCTGCTGACAAAGGTCCATCTACTCAAAGCTATGTTTTTTCCCGTAGTCATGTATGGATGTGAAAGTTGGACCATAAAGAAGGCTGAGCACTGAAAAATTGCTGTTTTGAACTGTGGTGTTGAAGAACTCTCTTGAGAGTCCCTTGGAATGCAAGGAGATCAAACCAGTCAATCCCAAAGGAAATCAACCCTGAATATTCATTGGAATATTTGACACTGAAGCTTCAATGCTTTGACCACCTGATGTGAAAAGCAGACTCATTGAAAAGACCGTGGTACTGGGAAGGCAGGAAGAGAAGGGGAGGAAATAGGATGGTATGGTTGGTTGACATCACTGACTCAATGAACATGAATTTGAGCAATCTCTAGGAGATGGTGAAAGACAGGAAAGACTGGCATGCTGCATTCCGTGGGGTCATAAAGATTTGGACTCCATTGAGCAACTGAACAGCAATAATGCCAAACTCAAAGAAATAGTCAATAAATTCTTTTTGGAAGAAAATGAAAAGTGAGTGAATGCTATATCTCTAAAAATATTAATGAATGTTCCTAATCATTTGCATTATAATTTCATTTCTAACTCTTTTCTTAAAAAATAGAATTTATTTAATACATGAATCTGTTTTTTTCTATCTTGTTCATGTAGATAAGACCATAGCCTCCTCTTAACTAGTGAAGAGCCAGATAAAGTTTTAAAAGCAACATTAAAGATACAATTTCAATATTCCAGATTACTGTATTTGTTGTAATGGAGTAATGGCCCCTTTAAAATTCAGTGTCCATTGATGGTCAGGAAACAAGTATTACAATGAATCTAAAATATTTGAATGTTACAAATGAAAAATTAAATATACAACTTTTTTCTGAGTAAGAATTGCTTTATGTTATCTTAGAACTTTGCACATATATTTTTCATTAATTATATGGAACTGTAACAAAAAATTTACTTGGTTTTAGAATGAATAAGACATGTCTTTTCCTCCTACTTTTTTTCACATAATACAAGTGTGGGAATTAGTAATACTTCAAGTACTGTATGTGAGGAAGAATGTAAAATATCTTAGGCTAAAATATCTTAGGCTCAGGATAGAGCAGAATGAGAAATAAAGCTCATAAAATGAATTAATGAAACAAGAAATAACAATAACAGACATATTTTCAGTTATACAAATATATATAGGAAAGTATGTTTCCTTACTTATATATTAAAATGTTCCACAGAAAAGTTGCTAGTACTAAACTTTAGTCCTCAGAATATTTTCTCATTTGATATTTATATGTGGCAGTAACATGCTTGCTTAAAATGCACAGATCATGCATTCTTTGGTAGTTGATTTCAATATACATTAAACAATTGAAAAGTGCTATGTTCTAATTTATAGGGCCTAACTGATTAAATCTTTTGGGAAAAATCACAAAAAATTTATGTGACGTGCATTTTCCATCGACAGTCAGCATCGTACATTTTATGAAATCAAGAGATTTTGAATAACGTTTTAACTATTCATTATGTACTGCAATTATTTTTGCCATCAAAAGAAATATATAGCAACATTAACTTGAATTAAAAAGAAGATACTTTTATTTCCTTGAGACAGTTCAAAGTTTTCAGATTTAGCTTAGTCCTTAAAGTTATAATGTGGCACATTTTATATACTAACATGCATTTTTGAACGGATATGAAAAAGTTCACTGAAATCTATTTTCATGAATGTTAAGATTATTTTTTGCTTATATTTTTTAAAAACAGTGTGGGAATCTGATTCTAAATGAAATGAAAGTTTTGTACTTACTCTTGCCTAGAAAATCCCATGGATAGAGGAGCCTGGTGCAGGCTACTGTCCATGGGGTTGCAAAGAGTTGGACACAACTGAGCAATGTCACTTTCACTTATAAAGTATTTTGGGGAGATAAATCTATTAACAAGCAAAAATTTATTACTCAGCCATTAAAAAGAATACATTTGAATCAGTTCTAATGAGGTGGATGAAGCTGGAGCCAATTATACAGAGTGAAGTAACCCAGAAAGAAAAACACCAATATAGTATACTTACACATATATATGGAATTTAGAAAGATGGTAATGATAAACCTGTACACGAGACAGCAAAAGAGACACAGATGTATAGAACAGCCTTTTGGACTCTGTGGGAGAGGGAGAGGGAGGGATGATTTGGGAGAATGGCAGTGCAACATGTATGATATCATAAGTGAAAACCAGTCTAGGTTCAATGCAGGATGCAGGATGCTTGGGACTGAGGCACGGGGATAATCCAGAGAGATGGTGTGGAGCGGGAGGGGGGAGGTGGGATCGGGATTGGGAGTTCATGTCAATGTATAGCAAAACGAATACAGTATTGTAAAGCAAAACAAACTAAAAAAATAAAAATTAATTTAAAAAAAAGGAGAGAAAATCAAATCATATAAAATAATCACAGAAACCACAAATGGAAGAAAACCAATGGAAGACAAAAATAGAGACAAAAAAAAAAGGGTAATGACTTGAAAACATTAACAAATATGTTAATCCAACTGTGTTAATAAAAACTTTAAAACATCAAAAAAAATAAATAAAATAAAATAAAATAAAAAGAACCAAACTAACTATGGCCATATACACTCTACTACTGGTGCCACTATTGCTATTTACTATTATTACTAATTAAATGTCAGTAACAAACCATAATTATTGAATAGTTTCTATGTACAAGGAAATACCTCATTCAACCCTCACAACAAACCTATAAGCTAACATTTATTCCTTTATTATATGATTTAAAACCTAGTTCAGAAAAATTGAATAATGGAGACGAGGTCATAAATTAAAAAATTAATAAAAATTCAACTAGGTATTCTGGTATAGTAAATTCATAGCAGTCTCTAAAAACAAATATTTTATTTACATGATTATATTAACAAATTTCTCAGAAGATGGTTACTTATTTTATTACTGTTTTAACTTTTCCATAAATCAAGGAAAATTGAAGTGGTAAACAGGAGAAGGCCAGAGTGAACATAAACATTTTAGGAATCAGTGAACTGAAAAGGACTGGAATGGGGAAATTAATTCAGATGACTATTATATCTACTACCGTGGGCAAGAAACCTTAAGAGGAAGTGGAGTAGCCCTCATAGTCAATAAAAGACTAAGAAATGCAGTAGTTGGATGCAATCTTTGAAAACGACAGAATGATCTCTGTTTCCAAGGCAAACCATTCAATATCACAGTAAACCACGTCTATCACAACCACTAATGCAGAAGAAGCTGAACAGTTCCATGATAAACTACATGACCCTATAGAACTATCACCAAAAAAAGATGTCCTTTTATCATAGGGGCCTGGAATGCAAAAGTAGGAAGTCAAGAGATCCCTAGAGTAACAGAAAAGTGTGGCCTTGGAGTACAAAATGAATCAGGGAAAAGACAAACAGAGTTTTGCCAAGAGAACACATTGGTCATAGCAGACATCCTCTTCCAACAATACCAGATGACTCTACACATGGATATCATCAAATAGTCAATAGAGAAATCAAATTGATTATCTTTTTTTTTTTTTTTCAGTCGAAGATTGAGAAGTTCTATACAGTCAGCAAAAATAAGACCAGGAACTGGCTGCAGCTCACATCATAAACACCTTATTGCCAAATTCAGACTTAAATTGAAGAAAGTAGGGAAAACCACTAGACCACTCAGTTCAGTTCAGTTGCTCAGTTGTGTCCGACTCTTTGCAACCCCATGAATCGCAGCATGCCAGGTCTCCCTGTCCATCACCAATCTTGGGAGTTCACTAAGACTCATGTCCATCAAGTCAGTGATGTCATCCAGCCACATCATTCTCTATTGTCCCCTTCTCCTCCTGCCCACAATCCCTCCCAGCATCAGAGTTTTTTCCAATGAGTCAACTCTTCCCATGAGGTGGGCAAAGTACTGGAGTTTCAGCTTTAGCATCATTCCTTCCAAAGAAATCTTAGGGCTGATCTCCTTCAGAATGGACTGGTTTGATCTCCTTTCAGTCCAAGAGTCTTCTCCAACACCACAGTTCATAAAGCATTAATTCTTCGGCGCTCAGCCTTCTTCACAGTCCAACTCTCACATCCATACATGATCATTGGAACAACCATAGCCTTGATTAGACGGATATTAGTCGGCAAAGTAATATCTCTGCTTTTGAATATGCTATCTAGGTTGATCATAACTTTTCTTCCTAGGAGTAAGCATCTTTAATTTCATGGCTGCAATCACCATCTGCAATGATTTTGTAGCCCAAAAACTAAAGTCTGACACTGTTTCCACTGTTTACCCATCTATTTCCCATGAAGTGATGGGACTGGATGCCATGATCTTCGTTTTCTGAATGTTGAGCTTTAAGCCAACGTTTTCACTCTCCTCTTTCACTTTCATCAAGAGGCTTTTTAGTTCCTCTTCACTTTCTGCCATAAGGATAGTGTCATCTGCATATCTGAGGTTATTGATATTTCTCCCAGCAAATTTGATTCCAGCTTGTGTTTCTTCCAGCTCAGTGTTTCTCTTGATGTACTCTGCATATAAGTTAAATAAGCAGGGTGACAATATACAGCCTTGATGTACTCCTTTTCCTATTTGGAACCAGTCTGTTGTTCCATGTCCAGTTCTAATTGTTATTGTTGACCTACACACAGATTTCTTAAGACTCAGGTTAAATGGTTTTGTATTTCCATCTCTCTCAGAATTTTCCACAGTTTATTGTGATCCACATAGTCAAAGGCTTTGGCATAGTCAATAAAGCAGAAATAGATGTTTTTCTGGAACTCTCTTGCTTTTTCCATGATCCATCGGATGTTAGCAATTTGATCTCTGGTTCTTCTGCCTTTTGTAAAACCAGCTTGAACATCAGGAAGTTCATGGTTCACGTATTGCTGAAGCCTAGCTTGGAGAATTTTGAGCGTTACTTTACTAGCATGTGAGATGAGTGCAATTGTGCAGTAGTTTGAGCATTCTTTGGCACTGTTTTCTTCAGGATTGGAATGAAAACTGCCCTTTTCCATTCCTGTGGTCACTGCTGAGTTTTCCAAATTTGGTGAGATATTGAGTGCAGAACTTTCACAGCATCATCTTTCAATATTTGAAATAGCTCAACTGGAATTCCATCACCTCCACTAGCTTTGTTTGTAGTGAAGCTTTCTAAGGCCCACTTGACTTCACATTCCAGGATGCCTGGCTCTAGGTGAGTGATCACACCATTGTAATTATCTGGGTTGTGAAGATGTTTTTTGTACAGTTCTGTGTATTCTTGCCGCCTCTTCCTTGCTTCTGTTAGGTCCATACCATTTCTGTCCTTTATTGAGCCAATCTTTGCATGAAATATTTCCTTGGTATCTCTAATTTTCTTGAAGAAATCTCTAGTCTTTCCCATTCTGTTGTTTTCCTCTATTTCCTTGCATTGATCACTGAAGAAGGCTTTCTTATCTCTCCTTGCCATTCTTTGGAACTCTGCATTCAGGTGCTTATATCTTTCCTTTTCTTCTTTGTTTTTCGCCTCTCTTCTTTTCACAGATATTTGTAAGGCCTCCCCAGAGAGCCATTTTGCTTTTTTGCCTTTCTTTTCCATGGGGATGATCTTGATCACTGTCTCCTGTACAATGTCAGGAACCTCAGTCCATAATTCATCAGGCACTCTATCTATCAGATCTAGTCCCTTAAATCTATTTCTCACTTCCACTGCATAATCATAAGGAAATTGATTTATGTCATACCTGAATGGTCTATTGGTTTTCCCTGCTTTCTTCAATTTAAGTCTGAATTTGACAATAAGGAGTTCGTGATCTGAGCCACTGTCAGCTCCTGGTCTTGTTTCTGTTGACTCTATAGAGCTTCTCCATCTTTGGCTACAAAGAATATAATCAGTCTGATTTCAGTGTTTACCATCTGGTGATGTCCATAAGTAGAGTCTTCTCTTGTGTTGTTGGAAGAGGGTATTTGCTATGACCAGTGCATTTTCTTGGCAAAACTCTATTAGTCTTTTCCCTGCTTCATTCTGTATTCCAAGGCCAAATTTGCCTGTTACTGCAGGTGTTTCTTAAATTCCTACTTTTGCATTCCAGTCCCCTATAATGAAAAGGACATCCTTTTTGGGTGTTAGTTGTAAAAGGTCTTGTAGTCTTCATAGAACTGTTCAGGTTCTTCAGCATTACTGGTTGGGGCACAGACTTGGATTACTGTGATATTGAATGGTTTGCCTTGGAAATGAACAGAGATTATTCTGTCATTTTTGAGATTGCATCCAAGTACTGCATTTTGGACTCTTTTGTTGACCATTATGGCTACTCCATTTCTTCTGAGTGATTCCTGCCCCTAGTAGTAGTAGATATAATCATCATCTGAGTAAAATTCACTCATTTCATTCTATTTTAGTTCACTGACTCCTAGAATGTCAACGTTCACTCTTGCCATCTCTTGTTTGACCTCTTCCAATTTGCCTTGATTCATGGACCTGACATTCCTGGTTCCTATGCCATATTGCTCTTTATAGCATCGGACCTTGCTTTTATCACTAGTCACATCCACAGCTGGGTATTGTTTTTGCTTTGCTTCCACCCCTTCATTCTTTCTGGAGTTATTTCTCTACTGATCTCCAGTAGTGTATTGGGCACCTACTGACCTGGGGAGTTCCTCTTTCAGTATCCTATCATTTTGCCTTTTCATATTGTTAATGGGATTCTCAAGGCAATAATACTGAAGTGGTTTGTCATTCCCTTCTACATTGGACCACATTCTGTCAGACCTTTCCACCATGACCCACCCGTCTTGGGTTGCCCTGCAGGCGGCTGCAACTGATGCACTGAACGTGGGTGGCTGCCACCAGCTCCCTGAGCACGGCTGAAAGGAGCTACCCCACCTCTGAGGTCAGTGGCAGTGGCCAAGAGTGCCAGGCTACGATGGCACAGGAAATGCTGAGCGGAGCTACCCTGCATCTGAGGTCAGGGGCGCCGCCTGGGAGGAGCAACCCCATATCCAAGTAGCAGTGGCTGCACAGGCACAGGAAGGCCTAGAGGAGCTATCCCACTTTGAAGGTCAAGAAGGGTGGCGGTGAGGAGATACTCTTCATCCAAGGTAAGGAGCAGTGGCTGTGCTTTGTTGGAGCAGCTGTGAAAAGATACCCCATGCCCAAGGTAAGAGAACCCAAATAAGATGGTAGGTGTTGCAGGAGGGCATCAGAGGGCAGACACACTGAAACCATACTCACAGGAAACTAGTCAATCTAATCACACTAGGACCAAAGCCTTATCTAACTCAAAAGACCACTCAGGTATGACCTAAATCTTATCCCTTATGATAATGCAGTGGAAGTGACAAGTAGATTCAAAGTGTTAGATCTGATAGAGTGCCTGAAGAACTAAGAATGGAGGTTCATTACACTGTACTGGAGGCAGTGATCAAAACAATCCCCATAAAAACAAAATTCAGAAAGTAAAAATGATTGTCTGAAGAGGCCTTACAAATAGTTGAGAAAAGAAAAGACATGAAGAGAAAAGGAAAGATATGTCAATCTGAATGTAGAGTTCCAAAGAATAACAAGGAAAGATAAGAAAGTCTTCTTTAGTGATCATGCAAAGAAATAGAGGAAACCAATAAAATGGGAAGGACTAGAGATCTCTTCAAGAAAATTAGAGATACCAAGGGAACATTCTATGCAAAATGGGTACAATAAAAGACAGAAACATTATGGACCTAATAGAAGCAGAAGATACCAAAATGAGGTGGAAAGAATGCACAAAATAACTATACAAGAAATATATCAATGACCCAGATAACTACGATGGTGTAATCACTCACCTGGAGGTGGACATCCTGGAGTGTCAGGTCAGGTGGGCCTTGGGAAGCATCACTAGAAACAAAGCTAATGGAAGTGATGGAATTCCAGCTGAGCTATTTCATATCCTAAAAGATGACACTGTTAAAGTGCTGCCCTCGATATGCCAGCAAATTTGGAAAACTCAGCAGGGGCCACAGGACTGGAAAATGTCAGTCTTCATTCCAATCCCAAGGAAAGGCAATGCCAAAGAATGTACAAACTAGTGTACAGTTACACTCTTCTCACATGCTAACAAAGTAATGTTCAAAATTCTCCAAGCTAGGCTTCAACAGTACATGAATCAAGAACTTCCAGATGTTCAAGCTGAATTTAGAAAAGGGAGATGAACAGAGATCAAATTGCCAACATGCACTGGATCATTGAAAAAGCAAGAGAATTTCTGACAAATATCTACTTTTGCTTCATTGACTAAGCTAAAGTCTTTGACTGTGTGGATCACAACAATCTGTGGACAATTCTTAGAGACGGAATGAACCTGAGAAATCTGTATGCAGATCAAGAAAAAAACAATTAGGACCGGACATGGAACAATGGACTTGTTCCAAACTGGAAAAGGAGTACATCGTCTGTATATTGTCACCATGCTGATTAATTTATATTCAGAGTGAAAGTGAATGCAAAGTCACTCAGACATGTCCGACTCTTTGTGACCCCATGGACTGTAGCCCACGAAGCTCCTTGGTCCATGGGATTTTCCAGGTATGAATACTGGAGTGGGTTGCCATTTCCTTCTCCAGGGGATCTTCCCGACCCAGGGATTGAACCCAGGTCTCCCGCATTGTAGGCAGAAATTTTACCATCTGAGCTACCTGGGAAGTACCAATATAATAAAATTAAAACTATCAGTCAGTTTGATATATATGATGACAATATATTATATTCAGAATACATCATGTGAAATGCTGGCCTGGTTGAGCCACAAGCTGGAATCAAAATTTATCAGAAAGATATCAATAGCCTCAGATATGCAGATGACACCACCATTATGGCAGAAAGTGAAGACTAACAAAGGAGCCTTTTGAAGGTGAAAGAGGAGAGTGAAAAAGTTGGCTTAAAACTCAACATTCTATTCTATTCTAAGATCATGGCACCTGGTATCATCACTTCATGGCAAGTAGATTTGGAACAGGGACATACTTTATTTTCTTGGGCTCCAAAATCACTGAAGATAGTGACTGCAACCATGAAATTAAAAGATGCTTACTCCTTGGAAGAAAAACTATGGTCAACCTAGACAGCATATTAAAAAGCAGAGACATTACTTTGCCAACAGAGGTTTGTCCAGTTAAAGCTGTGGTTTTTCCTATAGTCATGTATGGATATGAGAGTTGGACTATAAAGAAAACTGAAGCCAACTACTTGAGGCTTTTGAACTGTGGTGTTGGAAAAGACTCTTGAGAGTCCCTTGGACAGAAAAGACTTCCAAGCAGTCAATCCTAAAGGAAATCAGTCCTGAATATTCACTGGAAGGGCTGATGCTAAAGCTTAAGCTCCAATTCTTTGGCTACCTGATGCAAAGAAGTGTCTCATTGGAAAAGACTTTGATGCCAGGCAAGATTTAAGGCAGGGGGAGAAGGAGGCGACAGAGGATGAGATGGTTAGATGGCATTGTTGATTCAATGGACATGTGTTTAGGTAGCTCTGTGAGTTGATGATGGACAGAGAAGCCTGGAATGCTGCAGCCCATGGGGTCACAAAGTGTCAGACACAACTGTGAGACTGAACCGATTGACTGATAGTTTTTTTTTATTATTATATATATGAACAAATATATATATATATATATATATGTGTGTGTGTGTGTGTGTATATATATATATATATATATATATATATATATGTTTAAGTTTAAGGAACTTAAGATATCCCTGGTATCTCCAACAATAAAGAATGTGCCTACAGTGCAGATCAGGTTCAGTCCCTGGGTTGTGAATATCCATTGAAAACCGAATGGCTACCTACTCCAGTAGTCTAGCCTGGAAGTTTCCACAGACATAGAACATGGTGTCCTACAATACATGGTGTCACATAGAGTGAGACACAATTGAGTGACTAACACACATGCGCATGCACACACACACACACACATATGTATATATATATATATATATTCAGTTTTCATAAATTATATCTTCCATTTCAGGGAGAAAGTCTTCCAGGATCCCTTCATACCAATGCATGAGCAGTCTGCAGACCCAGATACTCCAGAACTAAGCAAATATTTGTACATGTAGACTACATATCAATTAAATGGAAACACACTGCATATAAGCTACTGTCTCTTATGGGTGAGTAGGTCTTATGTATCTTATATATAAGAAATTTTGTATTTTCTGGATTAAAGAAGGAATATAAGCTTAAAATGGTATTAAATATACCTTTCTGGATTTATGTGTTTTATGATCATAAGTAGAAGACACAGAATAGTTATTAAAATTGACTGAAAATTTATACTTACATGCTTATTTATTGTGCTTTTCCTCATTTTGTTTCTTGTACTCTGACCTGTCACATATTGAATATGATTCTGCTATGCTAAAGTTATGACCAACCTAGATAGTACATTCAAAAGCAGAGACATTACTTTGCTGACTAAGGTCCATCAAGTCAAGGCTATGGTTTTTCCTGTGGTCATGTATGGATGTGAGAGTTGGACTGTGAAGAAGGCTGAGCGCCGAAGAACTGATGCTTTTGAACTGTGGTGTTGGAGAGGACTCTTGAGAGTCCCTTGGACTGCAAGGAGATCCAACCAGTCCATTCTGAAGATCAGCCCTGGGATTTCTTTGGAAGGAATGATGCTGAAGCGAAGCTCCAGTACGTTGTCCACCTCATGCAAAGAGCTGACTCATTGGAAAAGACTCAGATGCTGGGAGGGATTGGGGACAGGAGGAGAAGGGGACGACCGAGGATGAGATGGCTGGATGGCATCACGGACTCAATGGACGTGAGTCTGAGTGAACTCCGGAGTTGGTGATGGACAGGGAGGTCTGGCGTGCTGTGATTCATGGGGTCGCAAAGAGTCGGACACGACTGAGCAACTGAACTGAACTGAACTGACTGATGCTAAAGGGGAGGGGAAAGTGGGTAAAAAGTGAAACACTATTTTGAAGGAAGGGGCTTTTCATTAATGATATGTCATTAAATTGGGGAGATAAAACCAAACCAAACTTTAGCATTTCCAATATCCTCTAAGGCATATTTATTGTATGAGAATAAAATCTCAGATGGACTATGGTGTTCTTTTTTAAGTTAGTGTTTATCAGTAATCAACTTAAAAGAAGGCAGAATGTCAGCAATATGGCAAAGTGAAGAAAAGTATTTTTCTATCCCCTTCAAATTACAATCAGTAAATATCCACAACTCAGTGAAGGTTCTTCTTCCCAACACAAGCAAGCTGGAGAATTCCATACATCTGCTTCCCAAGTGGCCATAGTGATAAGGAATCTGCCTGTCAATGCAAGATTTTTATATCTGTGTCGAGAAGATCTCCTGGAGAATGGCAGGCCAACACACTCCAGTGTTCTTGCCTGAAGAATTCCATGGACAGAGGAGCCTAGTTGGCTACAGTCCATAGGGTTATAAACATTCATACCTAACTGAAGCTACCTAACATGCATGCACATGCAGATACATATAAAAGTGGGTGGGCTGGAATACACAGAGGAGGCAGAACCTGGGGAATAACAGAATTGGTTCCTGCAATCCCTGCCATCTGACGGCAGCAGCTGAGCCTACAGCTTCAGAAAACCCAGTGGCAACAAGGAGGGTGGCATACAGGACTCCAGCCTCCTGACAACAGTGGTGCCAAAGGTAGCTGAGTAACTGTGACAATGTGACTGGGACACTGTCTCTCCAGTCACTGAGCTGTCCATTGCCCCAGGACCTATGTTACTTATCTGCAGTGCAGAAGCAGCAAACCTTACAGTACCAGGCAGGGGAGAGGCACTTACATGACTCCAACTCCCCTTCTACTATCTCCCTTTCTCCCTGGTGGCAGAGCCTGTGACTCAGGGGATGTTGGATGCAAGGGAAGAGCTCACCATCCCAGGGATTACAGTGACACTGACAGAAATAGGCATCAAAACCCTCGGAGGCACAAAAAGCCATAAAGAAAACAGGGAGCCCCACATCTTCAGAAGTGGTTATAGCTAGAAAGCACCAACGTTCAAATATAACCAGAGGCAGCTCAGGTAAAAGAATGCAAAAACTTGTGCTTTAGTGCCACCTAAAAGAAAACAAGACTCTAAGTCCTAATTTGTCATTTAATTTTAAATGCATCAGCAAAGAAGTGCATCAAGCACTGCAAAGAGTCACAGATGCACCACTCAAGAAAACTAAAATGATGATTTAGAAACAAAAATAAATAAATAAAGTCATAGAGTATTTCAATCAGATAGAGAACTCAAAATGATTGTATGTGTAAACTATAAAGAACTATAACTATAAAGAGCTACAACCATGGATCAAACTCAGGTTTCCCACATTGCAGGAGGATTCTTTACCAGCTGAGCTACCAGAGAAGCTCATAAAAGAACTCATAAAGGCAATTTAATGAAATGAGATGAAGAATGCATAAGAAAATATTGTAGAAAATATTGCAGAAAGAGTAGACCATATGGAAGAGAGAATAAGTGAATTTGATGATAAACATCTAAAAATGATACACATAAAAATGAAAGGGAAGTAATATATAAAAAATAAAGAAATTCTACAAAAAGTATCCAATATTTTTAGGAAAGGTGATATTGGAGTAATGAGAGAAAGAAAGAAAAGAAAGAAAAAGGCAGGAAAAGGGTGGAGAGAGGTTATCTCAAGAAATAGCTGAGAGCTTCTCAAATATGGGATTGTTGTTCTTGTTTAGTTGCTAAGTCATGTCCAGCTATTTATTAGTCCCATGGACTATAGCCAGCCAGACTCCTCTGTCTATGGGGTTATCCTGGCAAGAATACTGGAGTGGGTTGCCATTTCCTTCTCCAGTGAAAGCAACAGGATATACAAGTCCATAAAACTAAGAGAACATCTAAATACCACAATATAAAAAGAACTTCTTCAAGACAAATATGTGTTACAATTGTCAAAAGTAAGTGACAAAGAAAGAATTTTAAAGGCTGCCAAGAAATGAATGTCAATCTTCAAAGAAACCCTCATAAGGTAATCACCAGATTTGTCAGCAGAAATCCTACAGTCCAGGAGTGGAGTGACATTATCAAAATAATGAAGATAAAAGCAATAATTCAACAATGCTCTATCTAGAAAAGTTATCATTCCTATATGAAGGATACATAATTTCCCAGATAAACAAAAACTAAGGAAATTATCAATACTAGACATAATTTCTTGCTTGGCAAGAAATGTTGAAAGGAGCTCTTCCATCAGATTTCACTCATATGTGAAACACACACAAAGAAAAAAAACTAGTAAAGAAACAAATAAAGACAATCAATTAACACACCAAACCAAATCAAAACACATAGATACAGCGAACAGAGATGTGGTTACCAGAGGAGGAGCCTGGGAAGAGGGCAAAATGGGCAAACTGTATAGTAACAGATGGAAACTAAATTTTTGGTTGTAGCAATAAATTTGGAGAACTATAATGTACACATTAAACGTTATGAATCAATGCTGCTTCAATAAAATAAATTTTGAAAATACTAATGATCTAGGGTAACAAAATATTGTCAATTTTTGTATCGATTCAACTGTCTTAAATTATAATTCTTATCCAAGCAAATTCACAGGAAAAATAAACATGAAATGCTATTCTTCAGTTCTCTCTCATCTAATACTATCTGGAAACAAGGTATTAAGGTTGTGTTATCTGCTACAATAAACTAACACCTACATTTCTGTGAAAGTGTTAGTCACTCAGTTGTGTTCGACTCTGAGATCCCATGGTCTGTAACTTGCCCTATTTCTCTGTCCATGGCATTTTTCAAGGCACAAATAGTGGAGTAGTTAGCCATTCCTTTCTCCAAGGTATCATCTCAACCTATGGATTAAACCGAGGTCTCCTGCATTGCAGGTGAATTCTTTACCGTCTGAGCCACCAGGGAAGCCCAGCAACATTTCTGTGGTTTAATATAAATAGACTTTTTCTTTCTAAATCTTGGGATAGACCAATATCTGTTTTCTTATTCAAGTGTTGAGATAGTTTGGTTTGGGAAGTCATAAATGCAACAAAGCTGCCTAGGGAAGAGGTGTGTAATCATCAGAAGGAAAGGAAACAGAAGAGGATTGTGAGTGGTATCCACAGGGTAAGATGGAAGTGGCCTGCTGCATCTCTTCTCAAATGTCAAGGCAAGGGTGCAGTCAAAAGGCCAAAACTAAACTCAAGACTGGAGGGGAAAAAAAGCCCAAGGGGAAATAAAACATGCATTTTGTTAAGCTGCTAGCATTCTCTCCCCAAATCTTCAGTTACACATTTTTAAAATTTTCGTTTCTACATATATATATCAATTGGTAAGCTTATTTTTTGATTCAAACTTTCTGTCATTAAAAAAGAAAATAATCAACAAAATATTGCCTTTTTAGGGTTTAATAGTATTAGAAAAGTATGCACTTAATATACTGCTGATTTATTGTCACAAAATTGTACTTTTCGTAAAATTAGTTATATTTCAAAGATGAGTAGAGTTATTTGCATTGATTATTTCATTTTATTTTAGTTTAGTTTGTGAGCTATGATGTGAGATTACTTGCTTCCAAATCAGTAATTTTAATTATATGTGTTTTAACTAAATATGAAAATTCTTATGAATGCAATTGTTTCTAAAACCTATTTTGTGTTATAAGTAATAAAGAGAAAAAAATAGAGCCAAGAGTATTTGAATAAAAGGTGATCTCTAAACATTATAATTTTACCTATTGTGGAACTTCATATAAATCAAACCATATAATACATCTTTAATTAAAAAAAAAGGTGACAAAGTCTAAAATGAATAAAATATAAAAGAAAATTTGATATTCAAGAACTCCAGAGAAAGATTTGATTAACAGAATAGTGAGGAACAAAGCTTCCTACCATTCTATTAGTAGATGGAACACTTTCTTGAAACTGCAGCAAGAATAAGGGCTTGAATAATCCTCAAATGTGAGTGAGAGCAGGAAAATAAAGGATCAAAGAAAAGAAATACTTTTACTAAACTCCTAAATGAATTTATTAAGAGTTTTCAGTTTTCTTCCAGCAGACTTAGAATAGAAAAGATTTTGCTGATAGTTGTATGTAAAATAGTCCAAGTTAAAATTTGCTCAGAAATTATGGTAACTCATAGCTACAGGAAACTAAAGAATCTATAAAAATAGTTATTTCCTAATAGGGACATATACAGAATCATTGTAAGATCAAGAAAAGTTCTTCCCAAAGGGGGATATAAATGAGCTGATTATCAGAACAATGTCATTACCCACTTTAAAAAAAAAAAAAGTGTTGTTAACTATGTCAAGCTGTTATACATCTGATTTTACTCTTGGGAAGTATTGTTTCATAAGCTATTTGCATCAATATACTACTTAATTGGTTTCAGCATATATGTCGACCATCAATTTTAAGTAAAACAAAAGATAAATTCTCTTGTTTAATACTCTAAAAAAAGATAACCTAAGTAATGATTGTAAATTTTTGAGCAAGTGACATCCTCCTGGGAGGAGTCCTACTTCTTGGAGGACAGCAAAGAGCATAATAAGGCCTGCCACCAGGCCCAGCAGTCCCAGGATGTCAACCGTTATATGGCTTTCAAGTATTAGAGTGGCCAAGACTCAATGACACAATTTTACACAGGCATTGGATGGAATAAGCTTTTCCTCATAGAGAAGAAACAGTGAGATCAGCTTCAATGGTGAGTGATGGTTCCTAAGACCAGGTGGACTCGCCCACCTCCTTCTCCCCCGTGAAGCTGACATAGTGAGAGATGGTGGTGTGCATCACCCCATGCTACAAGTGTAGGACCCCATTTGTTCTCTGGTAGGAAGAGATAGAGCAGTAGTATTGGCCAGGTGCTATATGATGTACACTCATAAGCAGACCAAAGTGCATGTCAAATCTAGAATGAAGAGGAAGATATTACCAGACAAGGCAATATACTCAGCACAGGTACCCTGGATTTCTTATCTCCATGTAAGAAAATGTTACAAGTCCAAGGGTCAACAGGATGCACATGATTGCCTTTCTTAACATCCATGCCCCTAATCCTTGCTCTGCTACTTAAAATAGCAGATAAAGTACATAAAATCTGGGAAAGATGATACAGTTTGTAGCAATATCAATCTACACTGTGGGTAGCTTACATTTTAAGTCTTATTTTACATTCAGCCGGTTGATTTATTTTCTTGCACTTTATTTCTATTAAATTAGTAAATACTAATTTAGGTTGTTAAGTTTAGCAATTCATAGTTTGCTCAAATATTGTTCTATTATTTTAACAAAGTACGGAGTGACTTCTGTCTGAATAACACTTTCATCTCTCTGTATGTTAAAATATACTATACAAAACTGTAATATGGAAGGTAGAATAAAATGGATTCAAAATCTATACTTTGAAGCATTTAGCATGTTAAAGTATTAGTTTGTTGAACTATTTGTGTATGATTTAAAAATATAACTATTAATAAATGATGACTCATTCTTTCCTCAATTCAAAAATTGAGAAAAATACTGCCATAGGGCTGAAAATGTTTCTCCAAAATCCATATGTTGAAAACCTAATGCTGAAGTTGATGGTATTAGGAAATGGGGCTTTTCAGAGGTGATTAAATCATGAACGGGTTTCATAACCTAATAAAAGAGGTCCCAGAGAGATTCTTCATCCTTTCTAACATGTGAGGACACAGCAAGAAGTTGGCAGTCAGCAACCTAGAAGAGGGCCCTCACCATCCATGTTGGTACCCAGATCTCAGACTTCCAGCCTCCAGAACTGTGAGAAATACATTTCTGTTGTTAACAATCCACACAACCTGTGATACTCCATTAGAGCATTCCAAGCAAACTAAGACAAATCTCAATTGTTGGGAAGCTGTGAGTAAGCAGATTTCATCAGAATTACTTCAATATTCTTACATAATCTCTCTGATAATGCTTTAAAAGCAGAAAGTAATTATTAACAAACCTGCCCCCTTTCTAAAACTAACAACAAAAAAAGAAAAATCTAGAAGATATAATGTCCTTATAATTTAAGTATTTGATATCTTTGCACACAAAAATTCCTGAGTCTACTGTTAGATGATCATATAAACTTAGAAACTTTTCTTTCCTTGGTGGCTGGAGGCTAATTTCATAGATTTTCCAGTTTACAACCAAAGGTCTTAAGAAGCAAGTTAATCTTTCTTACAAAAGAGAGCAATTATTTCAATCTGTCTAACTGCTTTCTTCAATGTTGAATGTGTGCTTCTTTGTTGAAATATAATTCCAACTCCCTCTTGCTCTGTTAGAGACTTACTAGGACAAAGTTTCACTTTAAATTATGAAGATGAGACATAGCTATCAAAACTAGCAAGTAAAAATAATTCACAAACCACAGAGCTTAAGCAGGGAAATACAAATGGGTCACATCTGCTCTCAGTGCTTCAAACCCAGATGAGGATGTGATGAACTGACATAGATATTGTGTTACCAATCCCAGGCCTGGATGCTCCCTACTTGAAAAGCCAATACTACCCAAGAGACAAGTGTTGGTTGGAAAAGGAAAGGTTGCTTTGTTCAAGAGACTGGCAATATGGGGAGAAGTTGAACTCATGTCCAATAACCCATTCCCAAGATTCTGCCTAGCCATCACAGTTTTTAAAGGGAAAAAGGGGAAAGAATCTCAGTGAATCACCAAGGCAGGAGATGAGATTCTGTGTCATTTTCAACTGTGTACAGATTGGCTGACTCTTCCTGGTTTTTCTTTAGATGTTATTGATCTCAGGTGACCTTGGCCTTCAGTGGTTTGAAGCAGGGCTTGCATTCCGAGACAGAGATTGAAGCCATTTTGTGGCAATGAGGGCACCAAATCCTAGCCACTGGACCAGTGGTCAGTGACAAGGGCCCTGGCCCTATGGCTTTACAGAAGATAATCACCACAAAGATGAAAATAGTACAGTACATGTGAATAGACACACAGGCAGACTCAGAAGGAAAATTCCTGAGTCATGCCCTTGTGGAGCTTGAATTACTTTTATGCAACATTTCTTCTGTGTTTCCTTTAACTAGTAATTTTGATTTGCCACAGTCCATACTTGGTGTATCTCAGGATCCTTCCATGTGTGCACATGCATCTCTTAGCCAAGATGAATTATATTGTAAAGGTCTGTGGATAGCCTGGCATAAGTTAGTATCACTCCCCTTTGACTTCTGAAGAGCACCTCTATGCATGTGTGATTGCAGAGGCCGCCTGACTTTGAGAGTGTGAAATATGTCATCTGGGCAGAGCTCAGACTCCTCTCTTAGTTGTCCTGCTGTTCTCTTGTAGTTTTGGCTACAGATAATGAATCTCCAATTGCTTTATATTGAAGGGGGAGGGAGAAATCTACCTCCTGCCTCATTATGCTACTCATCAGTCTGCCTGCAGAATCTATGGGAAAGGGGGGAAGTTGGGAATAGAGAGCTAGTCATCCTTCAACTACTTATTCTTCATTCTTATTTCTTTCGATTTAGGGAAAGAAGTAACAGGTTAGGCAAGACATTGTGTACATCCAGTGGAGCGTAACTCAGGAGTTAGATTAAATGTTGCCTAGTGATTTCATTTTTTACTTAAGTTTTTAAGACTTGGGGGTGCAACAAATAGACAAATAAAAATGGAACAAAGAAGATGCTTACAATTGTTCAGAAAAAAAACAATGATTGTAATGTGAATTATCTTTGAAATACTACAATATTTCAGTGGGTTGTAATCACTGGAATTATAACAGGTGCACCCTAAATATGAAGTGGCCAGACTCACCTTCTAATTATGGGGAAATTCTCAGCATCATCTCACTTACCTAGCTATGCCACTTGAATGAGCTACTTCATACAGATTGTCTCTACTGACTTTATTTGATATGAATATTTTAAAAATTCATTCCACATTTCGTTCATAATGCTTATTTCTCCTACATATCCAATGAATTATGAAGAAAGTATCTTATAACTGTGGTCCAATTTTTCCACTGAAAATGGCAAAAACTGCAGTTGATATATAATATGTATTACAGGCACTATTTTTATTATTTACTTTTTTCACTGTTTGAAATCAACAGATAGGAGAAGCCTATGGAGTCTAGAGCAACAATTTCAGCTCTTGTTGATGTATAATCAGGCAAGAATTCTGAAGTGAGTAGACATTCCAGGGGATCTTCCTGACCCAGGGATCGAACATGGGTCTCCTGCATTACAGACAGATTCTTTACAATCTGAGCCACCAGGGATGGCCCTGATGAATAGCTAATACCTTAAATACCTACAAGAAATCACCTTCAGAGCATCCCTGCTTCAAGTAGACATTCACATAACCACGCAATTCTGGCAAGACCAAACACCTCACAGAAGCCATCACAAACACCACACACTTGAGTTATTGCATCCACTAAACTAATGACTAGGAGAAACTAGGAACAGAACACCACCATCCATCACTTCCAGCAGAGTTAAAGAGGGTATGGCTATTAGTGGAGATGGTGCACTTGGAAAACTGGTTTTCAGTTCACCAGCAGTATCAACTTTCAGGAATCTGGGGTTTCCTCTGGCTGCTTGTAGCATGGGAGGCAAAGAGTCATGTAGGCATTTGTTGTTGCTCAGTAGCTAAGTCATGTCCAACTTGGAGACCCGGTGGAGTGCAGCATGTCAGGCTTCCCTCCCCTTCGCTATTTACCAGCAATTGCTCAAATTCATGTTCATTGAATCAGTGATGTTATCTAACCATCTCATCCTCTGCCATCTTCTTCTCCTTTTGCCTTCAATCTTTTCCAGCATCAGAGTCTTTTCCAATGAGTCATCTTTCACATTACCTGGCCAAAGTACTGGGGCTTCAGCTTCACCATCAGTCCTTCCAATGAATATTGGGACTGATTTCCTTTAAGATTGACAGGTTGGTCTCCTTGGTGTCCAAGAGACTCTCAAGAGTCTTCTTCAGTACCACATTTCAAAAGCATCAAGTATGTAGACATAATTTCCTCCAAAGACAAGAAGGTCTAGAAAGGTATATCAAAACACAGCAAAACTGCAAAATAAAGTTTTTAAAGGACTTGAAAGATTTTTAATCCCTGTTAAATGGTAATAAGTAGTGGGTCCTTATTTTGGAGATTTATGGGCCAGGTACTCTAGAAATTTGGTACTCTAAAAATAAGAATTACAATATATCTTATGTTTAGAAGGGCCTTCTTCATAGTTAATCTCTTGTATCATTTGCTAAAATTAAACAAATATATAATCCTTACATGTATAAATCTGTGCCTGAAAACAAAGTCTGTAAAATGAAGTTGGGAATAGCTAGGTTATTTGGAGGTGATCTGAAGAAGCAAAAATAAGAGTAAGGTGGATGAGAGAGTAAAAAGAAGACAGCCATGGAAAGATGCTTTGTTTTTGAAATTGTTGCTGTAGGCTACTAAGACTCAACTCACTGGAGCCTTCTGAGTCTAAGCCCACTATCTGAAGGATCAGAGACTTTGTCATTCATTTCCCCAGCACTAATGCACTCCCTCCCAGTCACTGCTTGAAGGTTGTTGCTAGAGGTATTAATTGCCCTGCACATCAGAGAAAGCCCTATGGAAGTAAAGCAGAAAGATTAATGAAGGATATCTAAGGTTAGATTCTGTTTCCATACACGAGATAGTCCATCATAGTTATTGTTGGTGTCAGAGGTGAGCCAAGAGAAGATGGCATAAGGAGCAAAAATTGACTGCTCCACTCACTACCTTCCCATTAATCGTTGTCATCCTTTTGCAACTGTGCACATATCAGGTATACTGAACAGTATGATGTGTGTGTTATTACTTATTTACATGGTTTTTACTCTTAAAAAGAGCAATTTTGTTTTTCTTTCCAATAAATTATACCACAAGCCCTTTCATGTCATTTCTAATATCTCCCCAAGTCCAAGATACTATTTCCCAATCACAGATCAATTTAATATCTAGCAATTGTCCTCTTTTCCATCTTTACTTCTGTTATTATTATTACTTTTGTAGTAGCTTTATCTCTTCAATGGCATACACTTTGTGAATCACACAAAAATTGTATCATCTTCAATATGCTAATTTCAGAAATCTCTCTCAGGTGGCATGACTTACATCACCAGTTCACGTCCTGTAATTGATCCATTTCAGTAATTCTTTAAGATGTTGATTCATCCAATCTATTAATTCCATCATCATTTCTTGGCCCATCACCTCCTTTATATACTCAAATTTTTTATGGTCTATTCTAATTATTCACTTGATCTCAATTTTAAATATCCTCATTTGCTACACTTAGTTCTTTCTTCATTATACTCACCTAGTTATAATAAATTTAAATTAAGTCCTCAAATATCCACATCCTGTCTGCCTAAATCTAAGGAATTAAATGTCAATTTGGGAGGATAATACAGCAGTCCTGATATTTCACCTTTTATAATCAGGATGCTGAAACATATTTTTCATTTTAATTTAGCTTGCCCATTTCCTGATTAGATATTTGATCTTTTCTTTTCTCTGGAAACCTCTAAAAGACTCCTCTTCCCCATAATCTCAGCTGATGTCCTTATCTTTTCATTTAGAGAAAACATAGAGTAAATTAAATGGATATTTACTCAGCTTCTAAGGACCAATGTAGAAACTGCCCCATGTCTGTACTCTTCTGGATTTCTTCATATGAATGGAAGATATATCACTCTACCTTTCAAATAAAAATCAATTTATTAGTGTCTGGATTTCAACTGCTTTTGCCTTATTTTTGAATTATTAATTTCTCTCTCCCACATAAATCATTTTCAGCAATATTCAACACACTCTAAAATGTCTTTTCTTGAAGGAAAGAAAAATATTTAAACCCAATAGTTTTCCTTGATGCTATAACTACTTCTAATTCTCATTTTCTTTCTTTTTTATCATTGACAGAAATACCATTCAAAAATATTCTTTAATTATTGATTTCTTTATTTTAACTTTTATTGATTTTAACATTCAATAGATATATTTCTTCCTCTCCTGTGAAAAAATTTCATTCAAGGTCAGCTATGTGTTTTAGGCCCACTGGTTAGAAAATTTATTACTAATTATAGTCAAATAACTATAAAATAGAATTTAAAGATAAACATTTTAAACTCCAAGCTTTAATTGCAACATTGCCAGAATAGATGATTCTTTTGAGGAACAAAAATTATATAAATATTAAAATTAAAAATTTATATACATTAAAATATTAAATCATAACACATTTTGATTGAAAAATACATATTGTATTACTCCACTGACTCATCATGCAGTCATGAGGACTTTATATCATTAAAACTTTTGCTTTTAAAACATAATGCAAATTGACAAGTATACAACAATTTTAACTATTATCTTAAAATTAAAATGATAGCCATTATCTTATCAATACTCCCCAAATGCCAAATACACTTCTCAGTTATTTTGGAAAAGTATCATAAATATATTAAAAAGAGAATACATTTTTTCTATACCTTCTAATGTGAGCTATTATAGTATATTTATGTTATCATCTAATATTTAAATTTGTTCTTCAATACCTGGAAGAAAATAGTTAAGTTTTTCTTGTTCATAAAAACTTATGTTAGGCTATATATTACCTTTTTTTTTTGTAGACACATAATTTTCTTGAAATGAGATACAGTACACCTTTCAAAAAGCATCATAAAAGAAATTAGTAACACATGATACTAACACTTCAATGTCATAAATAATAAATTTTCTTTAATAAGTGATTTATATGTTGTTGACCTTTTAAAAATATGTGTGATTAGAGATTTCACAGAAGTAAAATATTACTATATGGGTTTTTTTCACATTCTTAAAAATTATTGGACATGTACAATATGCTAAGTTGACTAATGTATCCTTGTCCTTGGATCACCAAATGGAAATTTAATTAATTGCTTAAAATATACATTATGACTAAATGGAGTAGAAATCATAAAGACATAAAGAAGGCTATACAACTTTATAATCTGAGTTGAAACTCTTTGTGCTGCATTTTAGAAAACTGAATGTAGGATAGTGAAGGGACTTTTTTGGAACAGCTTGTAAAATCCTATATTTTAAAAATTATTTTCACAGAATGCATTCATATTTTTAATTTCATATATTGGCAATGCTGACATATCCAACAGTTCTATACATTTTGTTTAGAGTGTGAGAATAACATGAATTTCAAATAATCTTTGACATAAGGATATGATGTTAAATGATCTAGTTGCCTTCAGACTGAGAAAAGAAGCAAACATGTGAACATGCTGATAGTGACTTTCCAGTGTCTGATCCTTTATGGATGAGCCAGTTGTTTTCCAGACTGATTACACTGTCCTTCACTAGAGCCTATCTTGTTTGGCTGTCATGCTTGGTCTTTAACATTAGCAATAAGATTAGGACTGGCACTGACTGTCACAACACCAACTGGAGCCTAAAAGATAGTAGGGAACTCATTCTGATACATTTAAAAGAAAACTAGTAAATCTCTACTCACAATCATTGTCCAGCTATACCAGGGAAAGGAGATTGCTGAATTTTTACAAAATTGTAGTTCACAGTGAAGAAGACAGAAACAATGTAGCCTGATAATTATGAGATTATTTGTTGATATAGTTAGGGGAGTTATGTTCTAGTGAAGAAAATCTCTGTAGAATAACTTGTGTAATCTATAATAAGTAAATAGGAATTTGAGTGGGCTTAAATCATCCTTTCATGCACCATTGTTGTTGTTTAGTCACTAATTCATGTCTGACTCTTCGCAATCCCATGAAATTTAGCATGCCAGGCTCCCTTGTCCTTCACTATCTCCCAGAGTTTGCTCAAATTCATGTCATTGACTCAATTATGCCATCTAAACATCTCATTTTCTGTTGTCCTCTTCTCCTCTTCTATCGGGGTAATTTCCAATGAGCTGGTTCTTTGCATCAGGTGGTTAAATTATTGAATCTTCAGCTTTAGCATCAGTCCTTCCAATGAATATTTAGGGTTGCTTTCTTTAGGGTTGACTGGTTTGATCTTGTAGCTGTCCAAGGAACTCTCAACAGTTTTCTCAACACCACAGCTCAAAAGCATCAATTATTTGGTGCTCAGTCTTTTTTATGGTCCAACTCTCTCATCCATACATGACTACTGGAAAAATCACAGCTTTTTCAAAAGTGATGTCTCTGCTTTTTAATATGCTGTCTAAGTTTGTCATAGCTTTTCTTCCAAGGAGCAAATGTCTTTGAATTCCTTTACTGCAGTCATCATCTGCAGTGATTTTGGAACCCAAGAAAATAAAATCTGCCTGTTTTCACTTAAGTGATGGGACCGGATGCCATCTTAATTTTGAATGTTGAGCTTTAAGCCAGCTCTTACACTCTCCTCTTTTACCCTTATCAAGAGGCTCATGAGCTCCTCTTGATTTTCTGCAAAGGCTTTCCTCATAACTCAGTTGGTAAAAAAATTGGTCTGCAATGCAGGAGACGCTGGGTTGATTCCTGGGTTAGGAAGATGTGCTGGAGAAGGGAAAGGCTACCAACTCCAGTATTCTTGGGTTCCCTTGAGGATCAGCTGGTAAAGAATCTGCCCGTGGTGCAGGAGACCTGGGTTCTATCTCTGGGTTGGGAAGATCCCCTGAAAAAGGGAAAGGCTACCCACTACAGTATGCTGGTCTAGAGATTCCATGGGCTGTATAGTCCATGGGATTGCAAAGAGTCAGACACGACTAAGTGACTTTAATCACTATTCACTTTCTGCCATTAGAGTAATATCATGTGCATGTCTGATATTGTAGTTATTCCTCCTGGTAATCTTGATTATAGCTTGTGCTTCATCCAGCTCAGCATTTTGCATGATTAAGTGCAATGATATTTTGTGCGTCGATAATGAATAATTTTTGAGCATAAAGGAAATTATTATTATTATTATTTGACTACTCTTCTTCATTCTCTTACCCATTTGACAAGTATCTATATCAGTAAAGGATTATCTTCAAAAAAGCAACAATATGAAAGGCCTTATTTTAAGTAAATATATTTTAATTCTTTTTTCCTCAAATTCTATATAAACTACAGGATGATTTTAATACTTTATTTCCATATTTTATACTTTTAGAAAATAAACTTTTGCCCTAGTTCATTTTGTTAATGTGAAAAAATAGTATTGTTTAAGTTGGGATTTTTCTGATAAAAGATAATGAATTATAGGAAACATTCTATGAAGGTAATGAAAGACTTGTGAACATATAAGAAAAGCTGAAATCTTTGAAAAAAAGTTGTCTTTAAAAATAGTATTACAAAAAATAACAATATCAATTTCCTCTTTTCTGTAGCAAATTACCACAGTCTTATAGACTTGAGTTGGGAGACCAGGCATAGTTTAATTGGGTTCTCTGCTCAAGGCCTCATAAGGCTTCAATCAAGAAATGGCTGGGTTCACTCTATCAGAAGGATTGACCGTCAAGAATCTATTTCCAGTATTATTCAAGCAGTTGGGAGAATTCCTCCTCTTGCAGTTATAGGGATTTTCTCGCTAGTTATAGGAGTCACCTCTTTAAGGCCCGATCATGTCTCCTTGTATTTCATCATCTCACAACTTATTTCACAATTTGGCAGCAAGGGCCTCTTTTTCATTCCCATCTGCACATACTGAGCCTTATGTAATGTAACCTGATCAAGGAAGTAATACCTATGTTCTACTCATTAGAAGTAATGCACAAACTCTATCCTAACCTAACCCAAGAGTGTGACATATTGAGAATAACACTAGGGCGGGTACTCAAAATAATTATAAGAGATTTTGTTAAAAGAGATTATGGCTTTAAATAATGAGGGAGATAAGTTAACAGATATCTATGACAGTTCAATGGTACACAGATATGATGAGCTTTTAGAACAGAAACATTTAGTTCAAGGAATTTCAGATGGTAAAATGTAGCCATATTTCATAGTTGGAAGTTTGTATGTACAATAAAACTGTGTTTTAAACAAAACATATGATATTTTTAAGTGCAGAAACTAGGCTTCAGTTGATTTGCTCTTCCAGATTAGCTTCTCCTGTATCTACCCATGTTTTGTGCTTCAGGAAAGGAAATTAATCTTTATGAACTGCATCAGAAAATTACTTGAGGGTCAGGCTTCCACTTATATTTCACCAAAGGGAAGATATGAAAAAGATTACTGTAAGAAAAAAGTAAAAATAGTGATGAATTTATGCTAAGTCACCAGTTGTGTCCAACTCTTTGTGACCCAACAGACTCTCCTCCAGGGAACTTTCCCAACCCAGTGATCAGTGATCAGTGATAAAAACAAGTGTCTCTGTCTCCTGCATTGGCAGGTAGGTTCTTTACTACTGAGCCACCTGGGAAGCCCCCAAATAGTGATGTACTCTTAAATCCCCAACCTCCTAATTTTTAGCCACCACTCTTTTGATTTTGCAATGACCACTCCCTGTGTCAGACTTTATTTTTTGGGGCTCCAAAATCACTGCAGATGGTGATTGCAGCCATAAAATTAAAAGACGCTTACTCTTTGGAAGAAAAGTTATGACCAACCTAGATAGTATATTCAAAAGCAGAGACATTACTTTGCCGACTAAAGTCATCTAGTCAAGGCTATGGTTTTTCCTGTGGTCATGTATGGATGTGAGAATTGGACTGTGAAGAAGGGTGAGCAATGAAAAATTGATGCTTTTGAACTGTGGTGTTGGAGAGGACTCTTGAGAGTCCCTTGGACTGCAGGGAGATCCAACCAGTCCATTCTGAAGGAGATCAACCCTGGGATTTCTTTGGAAGGAATGATGCTAAAGCTGAAGCTCCAGTACTTTGGCCACCTCATGTGAAGAGTTGACTCATTGGAAAAGACTCTGATGCTGGGAGAGATTGGGGGCAGGAGCAGAAGGGGACGACCGAGGATGAGATGGCTGGATGGCATCACGGACTTGATGGACTTGAGTCTGAGTGAACTCTGGGAGTTGGTGATGGACAGGGAGGCCTGGTGTGCTGTGGTTCATGGGGTTGCAAAGAGTCAGACACGACTGAGCAACTGAACTGAACTGAACTGAACTCCCTTTGTCTGCTTCTTCTAAAGGCCAAGGGATATTTTCTTGTGGCTGTTAATGATATCTTAAAGCCCTATTAAGTTCTTGCATTTTTATAAATAGCTTGACCAGAAACATGAAACCTCTGGATCATATGTCTTATCACTCATAGAACCCCTTAGATTCAATTCTCCATTCCCTAGTTTTCCATGGGAAGACATGATAAGATTCAAATGTTCCCCTGTTCATGCAATGGGGCTCTGTCACAGGAGATGAATCCTGAAATTATGAGATTCAGAGATTGTACACATTGGCCCATTACTCTTTCAGACAAGAAATCTTTATTCTGTAATAAAAGCAAATAATTTCAGAGGAGTGGTGAAATTGTCCCAAATTAGCTTATATGTAAGCAAAATGGTTTTAAATATCTAATAGAACTGTAATTTCTAAGTCATGATTGCCATTTAATCATTCTTTAACAACATTTTATAAAATAATATTCTTAGCATTTTTTTGTAACTCCTTTTAATCAATTTTTAGCATTTACCTCATTTCTATTTCCTACTGGGACCTTGTCTGATATACCAATAACTAGTGGAACTGAGACTTTGACCTTACAATTTGACTCCAAAGACTGAGTTATCAATCACTGTGGTATGTGTCTTGAATCCATGAGCATTATTCTGTTATGAGCAACAAAGGAATGATCCAGTTAAAAATCTGCTACACTAGCAGGATTCTGTAATTGAACTAATATTTTCAACATCTTCACAACAAAATAGTTAAGGAAATATCAACATAAAATAAAAATATAAATATATTAGAAATAGTAGTACTGTCATTTAAAATGATATTCAATGATTTCAGCACTCCTTTATTATTCCAAAAATTGCACGTGAACCAGACATAAAGACATATTATGACTTCATTTAGAATATGGTAAAAAGTTTTTTTCCCAAATAAAGATAATTTGATGGTTATCTATTTATATGTATTAGATATAAAAATATACATGAAGGGAAATAAAAGTATCATTATCCATTCCTCTGCCTTTTGGAAAATCCTGGTTATATTGCTTATCCTATGTCTTCTTTTCAAGTGCATGAATAGTTTTCACGGCCTCACTTGCATTTATGTTAGGTCCTTGTAACATTCTGTGCAATGTAATGTGGTTGTAATTAATGTGTTCGACCTCTGAATTTGGTCCATAAAAACACCTTTTCTATCCAAATTTTCTTCAGCCACCACTTTAATATTGCAGTTTAAAAAGTGAGATGGAGAATGAATCCTTAATACAACACTTGGAAGATATCTGCCAAACTAGTTTCTCAATAACATTGGATTATGATGTGAGTGGAAAAAAAAATGTATACACTTTTGATTCACTAAGATATGGAAATGGCTTTTTAAAATATGTTTCTTCTTTTAAATTAATTTTTACTACAGCATAGTTGAGTTACAATTTTGTGTTAGTTTCTTCTTCACAGCACAGTGAATCAGCTACATATATCCACTGTTTTCAAGATTTTTTTCCTAAATATATCATTAAAGAGTATTGAATAGAGTTCTCTGTTATGTAAATGTAGGTTCTTACTAATTATCCATCAATAGTGGCTTATGTCACTCTCAATCTCCTCACACCAAGTTACATCTCACCCCCACCCCAAGTGACTTTATATAGCAACAAAAGACTAGATTAATCACCTAACCCCACTACTTTCTACTTAATAAGATGAAAACATATTGGTGAAAAATATAAATTAATTGTAAATTCTGAGAAAGTAGAGCTGGTCTTCTTTCACTTTCAAAAGATCTCTAAATTTGCATCTTCCTCCTCAATCACTATCATAGTCATCATATCCCATCTCCCAAATAACCAAATGCTCTACCTAATGAAACCATGCATCCTCTGAATCAATTGAAAAGATGAAAAAAATACACTGGTATCTCTTGTATCATTTTAGACAATTTTATTGAGCTCTCAAGATAAATAGTCCAACTGAATGTAATGATTCCACCTGAGTCACAGATTTAAACCACCGTTTCCAAAATGGGCCACATTTAATTCTTGCTCATCAATATATTTCTCTTAATATCCCTACAAAAGTTGTTTCATTTGATGTTTCTCTTATTTTATAGCAATAAAATCAAGCCATCAGAAACACACCAGTAAATACCAGTTCTCTTCTCATTTCATAAGAAAAATAACATTTCGAGCCACATATGAACAATTAAACTGAACACTAAAATTTTCTGAACAATGGAAATTACATTTTCCCCTGGGATGGTTAGGTATCTGGTGGTGGTGTTAGTTTAGTCGCTAAGTAGTGTAGAACTCTTGCAAGCCTGTGGACTATAACCTGCCAGGTACTTCTGTCTATGGGATTCTACGGTCAAGAATATTAGAATAGGTTGCCATTTCCTTCTCCAGGGTATCTTTACAACCCAGGAATTGAACCTGGGTCTCCTGTATTGGAGGTAGATTCTTTACTGACTGAGCTACCAAGGAAGCCCAGTTAAATATTTATCAATCACCAAATATGTTAAATGATAGCTTCCCAATCAGTGGTTATTATTTATGAATGAAGATATTATGTATGTTAAGGAACCTATGGTAGGTTTTGGCTGATATCTTTACACTTGATTTAATTTTTGATAGCAAAGAGAATGGCCTCAGGAAAAGGTAAAGTCCTAAATACAAGCAAGCAATTACAACAATTTAGTGAAATGTATGTTCCAATTACAGCAGAAAGAAGTGGATGTGGAAGTTTTAGTAGATGTGCAAGACATCTTCAAAACTAAAATATTGAATGTTTATTGATGAAGATAAAACATGTTGACTGAATTAATGAGCAAGGATTTTACATAAACTAGTGAAAATTGAGTAAAAGAAAATTTAAAAGGTTTTATAGGAAAACTGTTGTATGCCAAGATGCTTTATTAGACTATAGAGGGATTTTCTGAAAGATGTGTAGCCTCATTATTTAACTCCTTTGAAGAAAGATGAGGGGGGAAAAAAAAACTTCCAAATGGTTCTCTAAAGAAAACCCTATGAAATTGCTATTGACAACAGTATTATTCTGAGTAATGCTCTGACAGAAGGCTCTGAATATCCTTTCTCTTTTCCTTTAGCAATATCATTGACATTTCACCCACTTTATAGACATAATTAATTATTCCACCAAAATAAATGGGGCTAGTGTGTTTTTTTGTTTTGATGATTATTTTTAATCTCATATATATATATATATATATATATATATATATAATGAAGCTCAGTGTATTACTCTACACTTCAAATATTTTTAGGTGCTATCTCCTAGAATTTCTGATGAAATAAAATATATCTGAGCTGATGTCATAGTAAGTGTTTGTGTCAAGTAGATATCTGGGGTCAGAACATTTCACAAGAAGTAACGAGGAGTTGAAGTTTCTAAGCAGGTAGGTGCCTCCTTGATCTTTCCCAGGAAGTGAGGGCAGGGAAGAAGATTAGTTTAAATAAGGTGAATAAGTGGGTGATTCAGAAGATAAACAGAGTTAGCATAGATATCCATTTCCTACTCAGGGTAAGGATACTGCATTTTATTATGAAATGGAAACATTAGGAAGATTTGAGAAGATACACACTTAAAAGATTATTATGGTTCTACTGATATAGAAAGAGTATATAAAGGGAAAATTAAAACAGATTAAAGGAGATGATAGTTCTTGGAACTAACTTGGCTATGGTGAAGATAAGATGAGAAATGATCAGATTCTGAACATATATCAGAAGAGGGAATACAGTTCCCTAGTGGACTAAACACAGATGTGAGAGAAACAAATAAAATAATACTTACATGATTCAAGGGGTGAAATTTGACTGAAAGGAATTGAAAACAACAAATACAGAGAGCAGTATAAAAAGGATGAAAAGGCAAAAAGATAGGACACTGCAAGATGAACTCCCCAGAATGGTAGGTGCCTAATATGCTACTAGAGAACAGTGGAGAAATAACTCCAAAAAGAATGAAGAGATGGATCCAAGCAAAAATAACACCCTGTGGTGGATGGGACTGGTGATGAAAGTAAAGTCTGATGCTGTAAAGAGCAATATTGCATAGGAACCTGGAATGTTAGGTCCATGAATCAAGGTAAATTGGAAGTGGTCAAACAGAAGATGGCAAGCATGAACACTGACAGTTTAGGAATCAGTGAACTAAAAAGGACTGGAATGGGCAAATTTAACTCAGATGATCAGGCATGGATCAAACTGAATATCTTTAGCACTGCAGGTGGATTCTTTACCACTGAGCCACCCGAGAAGCCCAGTCCTCATGATGTACTTGATGTTTAGGGGCTTGAATACATGTGATATCTATTAGAAAATAGAGCAGAGAAGTCTGAAGATGAAGTCATCACTTTGAAATGTGAAAATGAAAAGTTATATCCCATAGTTTAGGAATAACTGTAAGAAATATTCATTCTAATTGCTTCTATATCATTAGAAAATTGAGAAGCAAACTGCAGAAAGTGTGTTCCAGGGAAAGGTAATACAGATTTAGTAGAGAGTAACATTTCTGGAATATTGGAGTGTAGGAGAGTATAATGACTGAGAAAATGTAGATTAATTGGCAATCAGCATTGAAATTCTATTGGAGGTTTGTGAAATGAATCTGCATGGCTGTGTGTTTACCAACCTTGTCCAAATACTTGGAACAGATAAAGAAAAGGTGGAAATTAAAAATTTTAACCTCATTTGTGCTTTGCCCAAATTGTTTCCCAGACAGCAAGGGATAATATAGTTGTTTATGTATTTAAATCAATATCTAGAATAGTGCTATTGAGGGAAGTAAGAGCATAAGAAGAATTGGGGGTAGAGTAGAGGGTGAAGGGGAAAGGGAAAGGGGAGAGATGGTAAAGACAATGCATTTGAGGTCCTGGTAGAATTCAACGTTGTTCGGTTGTAATTCTTTAGACAATGAGTCAGAAAGTTAAGATGTGATATTTGGAGTTTCAGATGCTTGAAACTGAAATTTTGAAGAGTTTGCACGTATTCAGTTCTTCTAGTGCTTGACCACGGGACTGAATAACTGAATGGATTGAAAGACAAAGCATTTAAGGAAGGATATAGATTATGATATTAAATAGAAACATTGACAGAGACTGAATATTTCAGTAATAATGGTAGTATAAGTGATAGGGAAGGAAAAGTGATTCAGGTGTTAAAATTTCCAATGAAAGCAATGGTATATGGCTGAAACAATGGGAACTAGTGGGTAGAATAATTTGGTACCAAGAAGATGAGAAGTTTAGAAATCAGGAGAAATAAACACTCAAATGTTAACAAGTAAGGAGGACTTTTAGTCCATCTCCATGCTCTATCATTGTGAAGAAGTGGAGATGAAGAAAAACAACAGTAACAGAGTTCACTTACAAAGTCTGCACAGGACGCATTAACTTTAAATGAACAGCTTTTGTGTAGAGAAGTAAAATGTTAAGAGCATAGGAAAACATATTGTGGATTTGGGAAATTTTGCTTCTGACAGAGTTCAGAGAAATAATGGAAGGTTTGGTGTTAATTTTGTAGGGTGTAACTTGGGTTAAATTAAGACTTATACAAAACTATATAGAGATGAGAATGGCTCAAGTATTGAATTGCTAAAGGGAGTTGAAATAGAGAGATATATAAAGCATGACAAAATAAATCTTGATGTCTTCAAAAGGGTTATGAATAATCAGTTAATATTAAAACTTCTTTCTTGGCATTAATCTCATAGACATCTTTAGTTGAGGTGGAGGAGTTATGGGAAAGGGAGAAGAGTATTGCTAAGAGAAAGTTGAGCACAGGGAGCCCACTCTTCAGTCCTCAAGAACATAATAGAAAGGTTGAAGTTGTCATTCAAAATGAAAAGTGATGAAAAATGAAAAAAAAAAAAGAGAAGGAATTAAAGTTTGAAAAATATTAAAATATTTAATTTGAGGTAACAGGTGAAAAGTTTACAAGATAACATGAATTACATGTATTACATATCCAAAGTTAATATAAATATAAAATTGATTTTTATCTCATTTGGCTTTATTGTTAGTCTTGTAATGTTTCTCTTTTTTTCCCTCTCTGGACACTTTTTTTTTTTTATCTTATTCTCTTTCATTAGCTTTTAAACTCCTATTATATAACAGATACATACATTACAAAGCAAGCAAGTAAACAAGTTTCCACATTTTTTAATACATAATGCTCCTTGAGAGGAGTTAGTTCTGTAAACCAAAAGAGTAGTACAGTACTTGATGGCTTATAAACCTGTGAATCAATGCTGTGTTACTTCCAGAAGAGGAGTTGGTGTTTCTGTGTGAATTTATTGGGAGAATCAGGTAAACTTTTATCTGGCTGGACAATAGAACATAAGGTGTATCTAAATAGATTTACGCTGGATGTTTAGAACTGGAAATGGTAAGGTGAAGCAAATGAAAAGGGAAAAAGTAAGTTGCTCAAATTTGCTGCAAGAAGCATTTTCTTTGGTAAAGAAAATTTTGTAAAGCCTCAGTTCAGTTCAGTCACTCAGTCGTATCCAACTCTCTGTGACCCCATGAATCACAGCACGCCAGGCCTCCCTGTCCATCACCAACTCCCAGAGTTCACTCAGACTCACGTCCATCGAGTCTGTGATGCCATTCAGCCATCTCGTCCTCGGTCATCCACTTCTCCTCCTGCCCCCAATCCCTCCCAGCATCACAGTCTTTTCCAGTGAGTCAACTCTTCGCATGAGGTGTCCAAAGTACTGGAGTTTCAGCTTCAGCATCATTCCTTTCAAAGAAATCCCAGGGCTGATCTCCTTCAGAATGGACTGGTTGGATGTCCTTGTAGTCCAAGGGAATCAAGAGTCTTCTCCAACACCACAGTTCAAAAGCATCAATTCTTTGGCACTCAGCCTTTTTCACAGTCCAACTCTCACATCCATACATGACCACAGGAAAAACCATAGCCTTGACTAGATGGACCTTAGTCGGCCAAGCAATGTCTCTGCTTTTGAACATGCTATCTAGGTTGGTCAAAACTAGATCGAGAAACATACCATGTTCATGGATCGGAAGAATCAATATAGTGAAAATGAGTATACTACCCAAAGCAATCTACAGATTCAACACAATTCTTAACAAGATACCAGCAGTGTTTTTCACAGAGCTAGAACAAATAATTTCACAATTTGTATGGAAACACAAAAAACCTCGAATAGCCAAAGCCATCTTGGGAAAGAAGAATGGAACTGGAGGAATCAACCTGCCTGACTTCAGGCTTTACTACAAAGCCACAGTCATCAAGACAGTATGGTACTGGCACAAAGACAGAAATATAGATCAATGGAACAAAATAGAAAGCCCAGAGATAAATCCACACACCTATGGACAGCTTATCTTTGACAAAGGAGGCAAGAATATACAGTGGATTAAAGACAATCTTTTTAACAAGTGGTGCTGGGAAAACTGGTCAACCACTTGTAAAAGAATGAAATTAGATCACTTTCTAACACCATACACAAAAATAAACTCAAAATGGATTAAAGATCTAAACGTAAGACAAGAAACTATAAAACTCCTAGAGGAGAACATAGGCAAAACACTCTCTGACATA
>SJXQ01010475.1:0-32371 GCA_006408695.1 Aepyceros melampus
CCTCAGAGTTCCTCCCAGTCCCAGAATGCAGCTAATCTCAATTACCTCTTCCTCCCACACCACCAGCAGCTGGAGGAATTCCAGCTTATCTTGTTCTCACAGCTTAAAGACCAAGCTAACATTTCTTCAAACAAAGATTTCTAATTTAAACATTTTTTTGAAAACTACTACTGTGAAGCATCATTTCAGCTGCATTTTGGTTCCCAGCTTTTTTGTATTCTTTGATTAAAAGGATGAAAACACTGATTATTTGAATGAATTCAACTGTGCTGGCCCCAAAGCAGAAATGCCTACCACTCAAAACCCCACACTTTAGCGGGCTTGCTCTCCAAAGTCATATCCAGACTCCAGACTCGGAGATTCTGACCCAGTAAGAGAGATGGGACCCAGAAAGAGAAGAGAAAGTGAAGAGAAATGTTTGGAAACCACTCTGGTACTCAATATTTACATGCATTTTGAATTTAAAGAATTTGTATAAGCCAGCTAACTTCCCCCATGCAGTTGTACTTCTAAAAATATTAATAAAAATTTTAAATATATCTCAAAAGTGTGAGGGGAGGAAGGTGAAGGTAAGGAGATTGAATGAGGTACCTTGTAAGTTCTGACAAGCAGTAGTAACTTCTGAAAATACCTCTCAAACGTTACCTACCCAGAAGTTCTACTTAAGTTGTTTTTTTGCTTCTCCTCAAAATGTGCACATATAAATTCTTGTCTTACCAGCTGGCCATCACATGAACTTCTAAGATCCACTGTTCCTGTAAGCCACCATTCACAGGTGTGTGTCACACCTCTAATCTTTAGTCTCTTCTCTTTTCTCACACTCGGAGCCACTGTTCCAGCAAACACAACTTTGAGCTTCATCCTTGCTCCCCAAGCCAGTGACTCCACCTACTGGAGGCCGGCTTTTATAGGCTATTTAGGTAATGCAGCTGATCAGCCAGATTGGGAACTGTTATTTTCAACAGCCTTCCTCACTTGTCTAAAGCGTTGTGTCCTTCCAGGTGAATGACATTAAAGGAAATAAATCTTACTCCTTTGGAAGACTGAAAAAAAAAATGAGACAAAATGTCTTATAGTCTGAGACACATTTCTTCACGCTGATATCAATGAAGCCCTGCAGACATCTAAACCCTGAATAAATGCATCAGTTAAAATCTAATTCCCATGCATAAAAGAAGTGATAACACCTTCTAACTGGATAGGTTTACTAGGAAAGAGGATTTGAGTTGTGAGGTGTCCTGCCATGAGTTAGGAATCATGTGAACTTAATTCAAATTGATTAAAAGCACTTTGCTTAGATTTCATTGGCTAGTTCTAATCTGATTGGCTTGGAACTGGAAATTTTGTAAAGGTGGCAGTGTCTGAGTTCAAAGTATTGCTTAAAAACAAAACAGGCAAATGCTATCACGGATCAATGTAAATTCTGCTGAGCTAGGAGTAACTTCTAAAAACACCTTTTGGGAGGAGAAATTTTTGACACTTTTTAGAACAAAGTGAAACTTCTGATTGGAAAGACACCACTAAAAGTATTTTTGTGTTCTTGGAGGCTTAACATGTCTAAAAAAACATTTTTCTTCCATTAGTGAGATGCAGAAGGAAAGACTGATTGTAGCAACAAATATACAATTTGATTCCCTCAACTGAAACAGCCATTGAATTCAGGAAGAGAAGAAAAGTGTAGGATTTTTTTAAAGTTTCATGCTAGATAGAAGATATTTGGAACTTCTGCTAGTCATGGGAAAGGCCTGATAGAATTTAGAGTAAATTATAAAGACACATACTAATCAAACTCTAGAACTAACACATGAATCAGATTAAAGTATAACTAATCTTGATTAGCCACAGATTTAAAACCACAACTGGCTTTATTGGGTAGTAAAGGTAATTTTTCAGTCTTCATTTTATTAAATCCTATATATATATGTATATCTCCTGGAGAAGGAAATGGCAATCCACTCCAGGACACTTGCCTGGAAAATGCCATGGACAGAGGAGCCTGGTGGCTACAGTTCGTGGAGTTGCAGAAGGACATGACTTAGTGACTAAACCAACAACAAATATATATCTCTCACCCGGCCCCATGCTCTGAAGAGAAAGAAAGGGGTGCTATACAGCTCTTAAAACTCCAGCCTCGCATGTCAGCTTTTCCTTCAATTCCAGGGGCTACCCCAATTTTCTAATAATTTATTTTTAGCTTAAGTTAGTTTCTGCTGCTTGCAACCAACCAAAACAAATGGAAAATCACTCCATAAATATTTATCTGAAACTTAGACTTATAATAAAATCAACATTAAATTTAGGAGTATATGTTACAGAATAGTATTTGTTGTCATTCAGTCGCTAAGTTGTGTCTGACTCTGTGACCCAATGAACTACAGGCTTCCCTGTCCTTCACTATCTCCCGGAGTTTGTTTAAACTCATGTCCATGGAGTTGGTGATGTCATCCATCTCATATATTGCCACTCTCTTCTCCTCTAAGGAAAGAATGTCCTATTGCTCCTACCTGTAACTTTCAATACCCTATAGCCCAAGCTTTATGTAAATCATACTGCCGACAGCAGGACTCATTTTTCATTATCAAAAACCTATTATTATTAACTTGGGATGCCAGGTTTATCTTAAATTATAGCCAATTCTATTCACTATTATTTCATGGTTTATTTCAAATTGATTGCAAGATAAATCTAATGATTATTAAACTGAAGGGAACATAATAAAGATTTCTGAAAGCTTAGTTTTATCTCCAGTCTGTATGTGTTATCTTTAAAATATACTTTTTTATTTCCTCCAAGAAATAGTATCAAATTATTCCTTGCTCTAATAAATTATTATGTAAAGCTATATTTTAAGAACCAAGTAATTTTCATGTCATTCTAAAGTGCTTGCTAAAAAAATTATATTAGATAAGATTTAGCACTGTTGGAAATGAAGTAATCTTTCAAAATGGAATTAGTATATTTATACCTAAAATGAGCAAAAGCTAAGTCTGTCATAGGTATCACCTTAATCCATTCTTTTTGTACAATTTGTGAAATATTTTCAAGGATTATATTTTCTTGAAATGATGAAATAGATGTAGGCCCTATTACTTATAGTGATGAAGTCATATGATGCTGTATGCTGCAAAACTGGAATCAGAAATAAGATGGTGAAACATTGTAAGGACGTGGATATGAGATCACAGAAGAATTTTGGGGAAATTTTTCAGTCTTGTTACATACAAACTCTGTCAAATTCAAATTTTCACAAGCAGAGAATGCTAAATTTCTGACTACTCATGTAGATTTTGGAAGTACCAGGCAGACCCCATGATTCTAGTCCCCCCAAATCATTCTCACCCTTCTGCTGCTTTCTAGAATCCCACCAGACATCCTGTGTCAGTGATTAACATATATGCCACTCAGTTCTAGGATTCATTGTGATTTAGGAACTTGGCTTGATGGAAAGGACCTCTGTTTTAATCCCAGCTCAGTCACATGCTAGGCTGCAGAAACTCTGGCTACAGTACTACATGCCACAGTCCTGATTACTTTATAAGAGTTCTTTGAAAAAGGGTGATCCTCCTAGCATTCTGCTCCATAGAGAAAGCTCAGACTCTCATAGGCCTCTCTGAAACCAACCCTTTCAGATCACAGCTTGGCCACTCCCAGGAGGGCTGGGATCCTCTCAAAGCCCTGCTTCATGTCATTCCTAAGCCACATTAGATTTGTCCAGTGAGTCCATTCCCTGCTGCTTTAGGGCAACTTCATTTCAAAGGACCCTTAAGGTTCCTCTCAACAGGACTCCCTAACTTTGACCCTTTCAGGGTATAGGGTTTATGGTATCAGTTCCTTCTACCCCAGGAGACCCTGATCTCCTTATGTCGATTGTTCCACCTTATTTCTTGGGGCTTTGCTTTCTGGTTCAGACTGCTTCCCAGTTTTTGAGGAGCAAGAATTAGACTACATTGGGCTTCCCTTGTGGCTCAAACAGTAAAGAATTTGCCTGCAATATGGGAGACCTGGGTCCGATCCCTGGGTTGGAAAGATCCCCTGGAGAAGGGAATGGCTATTCACTCCAGTCTTCTTGCTTGGAGAATCCCATAGACACAGGAGCCTGTTGGGCTACAGTCCATGGAGTTGCAAAGAGTCGGACATGACTGAGCGACTAAGCACAAGACAGACGGCATTATCTGGCCAAATTAAACAACTGTATCAGAAGACAGACACAGGGACTGCTGTGTTATGATCTGGTGAAAGAGATTACTAGGTAGTAAGGGGTCTGGTTTCTATTTTTACCATTCTCTTCCCACTGTGGCAAAGTAGCCTTCAGAGTGGAGCAGAAGATCAGGACAATGTAGGGCAAGAGGTGGCAGGTACAGGAAGGCGGTACTTGGTGAACTGTGCCAACCTGGCGGGGGCAGGGGGTGCATCTTGTCTAGGACAAGCAGTGCCTGGCAGTGACCTGAGAGCCATAGATGGACTAGAAGAGGAAAGAAACCCAAGGGGTGGTAAGAGGATAGTGGATTAGTAGGAGCAGGAGTGAGATATTCTAGCTCAAGAAGGAGATTGAGCCAGATACTACAGCTTAGTTGCACTGATTCATTGTCCTCCATTTAATTTTCTTTTTTAAACACAAACTAAGATGATTGGCTCATAAGACCACTGCTGCTGCTGCTGCTGCTAAGTCGCTTCAGTCGTGTCCGACTCTGTGCGACCCCAGAGATGGCAGCCCATCAGGGTCCCCCGTCCCTGGGATTCTCCAGACAAGAACACTGGAGTGGGTTGCCGTTTCCTTCTCCAATGCATGAGAGTGAAAAGTGAAAGTGAAGTCGCTCAGTCGTGTCCGACTCCCAGCGACCCCATGAACTGCAGCCTTTCAGGCTCCTCTGTCCATGGGATTTGCCAGGCAAGTGTACTGGAGTGGGGTGCCATTGCCTTCTCCTTCATAAGACCACAGTATTTTAAAATTTAGAGTAAGAATCACAGACTCCTATAGCAGGAAACTTAGTGTTTGTTTATTCTCCACTAACTCCTTGAGTTGAATATTTCTTTACACCATCCCTGGCGTATGCTTCCATGCCCCCTCCATGGATGTCAGTTCCTCAAATAACAGAACATTTTCACTGTTAGTTCAAATTGTCAGGCTGGAGCCTCTCTGTAAGACTCCAAATGGATGGACTCAATGACTCCATATCACAACTAATCACAGCTCTGCCCCTAGACTGAAACAGACAAACAGTATTACAGGAGTGAGATATTCTAGCTCAAGAAGGAGATTGAGCCAGATACTACAGCTTAGTTGCACTGATTCATTGTCCTCCATTTAATTTTCTTTTTTAAACACAAACTAAGATGATTGGCTCATAAGACCACTGCTGCTGCTGCTGCTGCTAAGTCGCTTCAGTCGTGTCCGACTCTGTGCGACCCCAGAGATGGCAGCCCATCAGGGTCCCCCGTCCCTGGGATTCTCCAGACAAGAACACTGGAGTGGGTTGCCGTTTCCTTCTCCAATGCATGAGAGTGAAAAGTGAAAGTGAAGTCGCTCAGTCGTGTCCGACTCCCAGCGACCCCATGAACTGCAGCCTTTCAGGCTCCTCTGTCCATGGGATTTGCCAGGCAAGTGTACTGGAGTGGGGTGCCATTGCCTTCTCCTTCATAAGACCACAGTATTTTAAAATTTAGAGTAAGAATCACAGACTCCTATAGCAGGAAACTTAGTGTTTGTTTATTCTCCACTAACTCCTTGAGTTGAATATTTCTTTACACCATCCCTGGCGTATGCTTCCATGCCCCCTCCTGGATGTCAGTTCCTCAAATAACAGAACATTTTCACTGTTAGTTCAAATTGTCAGGCTGGAGCCTCTCTGTAAGACTCCAAATGGATGGACTCAATGACTCCATATCACAACTAATCACAGCTCTGCCCCTAGACTGAAACAGACAAACAGTATTACATTCTAGGAACAAGTGTGGTTATACCTGCAGATTTTCAGTTTGTCCCCCAAGAAGGGGTGAAACACAGAAATACTTTGACACAGTGTTTATATTTTCAGGAATGATTTTCAAGTACTGAATGATTCTGAAGGGAGAGTACACCAAGGGAAATAATGTATTTTGGTTTTTTTTTTTTGTGAAATCAGAGTTAAGATAGGGTGTCTCCTACACAGAAGTACCTATTCATTATTTTATTCAATCAACACGTTTTAAGCATCTAATAGTGTGCAAGACTTTATGAACAGAAACAAAGAAGTCCAGTATGTATGGGCTAGTCTACAACACAGAAGAAATTTCTAGGGCCCCGGGTCCTCTGAGATATGTCCAAATTGCTTCAAGAGGTGAAAAGAACTGCTTAGTTTCTTGTAGCATAAGGGCTTTGAAGCACAGATCAGCAGAGGTGTGCTCAGAAAGAGCTGGGACCCTCAGGAGTGGACCACTGACGTGGACCACATGCCCTGAACCCACAGCTTCAAAGGCTCGGTCCATTTGACCATACTTGTGTTCTCTTGAGCAGAACATGGAAAGGTTTCATCTTAAAGAGAGCAGGCTACTAACAAGAAAAGGAAATGAAGAATGTCAATTAACTACCGTTTCCATGTTTCAAGGACCTTTTTTCATGTAAAGCCATGCAACATGAATCAAAAAGTCCTGAATGCTACTGATTTCAGAGGGATGCAGAACTGACTGACTGTGATTCTCTAATTCAAACACTCAGGAGCCACCAGCTGGCAGGCATGAGGCCCAGCTGGATCAGGAGCAGAAATCGCCATGGAGTAGCTAGTGGGGTCCACAGCTCCCAGGAGCAGAGGGAGACTCTTGCACCTGGAGGAAGTCACAGCAATGCCACCTCTTTCCTTAATTTTGTCCTTTACAATTCTCAACCATGGATTTCTCTTTTCTCACACATCCACTAACAGGAGAGAGCCAAATGCTGCACTTATATTGAATACATTAGAAACAATCATTGAACATAAAAGGACATTAAAAGAAACAAAATATCAATAACCTCAGACATGCGAAGAGCCGACTCATTGGAAAAGACCCTGATGCTGGGAGACGGAAGGCAGGAGAAGTGGATGACAAAGGATAAGATGGTTGGATGGTATCACCAAAACAATGGACATGAGTTTGTGCAAACTCCAGGAAACAGTGAAGGGCAGTGAAGCCTGGCATGCTGCCGTCCATGGGGTTGCAAAGAGTCAGACACAACTGAATGACTGAATGACTGAACAGAGGAAATAAGCTAACTGAGGTCACCATGAGGTGGAAGGAAGTTTAGGGTCTCATTTCAATCTGTTCTTTTAATTGTCATAATTTTGTCATGAGCACGAAGTAAGAGATAAATGGGGCACAGACTACTCTGCATGTTGTGAGGAGGTGAAAACGCTCAGGCAGGGTGACGGGATCCTGGCGGAAGCAGAGTCATCACCCAGCCTTGTTTCACCACAAGCAGAAGCCTTAAGCGCAACAGAGTGCTCAGCCTGGCCAAGGGAATGTTTAGAGCTGAGAGGGGTTTCTAACAGCTGCATCTCCATTAGTCCAAGAATGAGACCTACCTTCCTGCGTGGGTAAGTGCTCAGCCGAGGACACCCAATACACAATGGACCTAACTTTTAGAAAATTCAAAATAAATATGAGATCAGATGGAACCTATGAAACAACAAAATACAGACCTTTAGACACGTCACCAAAGTGCCAACATGACAAACGCACTGTTGCTGCTGCTGTTGTTCCGTCCCTAAGTCGTATCTGACTCTGCGACCCCATGAACTGCAGCACATCAGCCTTCCCTGTCCTTCACTATCTCCCAGAGTTTGCTCAAACTCATGTCCACTGAGTCAGGGTGCCATCCAACCATCTCAACTTCTATTGACCGCTTCTCCTCTTGTCCTCAATCTTTCCTAGCACTAGGTCTTTTCCAGTGAGTCTACTCTTCACATCAGGTGGCCAAAGTATTGGAGCTTCAGCTCTCACCTTTTAAAAGGATGCCCTTGTTGTGGGATTTCTTTTAAAAGAAATCTACTTTAGTGCATTTTAAATAGGTAAAATTACAAAAATTTTAGAAGTATGCCTTTTCACATAGCTTACAGCATACTGAATTATACTAGTACCAGAAAAAAACATCATCTTTATGACATTAATCTTATAATCTCTATAAGAAATTACCATTCATTTTTATTCTAAAGTTACTATGTAATTATCTCATAATTGTGATATTCAAATATGAGATGTAAGACAATTTAAATTTAGGAAGAAAAATGCCAATCAGTTGCTTAAAAAATATGATGGATTGTCCATCATCATATGTTTCCAAGCTTAAAAGCAATGGAAAAAATTTTTTTTCTATGCAAACTGTTTTCTCCTTTGTTCCTAAATATTTAGCACTTCAACCATTTAATTGTTGAAATGCAAAGATTTCAATTGTATTGCTGAACTGGAAATTGCTGAGATCTATAAAACTATCACTTATGAAGGAAAAAAGAATTTGCACAAACCCTACACTAATTAAAGCGATGGATATATACTTTAGATGGAATGTTTGAGCCCCAGGTTAACAACCTCTGCTTTAGATTGGAGGTGACATGGACTCTAAGAAACAATAAAATATGTGGAAGCTGAAGGGTACATCAACCCCCAGACAGCATCTGTTCCTTGTGCCCCAAGGCAGCCAGAGTGCCAAGTGGAGAATGCCTTTGGCAGTCAATCTGTAGGGTCCAAGCTTTGCATAGGAACGACCTAGAACAGCGTCTTCACACAGACCTGTGGAAGGCTGAGGGTCCAGGAGATGGGCCCGCTGGTCTGTCAGTGGGCATCAAAGCTCAAATTGAGCAGTGGGGCCTCAAGTCTCCTGCCTCCCCTCCAATCCAGCAGCCTCATATGTTTACTTAATGGGCTTCTGAATATGACTGTATTTGAAGGAAAGTTTTTGTGGCTAAAAAACATGGATAAGAGGATTAAAAAGTGCTGAAGGGTTATCTTTGGTGGTTTTTTTTTTTTTTTAAAGACCATTAGTGGTTATTTTCCTACTTTTGCTTTCTGCATCTTCCAAATTTTCAACAATGAGAAAGTATCACTTGTGTAATTAAATCACACACAAATTTATATTAAAATAAAAGAATAAACTGTGTCTACTTCTCGCCCCGCCCCCTGCAGGAAAAAGTGCTGAAAACAGGCTTTCTGCAGGGATTGTAGCATTTTGAATGTGAGTTGCAGTTTTCAAACATAAAGCACAGCTGTTTTGTCTCTAACCCTGAAGCTGTGAAAAAGGGGAATGATTTTGAAAGCGGGAACAGGAAGACTATTGAGAAAAGTGGCTGCTATTTCTAGGCTGAAGTCTCCCTGGCAACACTGTTCTCAGAAGCTATGCCTCCCTACATGGACTTATCAGGATTCATGAGTGATGAATCCAGAGGATTCATAGGACCCTAAGTAAGCAGAGCCCAAAAGAGACTCGAGACAAAGCAGAGAGTCACAGCAGGCCAGAGAGATGCGAAAGACAGACAGCGTCCTGCAGGAGGAGCTGCCCGTGGTCAGGGCAGTCCTGTGATCCACAGAGATCTGCAAGACCAGAGAGGTCGCTAAGTTTGCAGTCAGGAAGGTAAGGATGAGGTTCCTGAGATGTGAGAGGGCTGACGACCTCAAGAAATGTGGTTGAAGAAAAAGAAGAGCTTCAAGGAGTAGTTGCAAAGAGCAGAATGTGAACTTAGTCAGCAACTGACCTGTACAGGGAAATTGCAGCATTTTGAAAAAAAAAAACAACACGCAAAAGGAATCATTTAGAGGTGAGAAACTCTAAGACCACCACCACCAAAGAAACACTAAGCCCAGTGATATTACAGAACAAAGTATAAGAAGTAAAAAGAATAACTACAGCTTTCCTGACTAGATACAGAAATACCTCATTCAGTTGGATACAGCAATTCATAATTGTATGCATGCAATAAAAGATACATTAGAGATTTAAAAAACAAAAATAAGAAACCTAATGGAAACTAGACACAGCCAGTGCAGAGAGAACCCGAGTCAGCTTCGCATCAGTGTATATCTAAAGCAATGGTTCTCCAATATGGTACCCAGCCTAGCAGCACCTGCAGTACCCAGAAGCTTGTTGCAAATGCAAATTCCCAGGCACCACCTCAGACCTACTGAATCACAAGTTCCAGGAGTGAAGGCCAAGAATCTGTGCTTTAGAAAGTCTACCATGTTCTGACGCACACTAAATTTTGAGAACTATCAATCCGGAGGCACTGAAATCACCAGGAAAAGCTATCAGACACAGAAAGACAAAGCAAGGAGTACCAAAAGAGGATTATGCCAAATGCAGGCACATCCAGCCTTCAGCTCCCCTTCATGGCCAGAACTCCTCCTCCTGGAGGAGGGCACGGCAACCCATTCCAGTATTCTTGCCTGGAGAATCCCCATGGACAGAGGAGCCTGGCAGGCATGGTGTTGCAAAGAGTCGGACACAACTGAGCAACTACATACACATGGCCAGAACCCCCATCAATCTCCGCACCCTAGCTCAAGTCACCGCTGTCTGCTGCCTGGACTACTGTAAGAGCTTGATGACCACCTGTTTTGGTTTGGTCAGAGAAGTCCTGGCTTGAACCTATGGTCCTGCTACAATGATAAGAAGTCTCCCTTTCACTTTCAAAGTTCTCCAGATTCTAAATTATATGGCTTCTCCAGTAATTCTCCAGGGTCTGCTCACCATCTGCCCTTCATCCACTCTTGCCCATCTCTAATATGATCTTTTCCCAGAAGCTAAAAATATAAATTGCTCCTGTTATCCCTCTTTTAAAAAATCCTTCAATGACTCTTCATTGCTCTGAAATAAAATGTGAACCTCTCTCAATGACCCATAGCACCAATTCTTCCATCTTTGCCTCATTCCATATCCCTACTTGCTTCTCTGTTCCAGGTACATTAGCCTCCTGTTGTTACCTTCACAAGCCAAGTTCCATCAACCCTCAAGGTCTCTGCACATGCTGGTTCTTCTTCCTGGACTGCTCTCAGGCTCCATCCCTCTGTCAATGTTAGGTGCTCTCCTGTTTTCATTTAATAACATCCCAAATGAGTTCTCAAATATTCTTTGAAGGTTTTATTTTAATGACTGCATAGTTTCTCATAATATGGATGTGGAATAATTTATTTAACCATCCCCTCGTATTGTTAAGATTTTATTTTTTCTGTTACTAGTAAAGCTGTTATATAAATTAGTCATTGTTCTTGGTTGCAACCAATTCAAAATTCCCTCAGGCAAAAAAGAAATTTATTGGTATGGTACTGGGATTTCTCCATAAATAGAATAAGGGTTAAACAATGAAACTACGGAAAAGGCAGGATTAGTGGAATAACTGGGACCAAAGACCTAATTGTTATCAGGATACCCTTGATAGATAGAATGTACATGTACACACAAATATATGTTGCACTGAGGAAGATTCTTTACCATCTGAGCCACCAGCGTGGTATATGTACATAGACATGTATATTAAAACTCCCATTCATTCTTCTTCCCTCTCTGTGCAGTAGTACCTTTTCCAACTAGCTCCGCTTGGTGGGTAACATGACTGACAATGTTCTCAAATTATGGCTCTCAGGACCAAAAAGAGAAGTGGATTCATAATCTCATTTGCAAATTCTCCAAGGAAGGATTCTAATTGGCTCAGTTTGGGTCTAGTCCCCTCTCTTGAGTCGATCAGCTATAAGAGCTTTTGCACAAACTCCATGGCTGCTGAGGAGGATGATGCCAGCAAAAGGGGGCTGTTCTTTTCAGAACAGAGGCAGAGAGATGCTGAGCAAACACAATTACAGGTATCTACTGCACGTGAAGACATTTGCTTGAAAGGATATGGGGGAGTGTCTTTTAATCACACACAATATATCTATAAATTTCTTTCAGTTCAGTTCAGTTCAGTCGCTCAATCATTTCAACTCTTTGTAACCCCATGGACTACAGCACACCAGGCCTCCCTGTCCATCACCAACTCCCAGAGTTTACACAAACTCATGTCCATTGAGTCAGTGATGCCATCCAACCATCTCATCCTCTGTCATCCCTTTCTCCTCCCACCTTCAATCTTTCCCAGCATCAGGGTCTTTTCAAATGAGTCAGCTCTTTGCATCAGGTGGCCAAAGTATTGGAGTTTCAGCTACAACATCAGTCCTTCCAATGAATATTTACATTGATTTCCTTCAGGATGGACTGCTTGTATCTCCAACACCACAGTTCAAAAGTATCAATTCTTCAGTGCTCAGCTTTCTTTATAGTCCAACTCTCACATCCATACATGACTACTGGAAAAACCATAGCCTTGACTAGATGGAACTTTATTGGCAGTAATGTCTCTGTTTTATACAATTACTTTATGCAGATATAAAAGGAAAAGGTTTTTAAAGTCAAATATTTTTCTCATACTTATGCAATCTTTCTTATTTTTTTCTTATCATTATAAAAATAACATTTGCTCACTGTACTACTACCACCATTAATAATGGTTAGAACATGTGTGAGACTGTGTGCCAGAAACTGTTCTATACATATTACGTATTTCAGTGCATTGAATTCTGGCCCATCTGCCTAAGTCCTGACCTTATGAAGTAGGTGCACTTATTATCATCATTTCTTTGGAAAAGGAACCCAAGGCACAGAGAGGCTGACATATGCTAGCAGAGCCAGGCTTCAAACCCAGGGAAGCCAGCTCTAGACCTACAACAGCAACACTTAGAGGAAGCAGGAAAAATGCCACTTGTGATCATCATTCCCCAAGGCCGCAGCTACTTCCATTTTGGTCTCTCTTCCTCTCATCTTTTTTTCTTTTTTTAACTGCATTTTAGTTGAAATTATATCCTAAGATGGGTGGTAAATACTTGGCAGGGTAGCACACCATTCTCTACCCTGACCCTCATCCCACCCCAAACAACATCCCACGTCCACTTTTGTTCACACCGTCTTTCCCACTGAGCCCAGATGTGGCCTCAAAATCTGTCTGGAAAAAAAAAAGTCACTCACAGTGGATTCTAGTTGACACACAACCTAAACCTATATGCAATTTCTGTACTATTTATTCTCATGACTGCTGTATTTCCCCAGATGGTTAAAAACCTTTTTAAAACATCGCTTTTAAAGCAGAATAACTTCTCCATTTACTAAAGATAACCATTTAAGTTGTTTACAGTATTCTACTATTATAAATAGCACAGAGCTAGTTTTAAACAGTACACAATGCTGTAATGAATAACCAAATTTTATCTTTTTTTTTCCCCTTATAGATTTCCAGTAGGGAGCATACATGTCAGTCCATTTATATCACAACTTCCCCAATATTTTGTTTTCTTGTTTTATTTCTCAGACATTTTATTTCTCAGCTGCATTTGGGGAGGGTGCAGGAAGAAGAGATATGGACTGATGCAATGGGGAGAGGAGACGCCTTTTCACTACTCACGATGTCATGGGTAGAATATTCCCAGTTCCTTTCCTCTCTGCTGGGTGAGGGGAGCAGTGATTTACCCGTCCAGCAAGTTGGGCCTAAAAACCAGTCATGTTTGGCACTGCCCCATCCTTTCTGAACCAAGGCTGGCTTTGGCATCTGTTCTGCTCAGCCCCTCCAAGCTGAGTATTTACAGGGCAGACACCCACATCGGGGAGAAATTTGTGGGTACAGCTTAGTTCTAGGTTCAGTTAGGAAAGCCAGTAGTCCACAGAAATAAGGTATAGTCTCCAATATGAGCTTTATTAACAACATAAAGGTATATTTTTGCCCATCTCTCCAACTTCTGATTATTTCTAAATCAGTTCAGAACTTCAGGAGATAAGATGTGTGATATTTACCTCAAACCCTCAATAATTTAGGGCTTCCCAGGTGGCTCAATGGTAAAGAATCTGCCTGCCAATGCAGGAGACACCAAAGATTCAGGTTCAGTCCCTACGTCGGAAAGATCCCCTGGAGGAGGAAATGGCAACCCACTCCAGGTTCTTGCCTGGGAAATCTCACAAACAGAGGAGCTTAGCAGGCTATAGTCCATGAGGTTGCAAAGAGCTGGACATGACTGAGGACAACAAGAACACTCAATAATTTAGAAGTTACAGGAATTTTCATACCTTCTGAACTCTAACATAAACTATCTTTGCATTTTTATATACAGTTGTGCTGTATATAAACTTACTCATTTACAACCATTTAGCTTAAAATTTTTGGCAATTTTGATACATTTCATCTGGCATTTTGGTTTACAGATCAAAGGTCTGGGGCAGTCTGAGTACTATTTCTCTGTAGATAATTTCCCCCTGTATGAATATTCTTGTTTTTTTTTTTAATTTTTCATGTTATGCCTGAAAATAATTATTTTTTCATCAATTTTGCCTGGAGTGTGGTGAACTAGTTACATTTACATGTCACACCATGTACTTTTTTAAATTTTTGTAATTTTTTTAAGCTTAGGAAAATTTGTCTTTGATCAAATTTGTACTCCAATCATCTTATCTTTTGTGTCTCTTTTTGTTTTGTGACCAGAAGCATCTGCTACTGCTGAAATAGATCTCTCCTCCTGTCCTCTGTGTCAATCATCTTCTCATTTTCATCTCTTTGTCCTCCCTGCATTTTTGAGAGTCTTTTCAAGTTTGTTTTCCATGTCTCTGATGTAATTTTTACCCTGTTGACTCTGCTTTTTACAGCTTCTATTTTTATGCTTTGCACATATGTGAACATTAAAAGTTTCCTGTATAAATAATAAATGCATGATTACTATGGGAGTTTTAGTTTTTGTTTGTTCTCTTGTCTCCTTTCATGTCCCTTTTCATTTATGCCATTTTTTCCCCCATGTCAGCTATATCCTCTTCCTAGATTTTTGTTCCCATTTCATAGTGTCATGCCTTTCTGTAGTCTAGGGGCACACCAAATGATTTTCTCCTGGTTCTTAATGTAAACCATTTTTCAGAAGTTTGTTCTTTCTCTGAGTCTTGAGAATGATTTCTTCCTCTACTTGACAATATTTTCCCCATGAGCTCCCATTTCACTTTCTCTACTCATCTCCAAGTGAAAGCAAGTGAAGGTGCTCAGTGGTGTCTGACTGTGCATTTGGGGGTGGTTTTCAAATGTAGACTTCTAGACTCCGAAAGGCTTTCTTCTGCCCCCAGCTCTACTCACCAGCTCTTTGACCTTCAGAAAGTTAATTTGTGTCTCCAAGCCTGGCTTTCTCATCTGTAAAATGAGGATGATATAGTATGTACTTTATCCATATGTTGTCTGAAATAATTGGGTTAAGCTTGCCAGGCTCCTCTATCCATGGGATTTTACAGGCAAGAATACTGGAGTGGGTTGCCATTTCCTTATCCAGAGCATCTTCCCGACCCAGGGATCGAACCCTGGTCTCCTGCACTGCAGGCAGACTCTTTAATGTCTGAGCCACCAGGGAAGCCCAATACTTTTCCCCATGATCCCCGTATTTCCCTTTCTCTTCTTATCGCCAAGTGAGGTGAGCTCCATTCATATCTTGCATTGGCTAATACCTACACAGAACACGTTTTCCACTGGCTCAGAGGTTAAAGCGTCTGCCTGCAGTGTGGGAGACCCAGGTTTGATCCCTGGGTTGGGAAGATCCTCTGGAGAAGGAAACGGCAACCCACTCCAGTACTCTTGCCTGGAAAATTCCATGGACTGAGGAGCCTGGTGGGCTACAGTCCACGGGGTTGCAAAGAGTCGGACATGACTGAGCGACTTCACCTCACCTCACCTCACATGAGATAGTTTGAATCACCTTCTCAGATCTGATGTCCTTGCATGAGGAGTTGATGCACACAATTTTCAGCTAGTTCTCAATTTCTAGCAGGCTTTCATCTAATAGGGATAAGCTGGGATGAAATAGACTGTGTCCTTGCCCCATTGCGTGACTCGCAGATGCTCTAAACAGATGGAGTTCATAAGGCACTATGTTCCCCATGCCCTGACAATGCTTCCCGACTGCTCCCACCGCAGCACTTCACTTGTGGGAATCAAACCTCCCAGGATGAAATTCAGTCTCTCTTACTTCCTGCCCAGTTGTTTCCTGAAAGTGTTTTATTCTGCTGAATACAGAAAAAGGAGGTACAGATGGGAAACCGGGACAACACTGGCTGCTTCAAGGGAAAGTGCCAACTCAGGAAAGACTGACATTGTTTTTTTCATTTGGATCAGATCTTCTGATTTCTGAATAACAGACAAAAAGGTGAGTCAACCCATCTTTGTTCTGGTTAGCACAGTACAGAATAAATCACCAATCATTTTTTCCAAATCAGCTTGTTGGACTTTATAGTTGTTACAAAAAGTTTTCAGATTCTGGCCCTGGGTTAACTAGTGGCCAACCAGCATTTGGGGGTAGTTTTCAAATGTAGACTTCTAGATTCTGAAAGGCTTCCTTCTGCCCCCAGTTCTTCTACTCACCAGCTCTTTGACCTTTGGAAAGTTAATTTGTGTCTCCAAGCCTGGTTTTCTCATCTGTAAAATGAAGATGATATACTACATACTTTATCCATATGTTGTCTGAAATAATTGAGTTAAGCATTTGTCATCAAGCAAATGAAGATACTCCTAGTAAAGTTATATTTTTAGTGCTATTTTAATTTTTCATTTTTCAAGGTTTTTTTTATTGTGGTAAGAGTCACATAATATAAAACATGCTATCTGAACCATATTTAACTGTATAGTTCTGTAGTGCTAAGTACGTTCACATTGTTCTGCAACTCTCACCATCTCCCAAATTTTTTTGAATTTATTTTAATTAGAGGCTAATTACTTTACAATATTGTGGTGGTTTTTGCCATACATTCACATGAATCAGCCATGGGTATACAAGTGTTCCCCATCCTGAACCTCCCTTCCACCTACCTGCCCATCCCATCCCTCTGGGTCATCCCAGTGCACCAGCCCTGAGCACCCCGTCTCATGCATTGAACCTGGATTTGCAATCTATTTCACATATGATAATATACATGTTTCAATGCTATTCTCCCAAATCATCCCACCCTCGCCCTCTCCCACAGAGTCTAAAAGATTGTTCTATACTCTGTGTCTCTTTTGCTGTCTCACATACAGGGCTATCATTACCATCTTTCCAAATTCCATATATATGCGTTAGTGTACTGTATTGGTGTTGTTCTTTCTGGCTTACTTCACTCTGTATAATAGGCTCCAGTTTCATCCACCTCATTAGAACTGATTCAAATGTATTCTTTTTAATGGCTGAGTAATACTCCATTGTGTATATGTACCACAGCTTTCTTATCCATTCATCTGCTGATGGACATCTAGGTTGCTTCCATGTCCTGGCTATTATAAACAGTGCTGCAATGAATGTTGGGGTACACGTGTCTCTTTCAATTCTGGTTTCCTCGGTGTGTATGCCCAGCAGTGGGATCGCTGGGTCAAAAGGCAGTTCTATTTCCAGTTTTTAAGGAATCTCCACACTGTTCTCCATAGTGGCTGTACTAGTTTGCATTCCCACCAACAGTGAAAGAGGGTTCCTTTATCTCTGTATCCTCTCCAGCATTTATTGCTTGTAGACTTTTGGATCGCAGCCATTCTGACTGGTGTGAAATGGTACTTCACTGTGGTTTTGATTTGCATTTCTCTGATAGTGAGTGATGTTGAGCATCTTTTCATGTGTTTGTTAGCCATCTGTATGTCTTCTTTGGAGAAATGTCTGTTTAGTTCTTTGGCCCATTTTTTGACTGGAATCTCCCAAATTTTTTACCTTCCTAAACTGAAACTCTTTCCTCATCAAACACTAACTCTCCATTCCCCTCTTCACTGCTCCCACTCCCCTGGCATTTACCAATGTACTTTCTGACTCTAGGAATGTGACTATTCTGCCTTACAAATAGCTGTGAAAAGAAGAGAAGGTAAAAGCAAAGGAGAAAAGGAAAGATATTCCTATTTGAAGGCAGTTTTCCAAAGAATAGCAAGGAGAGATAATAAAGCCTTCCTCAGTGATCAATGCAAAGAAATAGATGAAAACAATAGAATGGGAAAGACTAGAGATCTCTTCAAGAAAATTAGATATACCAAGGAAACATTTCATGCAAAGAGGGCTTGATAAAGGACAGAAATGGTATGGACCTAACAGAAGCAGAAGATATTAAGACGGGGTGGCAAGAATACACAGAGGAACTGTACAAAAAAGATCTTCATGACCCTGATAATCATGATGGTGTGAACACTCACCTAGAGCCAGACATCCTGGAATGTGAAGTCAAGTGGGCCTTAGAAAGCATCACTATGCACAAAGGTAGTGGAGCTGATGGAATTCCAGCTGAGCTATTTCAAATCCTGAAAAATGATGCTGTGAAAGTGATGCATTCAACATGCCAGCAAATTTGGAAAACTCAGCAGTGGCCACAGGACTGGAAAAGGTCAGTTTTCATTCCAATTCCAAAGAAAGGCAATGCCAAAGAATGCTCAAACTACCGCACAATTGCACTCATCTCACATGCTAGTAAAGTAATGCTTAAAATTTCCAAGCCAGGCTTCAGCAATACGTGAACTGTGAACTTCCAGATGTTCAAGATAGTTTTAAAAAAGGCAGAGGAACCAGCGATCAAATAGCCAACATCCGCTGGATCATGGAAAAAGCAAGAGAGATCCAGAAAAACATCTATTTCTGCTTTATTGACTATGCCAAAGCCTTTGACTGTGTGGATCACAATAAAGTCTGGAAAATTCTGAAAGAGATGGAAATACCAGACCACCTGACTTGCCTCTTGAGAAACCTGTATGCAGGTCAGGAAGCAACAGGTAGAAATGGACATGGAACAACAGACTGGTTCCAAATAGGAAAAGGAGTACTTCAAGGCTGTATATTGTCACCCTGCTTATTTAACTTCTATGCAGAGTACATCATGCGAAACGCTGAGCTGGAAGAAGCACAAGCTGGAATCAAGATTGCCGGGAGAAACATCAATAACCTCAGATATGCAGATGACACCACCCTTATGGCAGAAAGTGAAGAGGAACTCAAAAGCTTCTTGATGAAAGTGAAAGAGGAGAGTGAAAAAGTTGGCTTAAAGCTCAACATTCAGAAAACGAAGATCATGGCATCCGGTCCCATCACTCATGGCAAATAGATGGGGAAACAGTGGAAACAGTGCCAGACTTTATTTTGGGGGGCTCCAAAATCATTGCAGATGGTGACTGCAGCCATGAAATTAAAAGACACTTACTCCTTGGAAGGAAAGTTATGACCAACCTAGATAGCATATTCAAAAGCAGAGATATTACTTTGCCAACAAAGGTCCATCTAGTCAAGGCTATGGTTTTTCCAGTAGTCATGTATGGATGTGAGAGTTGGACTGTGAAGAAATCTGAGCACCGAAGAATTGATGCTTTTGAACTGTGGTGTTGGAGAAGGCTCTTGAGAGCCCCTTGGACTGCAAGGAGATACAACCAGTCCATCCTAAAGGAGATCAGTCCTGGGTGTTCATTGGAAGGACTGATGCTGAGGCTGAAACTCCAATACTTTGGCCACCTTATGCGAAGAGTTGACTCATTGGAAAAGACTCTGATGCTGGGAGGGATTGGGGGCAGGAGGAGAAGGGGACAACCGAGGATGAGATGGCTGGATGGCATCACAGACTCAATGGACGTGAGTCTGAGTGAACTGTGGGAGTTGGTGATGGACAGGGAGGCCTGGCGTACTGCGATTCATGGGGTCGCAGAGTCGGACACGACTGAGCGACTGAACGGAACGGAGACCAGTATTTAGGAACCAATGCTTTCATTGATTATATCAAAGTCACAGAGTAAATCCCTCCATTCAAGCATATTTAATGAAGAGCAGAGCCCGATGAATGGGAGCAGTCACTGTTATGGCAGGACGTGCTCAGGAATTCCCTCTGCTGGGGTTGCCAGCTAGCCCCTTTTCCACGTAGACCATGCTTTCAAATCGACACCCTGTTGATTAATTGAGGGCTAATGCATTACCAGAGAGACCCTGAGTTTAAGCCATCATTGTATATGACCACATGTGTGGCTCACAAGTTACGTGTCCCATGGTTACAGCGGGGATGGTCTAGAGGCTGCTCCAGCATCACCAGAGATAACTTGTTTGAGATATGGATTTCCACTCCAGTTCTAAGAATCTGGAGCTCCTGGACACAGGCCCAGGGACCTGCACTTTAAAAAGCACCCATGGCAATTTTTATGTGCTCTTGTATTTTCTAACTCTGGTCTGGGGGAATGGAGCAGAACTCAAGACCACTAGGGAAAAAAGTTGTTAAGAAAGCCTCTGGAAGCAGGGCATGGCATGACAAAAAACAAATAAATCAAACGGAATCATGCACTGCCTCCCAGAACCTAATACCATTTACTAGTCACCTCCTATGTAACCAGCACTCTTTAAGGCACTTCACCTACGTCTCTTCTTTTATCCTCACATTACGGTAAGAATGAGGCTGCAGAGTTGAGGAAGAAGATCAAGAAAGTGGTGGCGCTGAGATCTGAACCCAGTGGCTGTGTCCTTTTATTCTACTCTGTGTGATATCCTTCGGCTTCCCTGGTGGCTCAGTGGTAAAGAATCTGCCTGCCAATGTAAGAAACAGGGGTTTGATCCCTGGGTCAGGAAGATCCCCTGGAGAAGGAAATGGCTCCCCACTCCAGTATTCTTGCCTGGAGAATTCCATGGACAGAGAAGCCTGGTGGGTTACCATCCACAGAGTTGCAAAAAGTCAGACATGACTTAGCTAGTAAACAACAACAATCATATCCTTCACCATTTCACCTGAGTGAAGCAAGAGGTAGGTGAGTGTGCTCCTACAAAGGTTTATTTTTGAGTGGGGAGGTGAGGATAAGTGGCAGAATGATTGGTGTTCTTTACATGGATGTGCCAAGTGGTAAAGAGGATAGGAATGGCTTGAGTCATTGGTGAATCTGGGGATACAGACAGACAACTTGAATAATCAGAGTTCGAGGACAGTTTTGTCTGAATTGCTCAATTTAGCCCCTGGCAATGCCTCATTTCTCAGACGATTATTCAGTCAACCATCCTGTGAGTTACCATCACAAAAAAACAAAAACAAAACCCAAATGAGTGTGATTCTAGAAACCCACCAGGCACCAAGAACAGGAAAGCACTGGGAATCTGGGAAGGTCCCAAACTAAATTGCCAAGATCTCTTCCCTTCTGATTTTTAAATCTATGTGTGGTTCTCAGGAAAATTTAATCCACATGTTTTGGGATCATTTATAGTTAACCCATCAGAATATAGTTTTATAAGAGCCATCTGATGTCTAAAATGCTTGATGTGCCTTCTCCTTTCTTTTTTAAAAATATAAACCTCTAAAAGCATTCTTCCCCACCCCTAGCCCCAATTTCTAAAGCTGGAAGTTAAATTTTATCAGTAAAAACTAAGTCTAGAACCTGTAAACAGGCAACCTCAGGCCTTACCTTGCCTATGAAAAGTGACAAATATGTTCTCTCATTTCCCAGAAAAGTCCCCTAGCAGCTGTGGGAAGAAAGCCCACCATCTTCAGATTCAACCGCTCCACAGACAGCCCTCTGCCTGGCAGAAACACAAGATGTATTCCAGACCCTTGCTTTTAATTTAAAGGGAGCTCGGCCCACTTTTCTCAGGGTAGCATTCTGGAAGCCCAATTTAGTGATTCATTCCAATGAAATCCACAGGATACCAAACCATGATGAACAGACTCTAAACTGTTTTCATCTCAATCCCATGGCAGTATTTCTCTGAAAAGAGCATACTAGCCTCTGCCAAGTGCTAATCACCCAGAACCTCTTCAGGGACACCTGCAATAGAAAATCGTGAGCTTTATCCATAGCACAGTTCCAAATAGGGAAAGAGTAATAATATCCAGATCCATTGTCATTATTTATTTCATATTCTCTATTTCCCTTTTGCTTTGCCAAATTGGTTGCAACTACAATACAGTTTTTCCAGCTTGGGGCTACCATTAAATTACCAGCTTCTAGACTTGGTTTTCGACCGTCCTTCAAAAGTAAACTTCAGCTCAGGGTGGACTGCTCCCTGGCATGAGATTTCTTTTTTTCTTTTCTTCTTCTTCTTTCTTGGCCATGCCACACAGTCTGCAGGATCTTAGTTCTCTGACCAGCGATCAGGGAACCTTTGCCCCCTACCATGGAAATGCAGAATCTTATCCACTGGCCACCAGGAAAGTCTCGAGATTTCATCTTAAGTTGAGGGGAATAAACTGATTAAAATAGTATGGTAATTCCTTAAGAAATTAAAACTAGAAATTACCATGTGATCTAGCCATTCTATTTCTGGATATACATAAGAAAATATAAACAGAATCTTGAAAAGATATTTGTATATCAGTGTTCATAGCTGCATTATTCAGAAAAGCCCCACGGTGGAAGCAGCCCCAAGTGTCCACTGACAGATGAATAAACAAAATATGGTATACATACAGCTTAAAAGGAGGGGAACTCTGACATACGCTGTAACATAGATGAACTTGAGGACATTATGCTAGGTGAATTAGACCGTCCACAAAAAGGACAATTACTGTCTAATTTCATTCACATGAGGTACATAGGGTAGACAAATTCATACAAACAGAAAGTAGAATGAGGTTTCCAGAGGCTAGAGGTGAAGGAGAATGGGTAAGTATTCTTGAATGAGTACAGAGTTTCAGTTTTGCAAGATGGAAAGAGATGAATGGTGCTGATTATTGCAGAACAATGTGAATGGACTTAATGCCACTGAATTATACCATTTTAAATGGTTAGGATGTCAAATTTTATTTTATGGTTATGTCTATTTTACCATTATTTTTTAAAAAAAGGAATAGGATGAGCCTAAGTATGTGAAGAGTGGTAGACTTGAGTCTGTTTTGCAACTAATTAGCATCCATCTTGGGAAGCTTAATCTTGCTCTGTCCTTGCCCTTGGAAATCACTTTTGATTGGATAAGAACACTAATGGATTCCACGATCTTTCATTTTATCTTAATTGCTATTATCACTACTTCTTGGCATTAATGTTAATACAGAACTACTAAGGTCTTATTGAGATACTGAGAAATAATCAGTTGACTAGTTCATTCCTCCTACCCCTGCTCAAAGCCTAAGGGATAATAAAGTCTTCTGGAATAGGGTGACAGAGCAAAGCTAAATATTAAATTTTATCCCTCAAAACCTAAGAAAAATGTTCCCAAAATAAGTAAAATCAAGTGATAAATATAGGGGCACAAACTCATAATCTTTAAAAGTGGTGACTAGAAAATATATCCCATGCTCTTAGGACTGAAAGAATTAAAATTGTTAAAATGGCAATACTACTCAAAGCAATCTACAGATTTAACACTATCCCTATCAAACAACCTATGACATTTTCCACAGAACTTGAACAAATAATCTAAAAAATGTATATGGAATCATGAAAGACTCAGAATTGCCAAAGTAATCCTGAGGAAAAAGCAGGAGGTGAAACTCTCTCAGACTTCAGACAATACCTCAAAGCTACAGTAATAAAAACAGCATGGTATTGGCACAAAAACAAACATATGGATCAATGGAACAGAATAGAGCCTGGAAGTAAACCAACACACCTACAATAAATTAATCTTCAACAAGGGAGTCAAGATTATAAAATGGGAAAAAGACAGTCTCTTCATCAATGGTACTGGAGAAGTTGGACTGCTGCAGGTTGATCAATGGAGTTAGAATACACCTTCACATCATACACAGAAATAAGCTCAAAATTGCTTAAAGACTTAAACATAAGAAGACACCATAAAACTTCTAGAAGAAAGAGACCATAGGTTAAACATTCTCTGACATAAAACATACCAATGTTTTCTTAGGTCAGTCTTCCAAGGCAATAGAAATAAAAATAAAAGGGACCTAATCAAATGTACAAGTTTTTGCACAGCAAAGGAAACCATAAACAAAATGAAAAGACAACCTATGGAATGGGAGAAAATGTTTGCAAGCAAAGTGACCAAAAGTGCTTAACTTCCAAAATATACAAACAGCTCATACAACTCAATAACAACAGCAACAAAAATAAACAACCCAATTGAAAAATGGGCCAGGAGACCTTAGCAGGCATTTCTCCAAAGAAGACATGCAGGTGGCCAATGGGCACATGAAAAGATGCTCAACACTGCTAATTATTAGAGAAACGCACATCAAAACTACAGTGAGGTACCACCTCATGCCAATCAGAATGACCATCATTAACAATCCACAAATAACAAATGTTGGAGAGTGTGTGGAAAAAAGGAGCCCTCTTACACTGTTGGTGGGAATGTTAACTGGTGCAGCTGCTACAGAGAACAATATGGAGGTTCCTCAAAAAACTAAAAACAGAGCTGCCACATGATCCAGCAATTGCACTTCTGGGCATATATCCAGACAAAACTATAATTCAAAAAGATATATGCCCCTCTAGGTTCGCAGCAGCACTTATTCACAATAGCCAAGACATGGAAATAACCTAAATGTCCATTGACATATGAACAGATAAGAGGATGTGGTACAAAATATGCTATGCTAAGTCACTTCAGTCGTGTCCGACTCTGTGCGACCCCATAGACGGCAGCCCACCAGGCTCCCCCGTCCCTGGGGTTCTCCAGGCAAGAACACTGGAGTGGGTTGCCATTTCCTTCTCCAATGCATGAAAGCGAAAGGTGAAAGTGAAGTCGCTCAGTCAGGTCCGACCCAGCGACCCCATGGACTGAAGCCTACCAGGCTCCTCCATCCATGGGATTTTCCAGGCAAGAGTACTGGAGTGGGGTGCCATTGCCTTCTCCGGTACAAAATATAATGGAATACTATTCAGCCATTAAAAAGTACAAAATAATGCCATTTGCAGTAACATGGATATAACTAGAGACTTTCATACTAAGCAAAGTAAATCAGAAAGAAAATACAATATGATATCATTTACATGTGGAATCTAAAATATGGCACAAGTGAACTTATCTGCAAAACAGAAGCAGACTCAACAACATAGAAACAGACTGTGGTTGCCAAGGGGGAGTGGGGATTGGAGAGGAAAGGATTGGGATCTGGGGATTAGCAGATGCAAACTATTGCATAGAGGACGGATAGACAACAGGTCCTGCTGTACAGCACAGGGAGCTATATTCAGTATCCTGGAATAAGCCACAGTGGAAAAGAATATGTGTATAACTGAGTCACTTTGCTGTACAGCAAAAAGAAACACAACACTGTAAATCAAGTGTACTTCTACAAAAAGATAATTTAAAAAAACAGTGACCAGAAAAAGAGAGAAACATTCAAAAGCTGACTTAAAACTCCTACCTTATTCCTTCAACACAACCCTCTAAAACAGTACTGGAGAAAAAGGAGTGGAAAAAAACCCCAGAATTAATGAGTTTGGCATATGTTGTGCTTTTATCTTATGTGTGGTATCCTTTAAAATAGTTATGGCAAAGAATGATAATCAATTCCTCGAGTCCCTCTGACTTGGACTTTTGACCTTCGATCAATTCAATAGCAGTTTGAATGAGGCAAGACTTGTAGAAATGGAGAGTGACATCGAGTAGATTGAGATCATCATGGCATTCCAGATCAAAAAAAATATAAAAGCCACTGTTCACAGTATCAGTAACAGAGAGTGGGGTGGGGGAGGGCAAATTTAACAAGGATTTTTTAAAAAATAGAGGTAGAAGGTGAAGGAAAGCTAGGGGAGAAAATGTGTGAGACTATGTGGCAGGGGGTCTAGAGACTGATCTGTTGAAGAGGAAGGGAGCAACTCAAAGAAAATGTGGGAGAAAGTTTGAATCACAGATGAAATTCTGAGGGGCAGGCATATGAATTGTTACATTCACCTTGTGACGACATGTGTGAAATGTCCAGGTACAAACCAGATGGACTTGAAAGTGAATCAGGAGAGAACTTAAGCGGAAAGATGAGAATTTAGATCTTTGCCAGGGAAGCGGTTCAGAGGATGAGTAAAGAGAGGTTCCTGGAGCCATGCTCACCATACGAGCAGAACAACACCTAAGGTCTCCCATGGTGAGTTCCATCTCAAACACCAGAGAGATAAACCACATCTTCCACTTGATGCTGAGCTACTGTCTGACTGAACAGGGAGCTTGTCCTAACGTCTACAGATTTCAAACTGTGCAAGATGGAAGTCTTGTCAGCACACACTGAGTCAGCCTCCATTAACCAGAAGAGTGAGTTAGGGCAACCACTTCGGACAGAATGTTATTTTGGAAGCAAGCATTTCTTTTACAACATTTGAGCCTGGGAACATGTGTGCTTTACATGAAGCAGAAAATAAATAAAAGATTTCAAGGAATTCCTCTCCCACATGACCAATTAAAAAACCCAAGCTGACAAACCCAAGTACTAAGATTCAATGAGCATGCATTTATGCCAATTTTAAAAATACAATACACATGAAACTATTTTAGAATTTTTCCTCCTAAAAAGGGAAGTCACTGAAATAGAGACAACTGGCCACAGTTATTTGGTTTTTCTCAAATGTGGGCTTTCAAATGATATCAAAAAGCCTCCAGAAAGAATTGGTCTCTTTTTTGGTAGGATTAGAGATAGTCAGTTCAGTGTGATGTCAGGAAGCAAAGCCAGTCCTATTCTATGATAGCTTAGAGTTAGTGAGTGAACTATTTAAAAGTACCTTGGTGCCGCTAGTGGTAAAGAACCTGCCTGCCAATGTGACGTATGAGGCATGAGCTTGATCCCTGGGTCGGAACGATCCTCTGGAGGAGGGCACAGCAAATCACTCCAGTATTCTTGCTTGAAGAATCCCATGGACAGAGAAGCCTGGGGGCTACGGTCTATAGGGTCACAAAGAGTCAGACATGCCCAAAGCAACTTGGCACACGTGGGAGACTAACTGTCACACTGGTTTTTGTTTGCTGTTACAATGTTCATGTGTGACTGATATTACTTGTGCTCTATTATCTATTTTTTTTTCTCCTTCCATAAGGAAACCTATGATTTTCAACTAAGCCCATGGCTGGTTGCAATAAAGACATTCCCACTGTCCATTGCAGTTAGGTGTGGTCATGTGGCGAATTCTGCCTAATGCAAAGAGGAAGTGGTGTGCACAGCTTTTGAGTGCATCCTTAAACAAGGGGGTCATGCTCGTCTTTCCTCCTCTTCCTCCTTTCTGTTGGTGATAATTCAGATGTAGTGATTACAGTTTTAGCCATGAGTTAGGGCCATAGGACCACTGAGAATGGAAGGTATGCACAGTGGAGCAACAAAACAGAAGGCACCCAGGTCTCTGACCCTGTGCATGGCTCAGACTGTCTGGTCGACACCCTCTACATTTCACAATACATGCAAATCCAACCATCACGCTATATACCTTAAACTCATACAGTGATCCATATCAATCATTTCTCAATAAGATGAGAAAAACATAGGTAATCATAGACAGTGTGAAAAGAAAATGAGCATGCCTATGTTCCAATAAAATCTTATTTACTTGCTACATTCTTTATGACTTTAGATATGTATGTATGTATTTATAGGTGGTGGATGGGCCTGATTTGTTCAGCTTACAAGCTATAGTTTGCCAATCTCTGGTCTAGAAGAACTCAATTCTCCAGACTCTAAATCCTGTCCTCTGTTCTCTGGGCTAAGTTACAGATAAACAAAACAACAAAAATAAATATGAACTCTGTAAGTCTCCACAATAATTGGCTTGTGCTCAAATACAAGAATTCAAAAGGAAGAAACGCACCATCCATGAACCAGAGTGTCCGGTCTACGCATTCCCCACATCTCCATCTGAATCTAAAAATGACAGGGGCATGGTGTCTTCAGATAACTTTGTTCTGTGACATAGGTACCACTAAAAAAGCTCATCCTGACCATTAAAATAGCTCATCCTCACTGTAAATACACATGACCTCTAAATCAAGTTGAAAAGGGTGTGGGGGAGAGAGGAAAGATGTTTCTTAGAAACTCTTTTCAACAGGAGACATTATCACACATGATCCTGGACAGAACTGTTTTTCAGTCTTTTGTGGAAAAAAGTATAGTTGCTCAGTGTGTCTGACTCTTTGCCATCCTATGGACTGTAGCCTGCCAGGCTCCTCCATCCATGGTATTTTCCAGTCAAGAGTTGGATAGCCATTTCCTTCTCTAGGGAATCTTCCAGAGCCAGGTATCAAACCTGAGGCTCTACATTGCGGGCAGACTCTTTACCATCTAAGCCACCAGGGAATCCCATGGATTAAAAAAAAAAAAAAATTCCCAGAACTGTTTTTAAGTCAGTTTTCTGGTTTTATGCAGTTCAGAAGAAATTTGGTGTTTCCAACTAATCTGGTTAGTAGATGAATCGACCAAAATAAGAAAAAGTCAGTAAAAGATAATAATATCTAACATTTCATGAGCCTTAATTTCCTGGCAGGCATTCTGACACAACATGTAATGTCATATTGAATCCTGGCAAATCCCAGTCTCCCAGAATGTATGGAACAGCTATTTGAGGGCTCTGTAAGGTAAGTGGGGACTTCCCTGGTGGCTCAGACAGTAAAGAATCTGCCTGCAATGTGGCAGACCCAGGTTCGATCCCTGTATAGGGAAGATCCCCTGGAGGAGGGCCTGGCAACCCATTATCCTTGCCTGGAGAATCCCCGTGGACAGAGGAGCCTGGCAGGCTACAGTCCATAGGATCTTAAAGAGTCAGACATGACTGAGACACTAAGCACAGCACAGCACAAGGTAAGTGGTAGCACACGGGTGGAGGAAGAAAATCAGATTAAAAGAACCACCCAACTGACAATGTTTACTACTGTTTTCCTTTCTGGTATCCCCGAGGCCTGGATTCAAGGCAGTCTGGAATGTGGAAGTGGACACTGGTATGAACAGAGTTCCAGGAGGGGACCTCTAGATCTGGCTCTGTAGCTGAAAGTGAACTCTTAAAGCTCAGGGGATGCAGAGGTGCCCCTCCCTCTGCTTCCCTTCTCTCCATTTTCCTGCATCCAAAATCCTGTGGCAGCATGACAGAGGCTGCAATTCAAAGGGAGCCAGACTTTGAGAGAAGGGAGCCTTCTGTTCAGTGGGTGGAGCTGTGATCCCAAGAGAGTGGGCTGAACCCAGCTGCCTGTTTTTTTCTCTCTCCAGTCTTCCACCACTTGACCCAGTGGACAGCAGAGCCGGGCAACTAAAGCCACAGCATTCTGGCCAGAGGACCAAAGAAGGGAGCTCGGGGGCCCAGAAATTACTGGAAAATTGCAGAGAGGAATGAGCTCAGAAAGTGAATTCATCAAGCTTTTGTGAACTACTGGGTTTGCCTTCTTATGCTCACATGGGTCTGATTTCTAATGGGCATACCAAAGGCCTGAGAGACAGATCACTAGTTGGCGCGCTGGCCAGGGAAAGGATAGGCGTGACTCTAAACGAACAGCAGGAGTTTTCAACAGGGTAGCAACGTTCTGTATTCTGATTGTGGTGGTGGTCAGGAAGACTCCCCCAGAGGAGGGCATGGCAATCCATGCCAGCATTCTTGCCTGGAGAATTTCATGGACAGAGGAGCCTGGTGGGGTACAGTTCATAGGGTTGCAAAGTGTCAGACATGACTGAAGCAACTTAGCATGCACACACGTAACACAAATTTATGCAGGTGCTAAAATTTGTAACACTGTACACAAAAAACACATTTTGTATGATAATTTTAAAAACATAATTGACAACAACAGATCACAGTGAGACAGTGTATCTCATGTTTCTTAGACATATCAGAATTGACTCGAGCTAACTGAGACAGAAAATTGTTTAATTTTAAGACTATTGATTGGCTCCCAGAATTGACAAGAAGGGTAAAGGACTAGGACTGGAAAGGTGATACTATAGCAGCTTCTGGTAGCAATGGGTGTTCCCTTCTGCTACAGACACTCATGTCTACTTGCCTCTTTGGCTCCATAGAGATTTCCAGGATGGGCAAGGGGACAACTCTAAACAGGAGTGGTGCTCAGATGTCAGATGGCAAAAATAATGCTTGCTCCTTGGAGGGAAAGCTATGACAAACCTAGACAGTATATTAAAAAGCAGAGACATCATTTTGCCAACAAAGGTTAGTATAGTCAAAGCTATGGTTTCTCCAGTAGTCATGTACAGATGTGAGAGTTGGACCATAAAAAAGGCTGAGTGCCAAAGAATTGATGCTTTCGAATTGTGCTTTCGAAATGCTTTCGAAGAGTCTTTCGAAGACTCTTGAGAGTCCCTTGGATTGCAAGGAGATCCAACCAGTCATTCCTAAAGGACATCAACCCTGAATGTTCATTGAAAGAACTGATGCTGAAGCTCCAATACTTTGGTCACCTGATGCCAAGAGCTGACTCATTGGAACACACTCTGATGCTGGGAAGTTCGAGGGGAGAAGGAGGCGACAGAGGATGAAATGGTTGGATGATATCATTGACTCAATGGACATAAGTCTAAGTAAACTCCAGGAGATAGTGGAAGGACAGGAGCCTGGTGTGCTATAGTCCATGGGGTCTCAAAGAGTTGGACACGACTTCACGACTAAACAACAATAACAATAACTATTATTGGCTCCTGCTAGATAAATGAGGTGCGCAGAGCTTCTGTAACTTCCTTGAGTTTACATGGTTTTACCAGGACTCAAAATCTGTGCTTCTAACCACCACACAGCAGTGGCTGACAATGTCTCCAACCGCAGGAGAGCTTTGTGGAAACCATGTTGCTTGTCTAAAACAAAGAAGAGAAGTTATTTGAAGCAGAAACTCTAACTTCCTCCTGGCTCTGCAATTCAGAGGAATGCTAACCCAGCTGTTTGTTTTCCTTTTTAACAGTCTGTTTTGTCTTTGAAATATAAACACTGAATTTTTTAGTATGTGCACTGCCTCTGATGTACTCTCTAGAGCACTAGCATCCAAACTTTTTGTTCACAAACCCATCAGTGAATACTTTTGAGCATTGCTCCTAATATATTGCTCCTAAGTTTACTTATCAGCTATATATATTGCAATATTTATATATCATGTGCATTCTAAATGGCATATTTAAAAAGGATAAAATAATATTTCAAAATAACATTTTTTAAAACAATACAAAATCACTTTTATTTCATTAAGAAATAAATTTGAACATGACTGAATATGCTTCAAATATCTGATCCTAAATTCAGCTTTTTTACTTGATTTTTACAGAAGCTATAACTAAAAAAAAAATTTACAAAGATATGTAAATCCAAATGAAAGAAGTGCATTATTGGCTGTGTTTACTAAACTATGGTTCATATTATTTAATTTTATCTGCCAATTTACAAAGGGTTTTGGGGGAGAAGGGAGAAATCTGGTTAGCAAATTTCCGTTTCTGCTGCTGTTGGGCAAACAACTGGAAAATGTATTTTTGTATTTTTAACAATGACTTCAAGACTCACTGAAATGTTTTTTTTAGCTAGAAAATTTAAATAGGTTAGAAAGCCATGAGTTCTAGTTTTTAACAGCTGTGCAAATGAGAGATTTTACAAGAGTCAACCTGATACTATGTGCCACAACAAAGTTTTGAGATGATGGAAATGTTTTTCAGTCATTCCTTTTCAAAATTCTCCATAGCACAAATTTCTTAAAAGTTTTTCCTTGATCACTGTTAAATATCACCTTTTACTTTGTAGAAATAGAAGAATAATATTAATTTTTTAATCTGCTAACAAGCAAATAATAACTAACTAATATGGCATCCGAGGAAACGTCAGCAAAGTTGGTACACATCATCTTTCATAAAACAGATTTCATACTCCATATTCCCTCTCAATGGAATGCTGCTTCCAGGTATGGTAGACTAGGTTGTTTCAGAACTACTTCTCCATTTATAGCAACTAGAAAAATTAAACAAAAAAAGTTAAAATGTGTTTGCTACATTGTTGGCATGAATGTAAACTGTATAACCACTGTGGAAAACAGGATGAAGGTTCCTCAGGAAACTAAAAACATAATTACCATATGATCCAGCAATCCCACTCCTGGGCAAAGAGACAAAACCCAGACAAAACTATAATCTGAAAAGATACATGCACCCCTATGACCATAGCAGCCCTATCCACAATAGCAAAGACAGGGAAAAAACCTAAAAGTCCACCAGCAGATGAATGGATAAAGGAGATATGGTAAATATATATACAACGGAATGCTTAGCCATAAAAAGAATGAGAAAACGCCATTTGCAGCAACATGGATGCAACTAGAGATTATCAGACTAAGTGAAATTAGTCAGAATGAGGGACACAAACACCATATGATGTCACTTACGTATGGAATCTAAAATACGACACGGACGAACCTGTCTATGAAACAGAAGCAGACTCACAGACTTGGAGAACAGAACTGTGGTTGCCAAGGGGGAAGGGGATGGGGGGGGAAGGGAGGGGGAGTTTGGGGCTAGTAGATGTAAACTACTATATATGGA
>SJXQ01010475.1:32549-65859 GCA_006408695.1 Aepyceros melampus
CTACTATATATGGAATGGATAAATGACAAGATCCTATTGTATAGCACAGAGAGCTATATGCAGTATCCTGTGATAAACTGTAACAAGAAAGAATATTAAAAAAGAATGTATATATGTATAACGGAATCACTTTGCTGCATAGCAGAAACTAACACATTGTAGGTCAATTATACTTCAATAAAAGATAAATTTTAAAAATCTTAAAAAAAAAAAGAAGAAACTTCTGCCATATGCAGCAACATGATGGCACTGGGACAGTGCTAAGTGAAACTAGCCAGTCATCTAGGGAACAATATTGCATCATTACACTTACATGAAGTGTACTCCAGTCAAACAGTAAAGATTGTTAGACTGGACAAAAAATGAATACAATTAAACTGTATCATCTTTAGGAGCTAAACTTTAGAGGCAAGTTAAAAAGACTGAAACTTAAAAGATAAAAATATATGCAAGTAACACTCACAAGTAAGCTGGAATGACTATAGTAAAATCAAATAAAAATACTTAAAGAAAAAATGATGCTAAACATAATGACGGACATTTTATAAAAATGGTCAATTTTTATGAAAAAAATTTTCACATTACATAGTGAAATAAATAATAAACAATGTGGGAAAGAGAAAGCTTCACCTTCTGGTGGAATGTCAACAATTTAGAAAGGGATGCTAAAACCAGTGGGGGAAAGTTTGATGACTTTGATGAGTGAATAAATAAATGAGTATACCACCACCACCAGCAGGACAATATTGGGGAAGCTAAACTGCTTCAGCTTCCACTAACCAAAAATAGGATAATGGGAACATCAATAAAGAAAATGATGTGTAAAGGATTAAAGCATGTCAAATATGTTAAATCCGAGAGTCTCTGGATTAAAAAATACGCAAACAAAAACAAAACCCTTATGCTTCAAAGAAAAAAAAAAATCTGCCTCGGAAGGATTCTAGGAAACCACCTTATTATTTTGAGAATTGGTAAGTGAAGGGAAAAAAATCAAACATTACCTTGCCTGTCTTGTATGATCTGGGCCTCAGGGTAAGCAAACAGTTGTTGAGAGAACTTCCCTTTTATTGAGAATCTCACTTCATAAATGAAGAAAGAACAAACGACTTAGAAAAGCATTATTTTGCTGCTCCTGATGAATTAATGGTACCAGACAGAACACTAACAGCTGATAATATCACAAAAAGAAAGAAAAGCAACAACATATTTTGCATCTCCTAATAGAAGCATAACCTACCACCCATGAATTCATCTCACCAAAAATAGCAAAACGAAACCCTGTGTCAGACCAAGACTTTTGACTCAATTTCCAATATACGGAAAATACCAAGTATATACTGGGAGATGTTATATACACAGAGATGTGAGCAGTAAAATTCAGATTGTGGGAAACTACACACCACCCCATTTCTTTAACAATAAATTGCAAGGCAGAAAAAGGAAAAGAAATCAAGACTTGAGACATACCAACTAATCACAATGTATGGACTTTATTAGGGTCCTGATTCAAATAAGCAAACTGTTAAAAATTATGAGATATACAAGAAGACACAAATGTCAGTTTGGATATTGGTTGATATTAAGGAATTACTATTAACTGTTTTTAACTGCGATAATGGTATTGCTTAATTTTTATAGGAGTCCTTATCTTTTAGAGATACAATCCTTTTAGAATTTTCTTTAGAAAACTTGATGTGGGGGAGAAAGTTAAAGTATATATATATATATATATGTAAGATTAGTTCTGAGCTGAAAATGGTTGAAGATGGGTGTTTTGCATATTGAATGTTTATTATTCTTATTCCATCTTCTTTGAATAGGCTTGAAATTTTTAATAACAACACATCTTTTTTATCTCAAAATTAGTGTGCTGTCTCAAATACAAGGCCTCCATATACAGTGTTCATGGAGCACCAACCAGGCTAAGAGGACAAATGGGGACAAAAGCCCAGCCCTGTTCTCTCTTATCAAGCCATTTGCCTTGGAGGGCAGGGGTATCAGCAGGAAGAAGAAAGATGTATTTTTTTTTTTAATATTTCACTTAGAAGCCATTTTGTTATTCATGATGAGAAATCGTCCTTTAAAAATTTGCATAAAGATGACTAACAGAGGGCTCTTGACGGAGATTACATTCAAGAACTAGAATCACTGAGGATAACCTCTTCTCTAATTCAGAGACCTGGAATGGAGCTGTAAGTGCACAGCACATACCACAAGCAAAAGCAGGGGAAACGAGATGAGAGAGAACAGCACCAACCCCATTTCCCCAAGGAGCAGTGGCTGCAGCAGGAGGAACAGGGGACCTAATTTGCACAAACTTGTGGCCACTAGGAGGTGCAGAAGATTCACTGCAGTCTCAGCAATAAGGCATTCCTAGTTCCAGCAAGTGCTTTGGCCGAGGCTCAAAGTATCCACCTTGCGGTTATCCTTAAGCCTGTGTCCCCAAGGTGGGAGTAATCTCAGGAAACAGGCCTACAAAATACAAGCACACACACCACCCTGCCCCAAAGCATTCATAAATTCTTCCAGCCCCAGAATGCTGGCTAATATCCCAGGGGTGGCTCTTCACTGATTCCGGCCAGCTGCATGAACTAAACATGAGGAGCCCCTTTCAAAATAGTGATTGGCTTTGCTTCAGGTCACTATGATTCAGTGGCTAAAAACTGTGTTTAAATGGCAGGTGGTCAGCTGCTCGGAAGGCACTCACATCACGTTGCATCACACACAGCATCCTTCTCACACCCCGGCTTCCACCCGGGCAGGGCCTTCGGCCTCCCACACATTCCCACGCCACGCATACACAGGGAGAAGAAATGCCCGTTCTCAGACAAGCCGCATGGGGAGCCTGACTCCTGGGTTTCCTCCCTGGTGATTTCCCGACTTGGCTTTTGCAGGAAGCAGAGCTGATGTTCTCCCAGAGGAGGCCAAATGTCATAAGAGAGGAAAAGGCTGCTGGCAACAAAGGGGCCCCCGAATGAGAAAGCAGGGGAAAGGTTGGGCCTAAGCTCCTGCACAGATCATTTTACAGGAATGGAGAGGGGGAAATGAAGGTTTTTCTAGAGCTGATTCATGTACTCCACACCCTTCTTGTCCCCATGCCTCTGCATTCCTTCCTGGATGCTGTCTCCCACTCCCGTATATCCCCTCATGGCTGGTTCTGCAAATCAGTGATAGGTTAGCATGGTGCTCATCCCTGTGGTGTCACCTAGCAACGTGACGTTCATAAATAGCCACAATCAGCTCTTCCCCCCAAACAGCTAACATTAAAGACATCAGGAAAAATGCTTAGCTCCTTCAGAGCTGGTGTGAAATAGTCCCTTGTCTCAGCCCTCCTGTTCCCAGTCTTTCTCTTCCCATTCTCAGCTTGACCTCCCAGCATGTTTACTGTTTATACTCTTTTTTTCCAAATGCACATTTCCTTCTACAGGGTCACATAACAGCTGGTCATGTAAAAGTCTCCCAGTAGTTTTGTGGACTTTATTCAGTTCAAAAACAACTCAAAAGCCAAAAACATTCCTAGTTAATCCTCATCCCTTGCACTTTAGAATAATTTGAGTTAAAAGCTGTAGAACACAAGGTTGAAAAAGAATGACTTTTAGGTAAGTTAAGATCACACAAATCAGATATGTTTTACACTTTTATTAAAAGTTTAGATATACAAGAACAAAAAGCTCCTTTTAAATAGACCGAAATCTAACAAGCATTATTAACTAAAAAATCCAGCATGCCTATTTTAGTCATCTATTGTATTTCAAATACTGCTCTGGGCAATGAGATAAAGATGAATAAGATTATGTCATTGAAGGGTTCAAAAGGTAGTGAGAAATGGTAGGAAATTCTCATTCCAAAGGGACTAAACAGCATTCAGGATAAGTCCCGGACTTCTAACTGTTACAACTACAATTGTAGTTGTTAAAGACGAGAGTCACAGATGAAGAACCTTCACACAAAAATTATGTGGCCTCAGCAAAATGCTGGCATTTTACAGTTGAACGGGGATGCATGCTGGTGCCACGTAATGTACTGTACTGTGAGGTTTAGGAGGGAGGGAGTCTTATTTAGGCTGTATTAAGTTTGAGAAGTCTAGGAGATATCCATTTCCATTAGTTAGGCAAAAATCAGACACACATTCAAACTGGAGCCCTGAGAAGACCTGAGTAAAGGGACTGTTAGAACAGCGGGGGCAAGGAGATCAACAAGTGGTGGGGAAGCTCCCTGGATAAGCCACAGTGCAGAACAGTGACCGGGACCAGCTCCAGGCCTAACGGGACAAGGGGAAGAAGACTGGGCTTATCAGAAGCCAGAAAGGATAACGGCAGCTGGTGAGCAGGCAAAGCAGAAGACAAGGGAACACATGCTTGAACTCCTCCCCTCAGACTTTCCTGTCTGATGCCAGTGCCTCCTGCTGGGAAAGACAGGTTGGTGATGCTTCACACTTCACATAACGGTCGGCCTTGCAGGGCACAGGACAGATGGGCAAGTAGCCAGCACCACATCCAAATGGAGATGTTGAGAATGTTTGTGCGTGTGTGGTTTTTTTGTTGTTGTTGTTGTTATGCAAGTCTGGGAGTTAGCAGAAAGGTCAAAGTTAGAGATATAAATTTGGGAGCCCTTCAGTTAACAGACCGTAATTAGAGCCGTACTTCCGGATGAGATCACTCAGAGAAGATAAAGGGGCTGAGGCTCAAGCCCAGGATACACGTTAGCAGGTTACCAGAGGAGAAGCTAGCAAAGGAAACTGAAAAGGAGAACCAAGAGTCTAGGGGAAACCAGAAAGGACTATTCCTAGAGCTAAAGGAAGAAAGTATCAAGCAGGAGGGAGAGGTTGGCCTAATGTCCTGAATGAAACTGAGAGGTTGAGAAGGTGTGTCTTTCATATAGAGATATAAAGATAAAAAAATACCAGACACAAATATAATCATTCTGTGGAAGAAGCAGTACTTTAAAGGTACAGCAAAAACCAACTCTAATCTCTTTCTCATAGTTGCCTTAATACTTCTTTTGAGTGGGCTGATTTTGCTTAACCCCCATGGATACAATTTAAGCCATGCCCATGATTTTTCTGGTCACTTCCAGATTATGTGATTCAGGCATTGGCTTCCTGAATTTCCTTTCTGTTGTTTTTCAGAACTGGAAGGGCCCATATTGCTCAGGGACCAATGGGTAGATACCCTCTGTCCACAGAGGCCCTTCACAGACAAACACGCAGAACAACTCCTGGACACCAGGGGCTGCAGGTATGTCTTACTTCATCTACAGCACTTTTCATTTCCCCTTCAGTGTTCACTCTGCACTCAAGTTACCTGCAATGCCAAGTATAAAATGACCTCAGTGCCCCTTGTGGTGGTTGTTAACAAGGAAAACTGCTCTAATAACGTGAAGTATTCTGGTTCTGGTATACTTGGGACTCGGGGGAGGACTAGGAGAAGGCAATGCTTAATATTATTCATTTATTTAAAAAAATATTTATTGAGCTCTTACTTTCCTAGGTGCTGGAAATTCAAATGATGAACAAAATTAATCACAGTTCCTGATCTCTAGGAAGTACAGTTTATGATTTATCAAATAATCACGCAAGTAAATGTAAAATGCACATAGGAAGCCATGAGTGAGTGCAATCAGTCAGGGAATCCGGGGAAAGCTTTCCTGAGGAAATGAGCTCCTTGAAAGATGAATAGGAGTTCATCCAAGGAGGAGACTTACTTGGTGGGAGATAATCGGGTGTAGGGCTGCTTGAGCAAAGGCCTTGTGGCCGGAGGGAGCTTGCACTGAAAAAAGCCTGAATGGCTGGAGCCTAGAGGACAAAGGGCCTGGAGGGCGCACACGGCAGTATTAAGAGGCTGTGCTTCTGTCCCAGGGACAGTGGGGAGCACAGAGGGGATGCGAGCAGGGGAGGCACTCCATCTGGCTTGAAGAGTAGGGAAGGGGCTGAGGGAGATGGGCCAGGGCAAAGATGGGTGTGGGCGGAACAGACAAATGGCGAAGTCCAGGCAAGAGGCAATGGCAGCTCGGACCAAGGAGGTCTCGCTGAGCAGCAGCCCTGGGAGTGGGAATGCAGGAGAGGGTGGGTCCAGAAGAGGACTGGGTTTCTAACTTGCAGACTGATCAGATAGTGATGACAACCACTGATTCATGAAGCAAAGAAAGGGCAGAAGACCATAAATAATGTGAGGATTATTCTCTTCTTTATACCATCTTTCAATAGAACCTGCTTCCAGGTATTTCTCTTTGTGGGCTATCATTAGTACGAATTAATCACTAATTCTGTTAAGGAAATAGCAAGCTACTGAATGCAGGGTTTCACTCTTCAATGTGGGCAGCACGTCACGCAAAATGCATAGACATATCCAAATCATGTTCACATCCAGCATTTTATTTTATCCTCACCAAAATCTCATCAGTTCCCCTACTCATCCTTATTTAAAGATCGGCACTTTCACAATCTTGATCCAATTGTGGTGTGTGTTTCTGGGCACATCATCAAAACCCTGCAGCTGCTAAATCCATTATGAAATCTTAGAATCTCAGAGGTTTAAGGGAACATTAGCTCTCAGTGACTTCCAAACCACTCATTTCGCTGAGGCCCAGAGAGCTAGCTAGAGGCAGAGCCAGAGTTATAGTCAAGTAACACAAGCGCATAAGAAGTAATACTCCCAATCACTGACAGTTACTCTGTTCCTTTCTTACTGGTTGTTACACATGGAAAATTCAACTCACTTAAATGTGTCCTGATCACGCCACGGGACAATCCATTTCTGTTGACCCGCAGTTCTCATCAATCAAGCAAAAGGTGCCATGCTCCACACCATGTGCTGTGGGCACTAAAGGGCAGAGGAGGCCCCATCCCTTTATCTCGGCCCCTCCCTGGTGGGGACTGAGCCACACTAGGCTCTCCCAACTGTCTCCTCTCAGAAAGCTGCCCCAGCTCTAACAGAGGCTCCCAGAGTGGGTGTCAGTGAATCAGAAATGCCTGCTCCAGCAGAGACCCAGGGAGTTCTCTGAAAGGAGCGCCAGGATATTGTCAATTGGGTGGTTGCCTGGAACTCACTGGTTGGGGGATTTGAGGACAAGGAAACTACTAAAGGGAAAAGACATGATGGGTGGTATGGTAATACTAAAATAAACAAACTAGCAAACAAACCGAGCCTCATATGTATAAAACCAACCCCCACACTTATCCATGACTCCTTCACCCTTTAAGCTTGCTCTTGACTGTTATTTGAATTTGATTTGTTCTGCGGGAAAATGCTGGAGGCAAGAAAGGAGAGATTTCCAAACAGAAGGTTTTCCCTTAAATCCAGTCCCTCACCCTCAGGACTCCCTCTGTCTGTGGTCACAGTTTAACATATGTTCCTTCTGTACTCTCAGTGCTAGGCTTTGTGCAAGGGTCGGGGACCCATGCATACATGGAAAAGATACTCTTCCTGTCTTTAGGAGGATGGAAGTCTAGCAGGGGACAAAGACTCAGGAATAGATATCACCATACAAAGTTAAGTGTTCACTGGCATATGAACAGCTGCTGGAGAATGTGCTAGGAAAGATTGTTAGGGAATTTTGGGAGAACCACCACAAAGGAGATGGCATGAAGTTTTGAGGAGCACGTATAATTTGAAAGGTAGCCAAGGGCATTCCAGGAAGAGAAAATAGGGTGTGCAAAGCACATAGAAACATGGAACCACTAGGGAAAGACTGTCAAGTGATGGCAGGAGATGAGGGACCAGAGCAATCTATTGAAATGTATTTTGTATATGCTTAGGGTCTGGCCAGAGAAGGCAATGGCAACCCACTCCAGTACTCTTGCCTGGAAAATCCCATGGACAGGGGAGCCTGGTGGGCTGCTGTCTATGGGGTCGCACAGAGTGGGACACGACTGAAGCGACTTAGCAGCAGCAGCAGCAGCAGGGTCTTAGCACATAGTAGAAGTTCATTTTGCTAAGTCACGCTGAGGAACAAGAAAGTTCAAACTCTCAGTGGTTTGCAACAAGGAAGGTTATTGTCATTCATGTTACATATCAGCAATGGACCAGCTGGGATTCAGCAGCTCTGCGTCTCTGAAGTTCTACCCTAGGTTGTAGGTGGACTGTGTGCAAACCCCATGTCTCCCTATTTTAAGACTCAGGAAGACCACCAGCCCCTCTAGGAGATGCTTTATTCTCATGGCAGAGGGCACATCACTAAAAGCTGCTTCTTAGAAGGCACATCCACTCACATCTCCATTGACCCAAGCAAGCCAGGTGGCCAAGTCAAACAATGGAAGGCATAACAAGGATGATGATGTAAAGTTCTCTTTAGGGGAGGGAATGGATGACTGGAAATGATAACACAATGATCAAGAGGGAGCAAAGAAGAGGCTGGTTGTAGTAATAAAAAGTAAAGGCAGTGTTTAAGTTACCTACTGCTGTGTAACAAATCATTCCAAAATGTACTGGTTTAGCAACAACAATCATTTTATTATTGCTCATGGTTTATGTGGGTCTAGAATTCAAGAAGGGCTCAGCATGTGACAACTGAAGGCTTCGAAGTTGAGTATTCCCGTCAACAGAGTAAAAGCAGCATCAACTTTTATGATGTAGCTTGGGGAATCACACAGTATCACTCCACGGTAGAGATCAACAAACTTTCTCTATAAAGGCCCAGACAGTAAATGTTTTAGGCTTTGTGGACCATATGGTGTCTGCCACAACTAGACTTAACCACTCAACTTGGCCACTGTGGCATGAAAGCAGCTACAGTCAATCAAATGAGCATTGCTATGTTCCAAGAACACTTAATTTATGGATAAGAAATTTGAATCTCATATAATTTTCATATGCTGTGAAATAGTATTCAATTATTTAAAAATTAAAAAGCATTTTTTAGCTGGAAGGGTGTGTAAGAATGGGCATCAGGACAGACTTGGATCACAGGTTATGGCTTGCCAACTCTTGCTCTATGAGATAGTCAGAGAGGTGTGTCCACTGGCAATTGGGAAACACAAGTTTTATACTCATGAGAAATGTCTGAGCCAGAGTTATAGAGTTGGGTATCACTGTACAAGGGTGTAAGCCCCACCAAACCAAGGAAATTTCCCCAGAAATGTGCACTGAGTTGCAAGTCAAGTTGTCCCAGGGTGGAATCTTTGGGACAACAGCATTCAAGGGGTGATTTGAGGAGCCAATGAAGAAAGGTCAGAGGACCAGAGCCCAGACTCCCTCTCACTTTTTTCTCCACTCTAAATTTCAGTTTTCTTGTCCTTACCTCCCTGCCTTGTCTCCCACCTCACCCTCCACCCTCAGGCACTATTCTCAAAGTTAGGGGTAGAGAACAAGCTATATAACATTTGAGATTAGAGATGCTTTTCATGTTCCTTTCTGTCCATTCATTCATGCAAAAAACAAAGTAATTTTATTTGTGAATTCATATCCTATTTAACTATTAGGTGGCATTACTGCATTTTTAAAATTTTCTTAAAGAAAGCTGGCATAAAATATTTTTATGAACCATAATAATTTACCAAGTAGAGAAACAGAACAACATATTCAACCATATGGGTTAATATTTGAAAATATTATTATTTGCATCTTACTGAGAAGGAAAGTAAATTTCTCTAGAAGAGGCAGTAAATTGAAGCCTTTTGAAAAGAGACTAAAAGTTGTCTAACTACATTTTCTCCACTTCTTTAGTCTTTCAAATATCTGTCCAGAATTTCTTCAGAGAAGGGATCCTAACACTGGGTAAATACTGAAGTAATGAAGTAATGAATGTATCTTTTAGTTACTGTGGGAGGTAGGGAATGATAGATTTGGCACATGAAAGGTCTGTGCAAATGCACAGTAGGATTTACGAGCAAGGTATTAGAAGTGAGTTCAGATAATTTTGTGAATTGAGATCAAGTTAAAAGTGACAAAAAGCTCTCTTTACACTGTTGGTGGGAATGTAAATTGATATAGCCACCATGGAGAACAGTATGGAGATTCCTTATAAAACTAAAAATAGAATGATCATATGAACTAGAAATCCTCCTCCTAGGCATATGCCCAGAGAAAACTATAATTAAAAAAGACACATGAACCCCAATCATTGCAGCACTATTTACAATAGCCAGGACATGGAAGCAACCTAAACGTCCATCAACAGAGGAATAGATATGTGGTACATACACACAATGGAATACTACTCAGCCACAAAAAAGGACAAAAGTGTGCCATATGCAGAGATGTGGATGGGTTTGATCTAGAGACTGTCATACAGAGTTAAGTAAGTCAGAAAGAGAGAAATGAATATCATATATTAACACATATATGTGGAATCTAGAAAAATGGTATAGGTGAAGTTATTTGTAAAGCAGAAAGAGACACACAGACATAGAGAACAAAACAAATGTATGGCTGCCAAAGGGGAAACAGGTGGGATGGCCTGGGAGATTGGGGTTGACATATATACACTCAGTTCAGTTCAGTCGCGCAGTCGTGTCCGACTCTTTGCGACCCCATGAATCGCAGCACGCCAGGCCTCCCTGTCCATCACCAACTCCCGGAGTTCACTCAGATTCACGTCCACTGAGTCCATGATGCCATCCAGCCATCTCATCCTCGGTCGTCCCTTTCTCCTCCTGCCCCCAATCCCTCCCAGCATCAGGGTCTTTTCCAATGAGTCAACTCTTCGCATAAGGTGGCCAAAGTACTGGAGCTTCAGTTTTAGCATCATTCCTTCCAAAGAAATCCCAGGGTTGATCTCCCTCAGAATGGACTGGTTGGATCTCCTTGCAGTCCAAGGGACTCTCAAGAGTCTTCTCCAACACCACAGTTCAAAAGCATCAATTCTTCAGCGCTCAGCCTTCTTCACAGCCAACTCTCACATCCATACATGACCACAGGAAAAACCATAGCCTTGACTAGACGGACCTTAGTCGGCGAAGTAATGTCTCTGCTTTTGAATATACTATCTAGGTTGGTCATAACTTTTCACTAAGTGGAAAACAGATAACGAACGAGAATTGACAGAACAGCACAGGGAACTCTACTGAGTGCTCTGTGGTGACCTAAATGCAAAGGAGATACAGAAAACAGGGGATGTATGTATACACAGAGCTGATTCACTTTGCTGTATAGCAGAAATGAACACAATATTGTTAAAGCAAATTTACTCCAATTTTTTAAAAAATCCAGAAAAGCAAAAGTAGCCAAGTGTCATGATATAGTGTAGAAGCAGCAAGGCAAAAGCAGCCCAATCACATGACAAGTTCTGTGAGGGCAGATTTCTAACCATGGTGAGGCGGGAATGTGAGGCTTGTAGTGGGGAGCCTCAGGGGCCCTCCCCTTTCTGTGATTTATTTACTGATTCCACATAACCAAACACTCATTTATTTAGCAAACACAAATCAAAATGAAGAGTACTCTATAGCACGAAAGGGTAAACAACATTTAAATTAATGTCGGATCTGCCCAGTGGAAATTACACTTCATCACTAAAGATTCCATATGCACTTGAAAGGATTGCTCTGGACTACAAACATGACGTTTTCTAGTGACTTCCTTCCTTAGACTGAGATTAGCGAAGCTAGAAGACCTGCCTAAGGAAACTATAGTTTCAAAGCCCTCTGCTTGTGGTGCTGACCACCAACGATCAGAAGGCTGACAACTTTAAGAAAACAACTTAAAGACTGTTCTTGTTTTGCAGGTTATGTGGTGGGGCCCAGCCTGGAGAACTACAGTTTCCAGCCTAATGTACGGCTGTGGCTTCCCCAAGTGGCTCAGTTGGTAAAGAAACCGCCTTCAATGCATTAGACACAGGAGATGTGAGGTTTGGTCCCCTGGAGGAGGCCATGGCAATCCACTCCAGTATTCTTGCCTGGAGAATCCCACGGACAAGGAGCCTGACGGCTATAGCCCTTACGGTCTCAGAGCTGATAAAGTGAAGAGACTGAGAAAACACACCATATAAGGCTATCGCCCTGAAGGATTGGAGAAATCTTTGCATAACTGTTTTGCTATTTCAGAGGTTACTTTAGAATTTGCAGTATAAATATTTACCAGTCTGTCTTCAAGTGATAACATTTCACATATAATCTAAGAACCTTATAAACTCATTTCTCTCCTCCTGGCTTTTGGGTTATTGTCATACTTTTTATTTCTACAACTCTTATATACCACATGCTGTATTATTTTTATTATTGGTTAAACCATCAATATTCTCATAAAAAGAATTAAATATGAGTAAAGAATGTATTTGATCATGTAGTTACTACTGGAGCTCATCATTCCTTGTTTATATTCAGATTTCCATCTGGTATCATTTTCATTCTGGCTGAAAGACTTTTTTACATTTATTAGAGTGTAGGTCTGGTAGTAATGAATTCTTTCCTCTATCATATATTTGAACAAGTCTTTATTTCAGCTTTGTTTTTGAAATATATTTTTGTTGGAAATAAAATGCTAATCATGCTATTTGTTCTTTCTTTATTTGACCCAATTTTGCCAAAAGTTTATCAATTAAGCCAACTTTTGGCTTAGTTGAGCTTCTATATTGCATGTTTTCTAGTTTATTAAATTTCAACCTTACATTCTGTAAAAATTTTAATAAACAGAAACCTCAGTTATAGAGAGTCAGGAGACCAGAATGGGGAGCTCTCACACTTTACAGTGCTGGCAGAGACCAACAGGAATGATCCCTCTTCTCTCCTGGCAGACTCAGCCCAGTGAAAAGCCATGGACTCTAGCCCTCCCAACATCCTTTTCCTCTCTATAAAATTGTTCTCCTTCCCTTGTCAGGTAGGACATGCATGTGGCCCACCATGGTTTCAGACCCTGAAATGCTGAGATGATTCCAAATAAACTCATTTTTCCTGGAGAAAATACCTGTCAGTCTATTTATCTCATGTCAACTCTTATTTCTTCCTTTATAAATGTTCTCCACCCTTATTATACTATTATTTTTCTAACTGTACATATTGGTTTTTTGGTAGTTCATAAGACTTTCTTTTCTAATATTAGAATTTAAAGCTATAAATTTCTCTCCAAATCCTACGTTAGCTGCATCTTTCATGCTTCGATATTTGTTATTTTTATTTTTGTCCTGGTCTAAAGAATCTCAAATTTTTATTTTAAGCCACTTTGAACCACATGCTATTTAGAAACGTGATTCTAATGTTCTATATATGTGTATTTTTTTTTTCCATTTATCTTTTTGTTCCCTAACTTCATTGAAATCAGAGATCTACCTGTCTTTGAACAAAATTGTTTTCTGGCCCAATGTATAGTCAACTTTTAGAAATGTTCTAAACATGTTTGAAAACAAATTATATCTTGCAACTCTGGGGTATAACATGTTCATTAAATGAAGCTTATTTACTATGAGCCACACAATGTCAAGGCAAAATAATTTCTACACAAATTTTACATCTCTAATTGTTCCTTAAAATTATATTCATATATTTATGTCCCCAGTCAACTTCCCCACTTGGAGGTCTAACAGTCACTGCAAATGTGATACAGCTTCCTCAGCCCTCCAAGACTTGCCCTTTTCCCAGGCTTGTCTACTTTAACACCTCTCCAGATTTAAGCTCCCAAATTACTCTCTTTTACTGATTCCCTTCTCCCACCCACTGTTTAACCCACTAGGAAGTCCTTTTGGTCTCCTGCAAAACATATGTAAAGTTTGTCCACTTCTTTTCATCCTCACTACCACCACCCTGATCCAAACAAGAATAGCTCACAAAGACTGATAGTCTCCAATTGGCTTTCCTCCTTTATGTTTTGCCTTCCTTCTCCCCAGTTCCCCGTGTAGTTCTCAGTGTAATCTTTTAGAATTATAAATTATAAAATACCACCTCCCACTTAAAATCCTTCAATTATTTCCTATCATATTTAGAATAAAGTAAAATCTCCTTACCTTGGTTTCACAAATCTTATGTGTCTGGCTTCTGATGTTCTCCCCATGCTCACTGTGTTCCTGTTCTGTTCCTCTAGCTCTTCCTGTAACCCCAATATAAAGCTTGTTCCCAGCTCAGGGCCTGCATTAGACAGGATGGGGATAGATTATGCCACTGTAAGACACAATCCCCAAGTCACACAAAGTATCCAGAAGGGCTAGGTAATTTTTGTCCATGAATTAACTCATCCATGAAAGGACTTAGTAATTCAGGCTGCCTCAGTCTCGAGGTTCTATCATCTCAATATGTGGCTTTATCCATGATTGCTATGGTAGAGGAAGAGGGTCTTCTATAAGTCTGAAAATTATTTATATTACTTCCTCTCACAGTCCATTTTCCAGAACTTGTCCATAACCCCACCCACCTGCAAGATGGTGGGGAAGAGCGTCCTCCTGTGTGCCAAGAAGAAACAAGTCAGATATGAATACCTGAAGTCTCTACCAGAGGACTGTTCCCTCTTCCTGGAATGTACTTTTCTCTAGTTTTCACATGACTGGTTGCCTACTGACACTTGGATTTAATCTCAAAAGCTGTCTTGAGATGTCATTGATCACCCAGGTATGTAACTTGCAACTCTGATTTAGTTGTTTGTTGAATATCCTCTCCCTGAACTAGAATAAAAGCTCCCTGAAAGCAGTTAACTTGTCTGTCTTGCTCATCCTAGGGTCTCCTTAATATTGGTTAATTTAATAAAATAACCGCTCAACAATGTAAATCTGATCATGGCATCTCCCTTACCATTCATGGATTTTTATAATCATTAGGATAAGGTTTAAACTTTCTGACATGACATATGAGCCTTCGTAAGATAAAGTGAAAGTGAAGTCACTCAGTCATGTCCGACTCTTTGCAATCCCACGGACTGTAGCCCACCAGGCTCCTCCATCCATGGGATTCTCCAGGCAAGACTACTGGAGTGGGTTGCCATTTCCTTCAGGGGATCTTCCCAACCCAGGGATCGAACCTGGGTCTCCCACATTGCAGGCAGACGCTTTACCATCTGAGCACTATAACCAGTTTCATAAGATAAAGTCTGATTATATTTCATTCATCCCCAGGGACTGCCCCTGGGGATATGGCAGTAAACTTAAAAATCTTCAGCTTTATATCCTGCATGACTCTTTCCTGTACGCAGTGTTATACAAAGTCACATAAACAACCTAAGGCAGCCAACAAAGTTCTGCTTCTTTAGACAGATACTCTTTAAAGTTTAGGACTTACTAGGTGATGATGGGAACAGATTAATGGTCTACTAACAAAAATTGTACAGTGATTCACTTTTAATTGCTTTCACTGGCCAAAATTGAATCAATGTTCTAAAATGATTCAGGAAAATGATTACAACTTAGATCATGTTAAAATATGTTGCTGAAAGAAAACGAGATAAATAAAGCCCCCAAAGCACCCTAACATAAAGGCTTAACGTAAAGGTTTATTTCTTACTCAAGTCTGAAGAAGTTCAGGTGGTCTTCCTCCACTGTGTTACACCAGCTTTCCATGGACTTCCAAGAAATCCTCAGCAGAGCAAGAGACAAAGGAGGCGCACACTGGTTCTTAAATGCCTTCCCCAAATATGAAACACACCACAACCCCTGAAATCATCTGGCTAGAATTAGTCTTATGGCCTCAATCTACTCCCAGGGGAAGCTTGAAGATGTAGAGAAGCACATATTTCAGGTCATCAGCCATTTCTTTTATCCTTTCTAACCACATCAAGAATACAATCAATCCATTTCCAAGTGAGGCAGCCTTAAGTATCATACTGGTGATGCATCCAGCTTTATGTCCTGGATCTCCAAATGATCTGCGTATTTCTCTTCTTTCAGACTTGTTTCTTCTCCATAGATTGATGTGCCCCTCTCCAACACATCCAATATACAATGCTGAAGCAAAAATGGGCTAATTACAGTAAAAAAAAAAAAAAAAAGTTGGAGAGAGAGGAATAGATATAAAATAATAAAAACTCATTAATCATTAAATAAAAAAAGGCCACATAGCAGCCAGATCATGAAACGTCCCTGTTCAAAACTTTTGGATTTTTATCACTCTCAGGATAAAATCTGAACTCCTTCCCATGCTTTCCAAGGTCCAAGATCAGGTGCCTGGTACTCTGTGACTTTACGTCTTTCCATGAGTTTCCTCATTCTGCCACCTCTAGTCCAACTAGCCTGCTGTTCTTTCAACAAGCCAAACTCATTTCTCTTCAGACCCTTTGCATTTGCTCTTCTTTCAACCTAGATAATTCTTTTCCTTCTTAAAATTTACATAGCCTCTGACTACTCTATATGAAACGGCACCTCCTCAACATCCTTGAAACAACTGGCTTAGTCTGGAGATAAAACATTCAAAAGAAAAAAATCTGTACAACGAAGGCTATTTTTGATGTTGCTTTAGAATAAAAATGAGTTGTAAAAAGTAAAGAAAACTTAGAATATGGGCTCACCTGATTATGGAGCTACTGATTTACTTATAATATTATCAACAGTAAGATTCCAAAGGTTTCTAGTAACAGACTTTTCTTTCACCATGGCTCTCAGAAAACCACCATCACAAGAAACAAGCGTGTATTACTGAAAAAAGGGAATGGGTGTTAAGGAAAGGGGAATATACACTTTGAAGTTTATCATTTGTTTGCACTTGATCAAATTGCTCTTAGCTCCCCAGTTGGCTCCAGGTGCTGAAGTACTCTTTCAAGTCACCATCATTTGATTCCTCAATCCTACACAAACCACTCTAAATTTGGGGATATCTCAATCAGAAGACCTCAACTTATCACCATTTTGCTGCAGTCTACTTTCACCTTCTAATCATACTTACACTCTAGTCAATCTTTTAACAATGATGTTCGAGCGATTCAATGACTAAGCCGCAGCACCAGTAGTGTGAATTGACTAGGACAGTGGCAGTAAGGATAGAGACACACAAGCAGATCTGAAGGACCCTTAAGACATGGAGCTGCAGAAAACGGAGACGATGGTCAAACAGAAAGGAAAATGAGAGACTAAAGACAATGACCAGGTTGCTGGCTTAGATTCCTGGACGTACAGTGTATCACCATCCAGTAAGGCTGGAGAGAGAAAAACGAATTTAAGGAATGGGGTAAGTTTTGGGCTTATTGAATTTAAGGTGCTTGCAAGAGACACCCAGTAGGAAGTTCAATGTGTATGTTTAGTGCAGGCTGTGTTACTGCAGAAGTTGATGACCTTGTACTAACATTGTAACCTCTTTCAACCTGTTCCTACATTTGTAAAATAAGAGTATTATACTAATTTCTAGGGGTCTTCCAGTCCTAAAATGGCCGTGAACTCAGTTTTTTCAGTAATCTTAAATAATTTGATTTGGAACCCTATTTCTTTCTAAGAACTTTGGAGTTTCAGGCTATCTGTATATTTTACTTTGATAACAAGAACTTTAGTAAGAACTGTTCACCAGCTGGGAGCTTATACATTCATACAACCTTGTTTTCTCTTAAAATTTAAGAGTGCAACACCATGGGTTCCTCTGATGAAAGACAAACATTTAAGCTTGCTGGTCACTCTGGGTAAGAATTTCAAAAGGAATTATAATACACTATTGAAATTTCTTCTCCATGAAATCTTCGTCAATTTGGAGAAGTTGAAGACATTATTCCTGGTATAGGATGTGGAATTCTTCCTATCTTACTTTCATTCCAAAGTGTATACAGCTGCTTGGTTATTGTATTATTTCCAGGTTGGAATTAAGTTTGAGGGAAGACAGGACATAACCTCATCATCACATGTAAGCAGCAGACAGGTTTTGTCTTTTAAGGCAAATAATTACATTGTTCAGCTTAAATACAATTTCTTTTTAACAGAACAATGATTGTTCTATTAAGTACATCTGTGACTCTTTAACAAGAAACTGCACTGTGGCTAAAAGCATGGAATTTGGAATAAGATGGTTCAAACCTGGTACCTCTAATTTGATCTTGTGTACATTTTTTAACCTCTTGAAGCTTAAATCTCTTTAGTAAAATGAGGATAATACATTACAGGGTTATTTGAGAACTAAAAGTGGTCAATTAAAAACATTATGTAGCAAAAATTAAGATGCTAGACAAAAGAAAACACCATTTCAACTACGATTTTGTTAGACTTTTATTATGAATATATTTTGTCATTATTTTAAGGATCCCTCTAAAACTGCAAATCTTAAGAGTAGTTAAAATTTTGAGTTGACTCCTGCTTTCATATTATTAATGCTGATTTTTCTTTAAGGACCACTGTGTGCCTGACACTATATTGACAGTCAAGCAGAAACCCTAGTTTCAATTCCTCTTGTGTAAAAACTATTCTACTTACTTGTGGGTATTAACTTGATGTGAAGAATATAAAGTAAATCTGAAAACCTGTAAATAAACACATGAGACTGTATTTCATAATTCATGACAGAGGTATAAAGTTAATGCATGATCTTTCAAATAAATATAAATGTAATAAAGCAATTAAAAAGTTATTCTGGTGTTTAAATACATTATGATTTTTGAACACTGTCCTAATAATTTTTCATTTATTCTTGCTTACAGTACTAAGTTAAGTGAAATGCTGATATTATGGTGTGTGTGTGTGTGTGTGTGTGTGTAGAAGAGTAATAGTTGTGGGTTAAAATTTTCCCACATATCATTTAATGAAGTTAATCCAGATTTAGTTGTAACATATTCCAAAATCAAATAATATATCAGGTAACAAACTACAAAATAAATCTGGAGACAATCATGAATGAATAAGTCAGTCATTAAAATGAACTACACATGAACTTTCAGTTAAAACACACCTTAAAATTATGATCAAAAACTTCCATTTCTATTAATGCTTTCTCCTTTAAGAATTATTAACTCATAGTTTGTTAACCTCTAGAAGAGTAAGAAAAAGTCCTTTTATATTTCATGATAGGTTTAATCAGGTAATTAAAACAAATTCTTATGATATCATCTGATATGTCCAATTACATGGGTATGATGTAACAAAAACAGTTACAAACTTATATATGCATATTTACATTATATATCCCAAACTGGCAAGCTAGTCAACTATATCTAAGGAGATACATTATGGCATGAGTTAAACAATTTTCATTGCTTATTAGAAAGAATGCAGTCAAGCTTTCAATGGAAATAATATACAAGTGAGGCACTTTTGAGGTCAAAAATAGAAAGCAAATGACACTACATACTGGCAATGTTCACAAAAATCTATGTGTATTTTAATACAAAGGCTTTTCAACTAGATTATTCTTGAAAAATCTCAAAATTAGCAACTTATGCAATTTAAGGAGCTTTCAGGAACAATGGCTAACATCAGTGTATCAAAGCATATGAAAGTTTTATAACCACCTGGCTGCTAGGCAAACAGTACCTTAATACCTTAAAGCCCTTTAAACAAAAATTTTTTTGGCTTATATAAATTATCTCAGGCTATGATTTCTTTTTAGATGTTTTGACTCACTGAAAAACATCTTATGGTGCTATTATTGTGGAGTATAGACCAATCTCTTTTTTTTTTGGTGCAACAATGATGCAAGTTTCTAGTGCTTCCCCATATACTTAGATAGGTGATCCTGGAAATCAAGAATGAGAATATTTAGTTAAGAATTTGTATTTTCCAGGTAACAAGCTTTCAAATTTTTATGTAGTAAAATGTTATATTTATTTAAGGTCTCTTTGGGCTAAAATAAAAAACCCAATCTTAAAACATATACTCCAAAGTGTATCACAAAACCTAAATTTCCATAAAACAAACATCCTTAAGCTTCTCTGAATCTGGAGGGAAGTACATGTTTCCTGCATTTTGGAGACATATAAATAATAAGAGTCATCTCTGTAGTGTTCACTTAAGAGGGGCTGGGGAGAGAAAAAGAAAAAGCAAGACTTACCCAAGATATCAGATGGCACTATACAGATGAATTGAAAGTGCATTTGTATTACTTCAAAAGTTCATTTTAGGCACTGCTGAATAACCAATAAAAATAGGTAGTTTTAAGTTTTCCCCTTTAAATTCTAACCCTTGCCCAATATCATCCCAGAGACACACACACTCTCTGAAGTTGTCATGATGAAATACAGTGACGTTTATTTTTTCTAAAAAGTTCTCCCTGATGGTAATGGGAGGAAAAGAATACCATTTTAGCAATGGCTTTAACAAGTTAAAAGAATTGGTTCTATAAATGCTTCGGCACATCCATTAAGTTTGATTGCCAGTTCCAAATATTGATAAATATTTAAAACAGGATACGTAAGAAAAAAAAGTGCTTAAAATCTTTCAGGACCAATAAGACACATTAGGGAAAAGACTGGTTTTACAGCTCTTTTGAGATATTTCTTGTTCCTGCTTTCTCCATTTGGAGGTGGCTGCCCCTTAAATAGCCCTTTACTGGTAGTAATGATGAACCCTGTCAGATCCCAACTGCCACCTCACGTACGGTCTATAAATCATCCAGTAGGTGGTGCTGAAGTTACATACCTCGTATTTCTTCAGAAATCAAGTGATTTCCCGGTCAAGTCAGAGGAAAATCATTTAAGAATTATTAATTCTGAACAAGCCATCAGATCAAAATCTTCTTGTTTTCACTTTTGGTATTTACTATTACCTAAAACAGTTTTGCTTAGCCATTTGCTTATACTATCAGATTAAAACTGAAAAGATTTTAGAGGACAAGCCAATTGGCAGTGTCAAATCTGTATGCAGACTGAGAAAATGCTCCCAAACATATCTATACACATGTTTAAGAATGAGAAATTTAACCTATTCATTTATTTTCACATAATAATACTAATTTACTCAAGAGAAAATTCCCACATAAGGGATTCAGGTAACATTATGAGCTAGCCTTCTAGACTGATTTGGAACCTTGGTGTGTTAAACTATAAAGATTCAAGGTAAAATAAAAACCATTTCATCACCATAGTTTTTAATGAAGAAACTTGTTTAAAAATTGTAAAGGAAAAATTGGGGATGGGACGGAAAGATCTTAGCAGCAAAGTGGTTAAACAAATTGAAAATATTAATGCACAAACATTAAAATATTAAAGCATATATGTTGCATATAAAATACAGTACAGAACCAGGAGTTGCACTATACTGATTAGTGCTCAACAGAAGAAATGATTAAATTTGTTCTCCCAGAAGTATATACACAGTTCATTTCCACAGCATTTTCCTATATAGCCAGCAAGTTATTTTCTTCAGTTATTCACACCTGCTCAAACCTGAATTATAAACTTAGCACTTACAAATATGAAAATTCAGTCACAAGGAAAACCAGTATTTCCATTTTATAAGTAAAAAGTAATTTTGAAAGTTAACAGTCTATTCTAGGAAACCAAGTCTAGTTGAAAACTTCAGGGATGAAGATCATCTGGCGTAGCAGCATCCAAATATATAAACAGTAAAAATAAGACTTAAAACTGCTGCTACGGTGTCATGTTTTGGACTTAGTTCAACCAATTGATTTTTAGTACAAAACTAGAAATAACCTCTTCTGCATAACATCTATAGTTATCAATATATTTTTCTTCTTTTCAATGTGAAATAATACTTCAAGATGATCTATATACACAATGTTGTCAGTTCAAGCTGTCATATAAATATAAATGCTTTCTTAAAAAAAAGTATTTTACAGACAGACAGTGTTATGTACATTGTTCAGTTTGATCTGGGGCAAAAGAAGAAAGCTAACACAAGCTTTTAACTGTGATATGTAAAAAGAATGATTATGTAAATGACATTTTAAAACCTGCATAGAAAATGAGCTTCAAACAGTAGTGTGATTTTAATTTTGATCATTTCTGAAACTTCAAGCCATTAAAAAAAGGCACACTTCTCAACTTTATCCCTTTAAGGGAATGTTCTTTAGGAACCCCTTACTTGGTTAGAATTTCAATGTTAACACTTAAAAAAAAAAAGACAATTTGACCCCAAAGTACTTCAAAACAGCTTGCCGGAACATTTATGCAACTACTTTGCAAATAAAACATCCAGTAGGACAATGCTCTGCAAGAGAAAATAAATTTAAACATACAAGATATTTCATTCAGGATGTTGGATTATATATTTTTCTGGGGTAGTTTAGCACACTCTAGCATAATTTTGCTTCTGGTCAGTTTAAATAAAATGAGAAAAGTTATCATTGTTATGTGACAAAAGCACTGAGGATTAAGCTAAAATATTATTAACACAGCTGAACATATTCTGGATTAGCAGAATGATAAGTGGAAGTCTCAGGAGGAAACTGTTTGACTCTATCCAGTTGCACTTTTCACCTTGTAAAACATTTGTAAATGCAATATAGTTTTTTGAAAGGAGGAAATTCTGAAAGAAAACAACTTGCTGGTTGAATACCACAAACAAAACAAAACAACCCAAAACCTCACTTTTTCTATAATGTTTACTCAGTCTCTTTTTATATAAAAATAAGTGTTATGTTCCCATCATAACATTAGACAATTACATCTGTGCTTAAAAAAAAAAAAGTTGGTCACTCAAGGCTATTAGAATATTTTATAAGGATTTTAGATTACCAGAATGTACAGATATAACTCAATATAAACTGTAGCCAAAGGGAAATGACGATGAAAATATAAAATCATTCACATGGAATAAAAACGTTATTAACTAGATGAGTAAAATATTCAAAATATAATGGAATGTGACAGTAGATATATGTACATCTACTTCAGAACTAGGAAGGGGAAGAAAAGCTTTATATGTAATAATTCGTACCTTTTATTTAGTTAAATATAAACATTTGTTATTTATACATAAAACTGCTTTCAAAAAACAACTAATAAATGATTTAGTTGCACTTGTTTTACTTCTTACAATTCCCAAGTGTTAACTTTTCTTAAATTGAAATCCAACTGTCCCCTAGTGCACTTTTAGTTTATATCTTAATGAATTCAAACCTTTAAAGGTCCCATCACCTAATGCATAAATATACAAAAATGCCAAAAAAATTTAATCCCTTTTAGTTGGATCATATTTTATGTTCACTATATTGCCAATAACCAGAAATGGTTTCCTTTTGCAAATATTCTTGACAACCTGTAACAAAACATGCCATGCACTCCAGGGAAAGGGGCATGGCGAGCATTTGTGAAATGCCAAGAACCGATGAGTTCTGCTTCCTCCACGTGTGGCCCCAAGGATACCAGGCAAGACTGCATATGCTTGCCAAAAGCTTCCACAAATCCAAGTTAGCTAATTCCTGGACACAAAGATTTTAAGCTCATTTCGTCACTGGATGCTTTCATCCAGCAGCTTTATGTTTCCCACCACAGCACCCACATGCCTCACCGCAACGATGGCACATTCTCAAAGGGACGTAGCAGCACATACATGGAACAATGAAAGACAAAGCTACCAGGGCTAACCATCGCAAGCAGAACTTGTCATCGCTAGTGTCACATGAACAGGGGTCAGAGAAATCTCCCTCTGAGTCTGACATACAATGATACAACATGCTCTCTGCACAGAGCATGCAACTAACTTGATATATGCATCTCTTAATAGGGTCTGGAGCATCTTGACATTTTCCCCTGCCATTTTCTTCATGATTAAACCTTTCCTGGCAGTATACGCAGCGAGAACGTTCACCATCTTCTTTTCTTCGTTTCGACTTCTTAAATTTTAACGAGGAAGGCTGTGTCTTAAATACCACAGAGTCTTTGAGCGAACTTAACTTAGTTTCATCCCCACAAGAGTACAGATAGTCTGATTTTTTACTGTCTGGTTTAGAAAACTGAACACTGGAGTCAGTATCATCTCTCTCCAGGTCATTTTTCCACATGTCGGGGTGTCTATAGTCTGCATAGCGACGTATTAAGATATCGCGAGGGTTTATTCTGACAATCTCATCCTCATCTTGAAAGCTGACATGTCGGATTGATTTCAAAGGGACCTAAAAATAAAGAGATGAAAATTGCAATAACAACAGTGAAGATTAATTTTATTGTCTACTTGCCCAGATATTTGGTCAATTAGTTTGCAAGTTTAAGTGAAGATATTTCTTGGATAAGATTAACATTTTCAATGGGTGGACTACATAAGCATACCAGATTATCCTCCATGACATAGGTGGCCCTCATCCAATCAGTTCAAGGCTTTAATAATACAAAGACTGGCCAAGAAAGAGCAGGAAAGAATTCTGCCAGCAGACTGCCTTTGAATACAGACTACAGCTCTTGCTAGGTTTCAAGCATAACAGCCTACTCTAAAGATTTTGAATATGTACCTATGCCATCATATGAGTAGGTCCTCCCAGATAGAGAGGGCTTCCCAGGTGGCTCAGTGGGAAAGAACCCACCTGCTAAGCAAGAGAAGTGGGTTTGAGCCACGGGTTGGGAAGATCCCCTGGAGAAGGAAATGGCAACCCACTCCAGTATTCTTGCCCGGGAAATCCCATGGACAGAAGGGCCTGGTGGGCTACAGTCCATGGGATTGCGAAGGAGTCAGACATAACTTAGAGACTAAACAACATCACATGAGCCATTCCTTAAAGTAAATGTCTTCCTCTTTATATATATACACATATTGTTGGTTCTGTTTCTCTGGAGTACCCTGACTCATACAGATTTCAGTAGCAAGGAGTGGGATGCTGTGCTCATAGAAATGCGGCAATGCCTTTGGAACTGGATAATGTGTAGAGGCTGAACGAGTTTTGAGGTGTGTGTTATAAAAAGCCTAGGTAATCGTAAAGAGAGGCCTGGTAGAAACACAAACGTTAAAGGTGTTTCTGGTGAGGGTCCTGGATGGAAACGAGGACTAAATACACTGTTGGATGCTGGTGGAGAGATGACCCTTGTTATAAAGTGGCAAGGAATGCGGGTGAATTGTACTGCAGTGTTTCATGGAAGGCAGAATTTGTGAGTGATGGACTTGGATATTTAGCAGAAATTTCTAAGAAAAGTGCTAGAGATACAGCCTGGTTCTTCCTTGCCGTTTATAGTAAAATATGAGAGGAAAGTGATAAACTGAAGAGTAATTTTAAAAACAAAATAGAACCAGAACTTGAAGCCCTGGAAAATTCTCAGGAATGACACTATCACCAAGGGAGTAGGGCCACTTCCCTCAAGGGCCCAGAGGAATTTTGCCTCAGGATGAATCAAACTGAGCCTCATTCACACTTAGATGGTATTTAGATGGGATCTTGGTGGTGCTACTGGTATAGAACCCACCTGACAATGCAGGAGACATAAGATGTGGGTTCAACCTTGGGTTGGAAGAATTGCTGGAATAGGGCATGGCAACCCACTCCAGTATTTCTGCCTGAGAATTCCATGGACAGAGGAGACTGGTAGGTTATAGTCCATAGGGTCACAAAGAGTCAGACAAGACTGAAGTGACTTAGTATGTACACACTGGACCTAGAGATGGTACTAGAATGGGTTAAGTGTGGGAGGGGGGTTCAGGATAGGGAACATATGTACACCCATGGCAGATTTATGTCAATGTATGGCAAAGCCAATACAATATTGTAAAATAAGTAGCCTCCAATTAAAATAAATATTTATATTTAAAAAAAATAGAATGGGTTAAGTCTTTCAGAGTGTTATGATGAGGTGAATATATTTTGCACATGAGAAGAGGAACCAGAGGGTAGAACATTATGAGCTGAATTGTGTTTCCTCCAATTTCATATGTCGAGGCCCCAACCCCAGTTATCTCAGAATGTGACTGCATTTGGAAATAGAGCCTTTAAAAAAGTGATTAAACTAAGGTCCTTGGGGTAGGCCTTAATCCAGTTTGACTGGTGTCCTTATAAGAGGAGGAAATTTGGACACACAGAGAGCGAGACACCAGAAATGTGTGTGTAAAGAGAAAAAAAGGAACACAATCAGGAGGTGACCATTGACAGGCCAAGGAGAAAGGCCATGAAAGAACCCAAGTATATCAACACCTTGATCTTGGACTTCCAGTTTGCAGAACTGTGTGCGAATATATTTTTGTTGTTCAAAGCACTCTGTCTGTGGTATTTTGTTATGACAGCCCTAGCAAACTAACACAAAGTACACGTATTCATAGCTTGGCTATACAAGTCTCTGAGAATGACTGAAAAGCACACCATACTCTCTCACCTTTCCGGTAGGCTATTTCAGGCTAGAGGGGAAAGTACATCTTTTGGGCATAAATCAAAATGACCCTTCCCTTCACCCATACGAGTGACTAGTGTGACAAGACACAGTGACTAGTTTGTAAGTAAGCCCATGATCTAGGTTGGGCTTCCAAACTTTATTCTCCAGATATTTGGAATTGTGGCTAAAAAAATCCTATGTGTGGACTAAAGATGGAGTGATGGATGCAGAAAGTTACAACAATTCCTACTGGTGATAAACACACTGTGACAATCTCCCAGACTCAAACCAGAAATCTGGAGGAAATTTAAGTAATGAGGTTTAGAAGTATATATAAAAAACAAGCAAGTTTATAACATTAAAAAATAACTCTAGTACAATTCAACTACATGGAGGATTACAAAGACTGGAAATTTCACTAATATGTTAATTAGTAACATGCCAAATCAGAGGATAAAACTAAGATTTCTTACCTTATTTTGGGACTTCAGGCCTCCACTTTCTTTGGGCATTTGCCGCTGTCCATATTCTATACTTCTGTCCTGAATGTCTAGGCCTGGATGACTGAACATTATCTAAAATACAAACAATTCCAATACAAACATTATCTAAAATACAAAATAGATAAGTGACAAAAGAACACATTTCTTATTTTATTTTTAGTGAAACTATATATGTGTATTTCAAAACTCCATAATCTATTAGTAGTAAGGTTTTTCAAAATGGTTTTAATATAAAGCATTATTTGAGTCATCCTATTTATTATTTAAACTCAGATCTTTCTCAATACATTTAAAATGAAATTTAAAAAGTAGCACAAACTTCACTTCTGGTTTCAGTTTCAACATGTAAGGAGCTGGAAGTTGCCATTCTGCTGCAACTACAAGTAAAAAAAAAGTGCAATAACAATAAAAATATCAACAACTCTTCTTAGATCCATGAGAGAGGAAGACAGGACAAACCCCACCCCTAAGACTGCAGACACTCATGAGTAGAGATCACCATGGAAACCAGTGTCAAGGTAGAAAAAAAAAAAAAATCTCTACTGTAATTGACAAATTGCTGGAGGCTCAGGATAGACAACTGGGAGTTAAACACTCCTAGGGGAGGGGGAAGGCAGTCCCCAAGCTTCTGTCAGTTTACCTCTAACAGCTCAACCAAGTTTACATGGTAAATATCAGAAAATCCCTGCATGCTTCCAGCATGGAGAGGGGAGAAAGAAGCATTATGAAATGTGCCGGAACACTCTATGTAACAAGACTTGTCCTTAGGAAACACCAATGAACCAGAGCCTGACCTACTATGGTATTATCAGAGTCAGGAGGGGATATATACCCAACCTTCGTCATCTCAAACTACCTGATTCACCTAAAGGGGGAGAAAAAAAGAATATATATATAATTGAAATGCACAATCCAGAGGGAAAATCTGACTTAAAGATTGATACCTAATCACAACCATAGAATGCTTTCTTTCCTCACACACTTTACCGCTGTATCACTAAAGGCTTATTTACAGCAGTTCCTTTACCCAGCACATTATGTCTAGAAATCAAAAAAATATTTAAAAACACACCAAAAGGCAAAAATATATTCTGAAATGTCACAACAAGCATCAGAACCAGATATGACAGAGATAATAGAAACAGCAGACTAGGAATTTAAAACAACTTATAGCAAAATGAATACAGCATTGTAAAGCAAAACAAACTAAAAAATAAAAATTAATTAAAAAAAAGGAATTTAAAACAACTATGATCAATATGCACTCTAAAATATAAAGCAAGATAGAATACAAAAACAAATGAGCAATGCAAACAGAGAGCCGGAAATCCTAATAAAGAATACCACTACTGGCCCTGCCCCAAAGCTAGAGATCAAAAGCACTAAGAGAATGAAGAATACCTTTGATGAGCCTAGTAGACTGGACATGGCTGAGTAAAAAACCTCTTAGTATGTGAATATAACAATATCCAAAATTGAAAGAAAAGAGAACAAAAAGTGGGGGAAAAAGAACAGAATATTTAAAAACTGTAGAAGAATTACAAAATGTGTAATTTTGTACATATACACAAGATAGAATGATCAGAAGAATGAAAATAACAAAAGAAATATATGAAATAATAATGACTAAGAATTTACCCAAATTAATGTCAGATGTCAAGTCACAGATCCAAGAAACTCAGAGAATATCAGGCAAGAAATGAAAAAGAAAAGCATCTAAGCATATAGTTTTCAAACTATTAAAAAAAAAAAAAGATAAAAAAAATTCTGAAAGATGCCAGAGGAAAAAATGCTCCACTTTTAAAGGATAATTACATTGGACCTCTTTGCAGAAGCCGTGTAAGCAGGAAGAGCGAAGTGAAATGGGTAAAGCAGTAAGAGAAAGGCCCTCCCGCCTAGAACTCCGTGCCCTTGTAAGATCACCCTTCCAAGGTGAAGGGGGCTGGTGGTGATTGCTGGTGCAACCACCGCGGAAAAGACTAGGAAGGCTTCTCAGATAACTAAAACAGAGCTATCATAGGATCCAACAAGTCCACTTCCAAGTAAATATCGGAAAGAAACAAAAACATTAACTCAAAAAGATATATGCACCCCAATATTCATGTGACAGTTAAAGTCGCTCAGTTTAGAGCCTGTCCAACTCTTTGCAACCCCATGGATTATACAGTCCATGGAATTCTGAGGCCAGAATACTGGAGTGGGTAGCCTTTCCCTTCTCCAGGGGATCTTCCCAACCCAGGGATTGAACCCAGCTCTCCTGCATTGGAGGCAGATTCTTTACAAGCTGAGCCACAGGGAATGGTCATAGCAGCATTATTTACAATTGCCAAGATACGAAAACAAGTGTCCATCAACAGACAAATGGATAAGATGTGGTGTGTACAAACACACACGGGAATGGTCATAGCAGCATTATTTACATTTGCCAAGATATGAAAACAAGTGTCCATCAACAGACAAATGGATAAGATGTGGTGTGTACACACACACAGGAATGGTCACAGCAGCATTATTTACATTTGCCAAGATATGAAAACAAGTGTCCATCAACAGACAAATGGATAAGATGTGGTGTGTACAAATACACACGGGAATGGTCACAGCAGCATTATTTACATTTGCCAAGATATGAAAACAAGTGTCCATCAACAGACAAATGGATAAGATGTGGTGTGTACACACACACACACACACACACACACACACAGGAATACTACTCAGTATGAAAAAAGAATGGAAATTTGACCTGTGCACCAATATAGATAAACTTGGAGGGTTATTTCACTAAGTAAAATAAGTCAGGCAGAGAAAAACAAATACTGTATGACATCACTTATATGTGGAATCTAAAAAATTTAACACAATATTGTATATAACAGAAAATAAACAGATTCACAGATACAGAAAACAAATGAGTGGCTAACAGTGGGGACAGGGAAGGGGCGGGCAACATGTGGGAAGGGGATTAAGAGGTATAAGCAATTATGTAAAAACAAACCTTAAATTAAAAAAAGATCAGTTTTTAAAAAGTGAGAAAGACTTTCTTAGGCAACAAAAATTGAGTAAATTTCTTGCTGGCAGACCTGCCTTATAAGAAATGTTAACAGAGGTTCTTTAGAGAGAAGGAAAATAATATAGGTCAGAAATTTGGATCTACATGACAATGGAAGAACATTTTAGGAGAAACAAGGGAAAATAATATAAACTTTTAATTTTCTTATTCTTAAGCTAAGAGAGAGGTTTGCTCAAAAATCAGCATATATTTACATACCTATACATATACAGGTATATGCATATAAAGTGAAATGGATGACAGCAATGATAGAAGAGATGGAAGGAGGAATTAAGATTACTGCTAACATAGAGTTCACCCACTATCTGTAAAGCAGTTTAGTGTTGTTCAAGGAAAAGTAAATGAATGAAGTATAATATACCATGCTACCACTAGCCAAAAGAAAATACAAATACAGACAGAGGGAGCTTCAAAGCAAGGAAAATTACCAGTGATAAAGAAGGGCATTATATAATGCAGGGGTTAAATCCCCCATGAAGACATAACAATCTTTAATGTGTATGTGCTTAACAACACAGCATCAAGTTACATGAGGCAACAACTGGTAAAACTGCAAGGAAATGGATGCACCAATTACCATAGCTGGAAACTTCAATATCCTTCTCTCAGAAACGGACAGACTCAGCAAGCAGAAAATCAGTAAGCACAGAGGTGAACTAAACAATACTTTCAACAAGTGGATACAATGACATCTAAAGAAAACTTCATCTAACAAGAGCAGAATACATATTTTCTCAAGCTTACATGGAACATTAACCAAGATAGACCAGTCTGCAACATAAAACGGAACTTAACAAATTTAAGAGTAGAAATCATACAAATCTGTGTTGTATCTGTGATCTGTGTTCTCACAGTTCTAAATACATGGGTCAAAGAAGAAATCTCAAGAGAAATCAAAGGTATTTTGAAGTAAAAAGAAATGAAACATAACTTATCAAACGCTGTGGGATACAGTGATAGTAGTGTACAGAGGGAAATTTATAGCATTGAATATATTTTTAGCAAAGACCTAAAATTAATAATCAAAGTTTCTACCTTAATTGTTCAAACTACTACATAATTACATTCATCTCACACACTAGCAAAGTAATGCTCAAAATTCTCTAAGCCAGGCTTGAACAGTACATGAACTGTGAACTTCCAGATGTTCAAGCTGGATTTAGAAAAGGCAGAGGAACCAGGGATCAAACTGCCAATATCTGTTGGATCATCAAAAAAGCAAGAGAGTTTCAGAAAAACATCTACTTCTGCTTTATTGACTATGCTGAAGCCTTTGACTATGTGGAATACAACAAACTGTGGAAAATTCTTTAAGAGATGCGGAATACCAGACCACCTGACCTGTCTCCTGAGAAATCTGTTTGCAGGTCAAGAAGCAACAGTGAGAACTGGACATGGAACACGAGACTGGTTCCAAATTGGGAAAGGAGTACGTACAGGCTGCATATTGTCACCCTACTTATTTAACTTATATGCAGAATACATCAAGAGAAATGCTGTGCTGGATGAAGTACAAACTGGAATCAAGATTGCCAGGAGAAATATCAATAGCCTCAGATATGCAGATGACACCACCCTTATCACAGAAAGCAAAGTAAAGAGCTTCTTGATGGAAAGTGAGAGAGTGAAAACGTTGACTTAAAACTCAACATTCAGAAAACTAAGATCATGGCTTTCAGTTCCATCACTTCATGCAAATAGATGGGGGAAACAATGGAAACAGTGTCAGACTTTATTTTTCTGGGCTCCAAAATCAGGGCAGATGGTGACTGCAGCCATGAAATTATGCTTGCTCCATGGAAGAAAAGCTATGACCAATCTAGACAGCATATTAAAAAGCAGAGACATTACTTTGCCAACAAAGGTCCATCTAGTCAAAGCTATAGTTTTTCCAGTAGTCATATATGGATTGACAGTTGGACTATAAATAAAGCTAAGCACTGGAGAATTGATGCTTTTGAAGTGTGGTGGTGAAGACCCTTGAGAGTCCCCTGGACTATAAGGAAATCCAACCAGTCCATCCTAAAGGAAATCACTCCTGAATGTTCACTGGAAGGACTGATGCTGAAGCTGAAACATCAATACTTTGGCCACCTGATGTGAAGAAATGATTGGAAAAGACCCAATGATGCTGGGAAAGATTGAAGGCAGGAGAAGGGGATGACAGAGGATGAGATGGTTGGCTGGCATCACCGACTTGATGGACATTAGTTTGAGTAAGTTCCAAGAGCTGGTGATGGAGAGGGAAGCCTGGCGTGCTGCAGTCCATGGGGTCACAAAGAGTCGGACATGACTGAGCAACTGGACTGAACTGAACTGAACCTTGGGAAATGAGAAAAAGAAGATTCAATCAAAGTAAGGAAAAGAAAAGAAACAATAAGAATTAGTGTAGGAATCAATGAAACTGAAAGCAGGAAATTAATGGAGAATATCATGAAACCAAAAACTAGTTCTTTTAACAAGATCCACAAAAGCGATAAGCTTCTAGTCAGGCTTCTAGTCAGACTCATTGGAAAAGACCCTGATGCTGGAAAAGATTATTTGTTTTCTCACCTGATTGGCTTGGCTTCGCAGGTAGACACTTCTGGCATTCAGACCTTCAAAGGGAGGTCTTGAGCTTCTGTAAGGCTCACTGGTAACCACGGTATCTTGATGGAAAAGATGATCTTTCACTAGAGAACTGGAAGTATCTTCTTCAGCTGCCTAATGGGAACATCCCCAACTCATTAGTTGCCAGAATATGAAAACAACAACAAAACAAAATACCTTCACTAACAAGAATTCAGCAAGTTGGTCAATATGTAGCACCATCACTATGGCAGTTCTCCAAAAATAAAATACACATTATGAAGCCATGTCAAACTGAAAGAATATGAATTAAAAAAAAAAAAAACAAAACTCAAGTTAATGAGCAAAACAGACCGTCTTATAGAAAACAATATAGGATGAATCAGAAGGCAATCATGCCATGTGAGAGATGTAATGATAATGATGTAATGATTATAGTAAAGCTGTTAATTATAACTAAAAGTAATATGTACACAGAAAGTGAAGAAATTATGAGGAAGAAAATGCAAATCCGTAGAATTGTTACTTTGAAAATTTTCTTTGAAAGCTGTTTCTTACACAGTACCAAAGACTGTACTGTATGATATGAGGGGTCAAAGAAGGAAGATAGTAGTCTATGATCTTGTTCAGTAAGGGAATGAATTATTAGCCTGAATTTATGGATTACTTAGAAGGATTCAAATAATACACAAGACTTAGGGAAGGAGATATGTCAATCAATCACAGTCATGAATGAAATGCTTTGAAATTTCATAAACAATATTTCTGTGAAATAAATACTGAATAAGTGAAACTTAACACATCAGAAAACAGCAAGTCCTGAGGAAGTTTTGTTTCTTTTAAGAAATGAGATAACTATTATTTTTCCCATTAGTATACAGTTATCTGGGAAGAAACAGTGACAATCAAGTAAAATGACAGTAATATTTTTACTGCCTTATTCTAAAATATTTACAGTAATCCTAACAGGGCTAATATTTTTAAAAGGAGAAAAATTTACAATCTATTTTATAAAAATAAAAACATTAAAATTTGGCTTACTTTAAAACACTAAAACTCATTAAATGGCAAGATATTATAAATTCATAAATGCACATAATGGCCCTTGCTCTGAAACAATGTAGTTTTGTAACATTTTATTTCTCTGGAACTCGATTTTTTCAATTATT
>SJXQ01010476.1:0-62054 GCA_006408695.1 Aepyceros melampus
GATGGACATGAGTCTGAGTGAACTCTGGGAGTTGGTGATGGACAGGGATGCCTGGCGTGCTGCGATTCATGGGGTCGCACAGAGTCGGACACGACTGAGTGACTGAACTGACTGAACTGAATACGGTGCCGAGGTTGATATTGATCATGACAGTATTCTTTTCTTAGACTGGGTCCAAATATTCATGTAGAGGAACTGCATTATAGTGTAGTTCTTGGGTCTTACCAAAGTTCATTCAACAAATATTTACCTCTGTCTGCCATGTACCTCTTTTGTCATCTTCAGTTACCAGCCCTCTAGTATCTTGTCTTTCTCCATAGATTTATTCTCTGTTTTGAGGTATCTAGTATGGGATAGAATTGATGGCTAGTGTACAAGCTTACTGTCCTCTTTAGTGAAACATATGTGGGAAGACCCCAAGGTTTGCATCTGCGAAAAGACACTCCAGAGTGTTCAAAGGAATTGATTAAATTGATCTTATTACTTCCTGAGTCTTATTTCGATGATGATCTTTTCAGTTTTATCACAACAGCTTCACATATGTCTAGACTGAACCTCTGAGCCAAATGTTGTCCTTTGTGCTGATCACTTGAGCTAGAATGAAATTTGTCAAAGCTAAACCATAGAGACAATAGGAAGGAAATAAACATTGAAAATACAAGTAGAATACAAGTAGACCCCAAGGTTTGCATCTGCGAAAAGACACTCCAGAGTGTTCAAAGGAATTGATTAAATTGATCTTATTACTTCCTGAGTCTTATTTCGATAATGATCTTTTCAGTTTTATCACAACAGCTTCACATATGTCTAGACTGAACCTCTGAGCCGAATGTTGTCCTTTGTGCTGATCACTTGAGCTAGAATGAAATTTGTCAAAGCTAAACCATAGAGACAATAGGAAGGAAATAAACATTGAAAATACAAGTAGAATACAAGCAACTAATTCTACATTTGGTTTCTGGTTATATCATAAGAAGCTCTGTAAAGAAAAGTAAAGAGCATCTGCAGAGAATTTGATTTAGTCTGTAATGCAGTCCTTTGTTTAATTTTATTATTGAATAAACTTCAAATATAAAAGGAATGAATACTGTTCTGATATGAAATCATGTTACCTCTTGTCTTCAAAACCGTTGTATCATAAGGCTTTGTTGGCACCGTGGGAGGGAACGGCTGTTGGGTTCGGGCTTTAATGCCAGTGTAGAGATCCTTGGGTGATGTAAAAGTCGGGAACATGGCTCCACGGGAGATGTGTGTATGGTAGGGGTGTTCAATTGGATACGGGGAGCAGATTTCCCTGAGATTTAGTTGAGAAAACAAAACAGAATAGAAAGAAGTGCAATGGAAAACACTTAATCATCCAATATTTATTGAGACTCTCCTTGTGGCAGTACTGTTCTAATCCCTGGTGTATGACAGTGAGCCAAAGTCCCTATCCTCATGGAGTTAGCATTCTGGCAGAACAGATATCACAAAACATATGAAATTTTCTTAATTTTGCTAAATGAATAAAAAAATCTTATTTTAAGAATTAATCTCAAAAATATACAAGCAACTCCTGCAGCTCTATTCCAGAAAAATAAACAACTCAATCAAAAAATGGGCCAAAGAACTAAACAGACATTTCTCCAAAGAAGACATACAGATGGCTAACAAACACATGAAAAGATACTCAACATCACTCATTATCAGAGAAATGCAAATCAAAACCACAATGAGGTACCATTTCACACCAGTAAAAATGGCTGCTATCCAACAGTCTATAAGCAATAAATGCTGGAGAGGGTGTGGAGAAAAGGGAACCCTCTTACACTGTTGGTGGGAATGCAAACTAGTACAGCCACTACAGAGAACAGTGTGGAGATTCCTTAAAAAACTGGAAATAGAACTGCCTTATGACCCAGCAATCCCACTGCTGGGCATACACACCGAGGAAACCAGAATTGAAAGAGACACGTGTACCCCAATGTTCATCGCAGCACTGTTTATCATAGCCAGGACATGGAAGCAACCTAGATGTCCTTCAGCAGACGAATGGATAAGAAAGCTGTGGTACATATACACAATGGAATATTCAGTTCAGTTCAGTTCTGTTGCTCAGTAGTGTCTGACTGTTTGCGACCCCATCAATCGCAGCACACCAGGCCTCCCTGTCCATCACCAACTCCCAGAGTTCACTCAGAGTTGTGTCCATCGAGTCAGTGATGCCATCCAGCCTTCTCATCCTCTGTCGTCCCCTTCTCCTCCTGCCCCCAATCGCTCCCAGCATCAGAGTCTTTTCCAATGAGTCAACTCTGGATGAGGTGGCCAAAGTATTGGAGTTACTCAGCCATTAAAAAGAATACATTTGAACCAGTTCTAATGAGGTGGATGAAACTGGAGCCTATTATACAGAGGGAAGTAAGCCAGAAAGAAAAACACCAATACAGTATACTAATGTATATATTTGGAATTTAGAAAGATGGTAACAATAACCCTATGTGCAAGACAGCAAAAGAGACACAGATGTATAGAACAGACTTTTGGAACCTCCTGCCCCCAATCGCTCCCAGCATCAGAGTCTTTTCCAATGAGTCAACTCTGGATGAGGTGGCCAAAGTATTGGAGTTACTCAGCCATTAAAAAGAATACATTTGAACCAGTTCTAATGAGGTGGATGAAACTGGAGCCTATTATACAGAGGGAAGTAAGCCAGAAAGAAAAACACCAATACAGTATACTAATGTATATATTTGGAATTTAGAAAGATGGTAACGATAACCCTATGTGCAAGACAGCAAAAGAGACACAGATGTATAGAACAGACTTTTGGACTCTGTGGGAGAGGGCGAGGGCAGGATGATTTGGGAGAATGGCACTGAAACATGTATATTATCATATGTGAAACAATTCACCAGTCCAGGTTCGATGCATGAGATGGGGTGCTCGGGGCTGGTGCACTGGGATGACCCAGAGGGATGGGATGGGGAGGGAGGGGGGAGGGGTGTTTAGGATGGGGAACACATGTATATCCATGGCGGATTCATGGTAATGTATGGCAAAACCACTACAATATTGTAAAGTAATTAGCCACCAGTTAAAATAAATAAATTTATATTAAAAAATAAACAAAAAAAATTGTAGTAAATTCTTTATTAGTGCATATATTTTGCTACTGATATAAAAATATGAAGTGGAAGATATATGAATTTTGTAGTTTTTGGAACACTACAGGAAGAATTTCTAGTTGCTTTCCATTTCTGCATCTTATTTTTAGCGAATCCCTGTACTTCATTTTATGGAATCCTTTTAGGCATTCAATTTCAACGGGCAAAATGATCCCTTACCATCTTGGACTCAACCAGGCCATCTGTTTCTTTAAGCAATCAATCAACAAAATATACTGCCTGTTTATCTACACAGTGTACACAGTACTGTTTAGAGATCAAAAAGCCAAAAATAGCTAGTATACTGAATGAAAAAAAAAACAACCAACAATTTAAAAAGACAAAAGGGATACAATTTTCTTCTCATTTGAAGAACAAGCAGAGTTCTTAAAAAGAACTAGCAGAGGTTTAAAAAAAAACTGTGTGAGAGTTATCTAAATTAGAGGAGAATCAAAATTAGGAAGTCCAAGGAACAGAGAAGTATTATATATAGTAGAAAATACAATTTTAAAACAGGCTGAAATCTTCATCTTGAATTTCTAGTCTTCAGAACTGTGAGACCATAAATTTGTTTGTTTGTTTTTTCCCCATCAAATATAACCAAATAATTCAGACCTCCAATAGAGCGTATGCAAACTGAATAGAAAACACGCTCCAGGAATACAGGTGCTCTGGGCTTTTATGGGAGAAGAGCTAGGGAAAGGGGCTGAAAGTTGAACTGCATTTCAAGTGCTTACAGTGAGAACTCACAGAAATTATGGGAAAGCTGTGTGATGTCTGTATTTACCAGGCTGAAATAAATGTATAGGTTATGCCACAAATGTTTATGTGAAAGTCTTGTTACTGAAATTTTTCTATCACTATTTTCCATCTAAGTATTGGCAGGATTTATATAATAGCTTTTGCTACTTCCTATGAATGGTGTGACTATGAAAGAATGAGAATAATTTCTATAAGAAACATTTTAAAATGTCTCATTGCTTTTGCATCATAGGACATTTTTCAATAGCAGTCATTTTTGGTTAGTTTGGCCATCTGTTCTCATCACCCTGATGCAAACCTGTACTGAATTCAGCAGCCCTGGCATCTTGGTGGGCTCTCTGAAATACCTCATAGCTGAAGATTCTTAATAAGTTCCTGGTCTCTTACGGACACCACAAGAAGTTAAGATTGATTTGTAAGAGAAAAAGCCTGGACTTCAGGCATAAGTCATTTCTGAGGCCAGTCAGCTATTTTTGTTTTTGTGTAAAGTGATCTGGTTTTCTTGCCCTTGTGGCAGGCTCTCCCACTTGAACACACTTTTAAATTTGGTATGGCATTATTTTATTGCTAGCCACTAAACACTTTTCCAGTTTATAAGTGCCACTTCATCTACTGGGCAGCTTGGAACAAGGTATAACATCATCAACTCTATGATGACATGAGGACACAGAACCAGGCCATTCCTGGATTCCAGCTAACTGATGTCCCTGGGAATCATGAAGACACAGAAGTAGTGACTGCTCTTTCACTAGAATACTGGTTGTACTTCATTTTATATGCTATGCAATGATTGTCATTTCTTCTAGATAAATATTTCCAGTGCCTGCTTCAATGGTTCTATAGTGAACTGTGTCCCCTTTGTAAGAGGAATTAATTTCTTACCATTATGCTTGAAAATAAGTGAGCATTTAAAGTTTGAGCAAATAAAGCAGGAACAAACATGTTTGTGCTCATGGAGAGTGTCCAGTCTGCTTGAGTCAGGTAAAGCTGGAGTTTCTGGTAGACTAGTAAAACCTACGTTCTAAGGGAGCATTTTGTTCAAGGCACATGCAAAGCCTTGAGGGCTTGGCTAATTCACCTTCAGGTAGAGCACTCAGGAAGCAGGGGACCTGGATGAGAAACAAAGAGATCCTAGGGACAGTGAGGAATGAATGAGAAAGGCTGGGCTTCTAATATTGTCCAATAGCCAGGAGACCTGAGTCATAAAACATACTGGGAAGAATGGTTAATGGAGTAAATTGAGTGCAGTAATTGTCTTAGTGCTAATTAACTTTTCATGTATGCAACTTTTCTGGGTAGAAAATTCATTTTTATTTTCCTGGGTTCTTTCCAGGATGTGCCAGGTTGAGCTGAGGTGTGAGAACCAGTGGGAATGTGGAATTAGTGGGATTAAATTTGGAACTTCTGTTACCATTTTCCATGGACTTGATGTGGTTTAAGGAAATGTGGTTATGAATATTTCAAAAAATGGTCCTATCTGCTCCCTGTTCCTAGAAAATATCCCAGTAAGCAATCTTGGAAGGTCCTCAGACATTGTAACTGCTATATAAATAGGAATTACGCTCAGAGAACTTTGCCTTTAAATGTTAACTACAATGACAATAAAACACATGCCAGGCCCTCTGCTAACTGCTTTATCTACATTCTTTTTGACAGAATAATCTGCTGATAAGTATTTAGCTCCAGATCAGAGGCCTGAACAAAAATCATTACATTTCTTTTCATTATATCTTGTTTATTTGTCACAGAGACACCAGAAAGCAGAGATTAACTTTTAATTTAGAAAATAAATTCTAAAGGCCAAGAGTTTGCTGTTGTGCTGTGTGTGTGTATTCAGTTGTGTCTGACTCTTTGCAACCCCATGGACTGTAAATCACAAAAAAGAATCACAAGAATTTGATAAGCTTTTTCTTTCTGAGATTGGTCCTCTTAATAGAAAGTAAAATTGCAAAATATGTATCTGTGTACTTCCCTGGTGGCTCAGATGGCAAAGCGTCTGCCTACAATGCGGGAGAGCAGGGTTCAATCCCTGGGTCGGGAAGATCTCCTGGAGAAGGAAATGGCAACCCACTCCAGTATTCTTGCCTGGAAAATCCCATGGACGGAGGAGCCTGGTAGGTTACAGTCCATGGGGTCGCAAAGAGTCAGACACGACTGAGCAACTTCACTTTCACTTTCTGGTTTTGACTGTGGCCTGGATTTTTGGCTTTGTGTAGAAGGGGTAAAAGTAGGACTAGGAAGGCAGCGAGGGGCCCCATTAATTATCATCACTTAGGATTAAGGCAAAACTTTTTTCCCTTCAGATTCTAGTAATATATATTTCCTAGCAAACAGTATTAAGTTATATCCGGTAATGATACAGGAAAATGTTTTTTACTTTTAAGACCTGAAAGCTGTGGACTCTGTGTTTCTTGAGTCGAGGTATATTATAGAATTTCATTTAATATCTTGTATATATGTTATTTTTGTTAGTTAAAAATCGCAAATTATACCCTCAACTAAATTTTCAAGTTGTAACCCCTTCAAGTTTTGCTTACCAATGACCAGAATGTATATTTATTCCTTTAAACTAAGACTGTGTAGAAAATAATTATATTCCTGTTATATTAAATGATTTATAAATATTACTTTTCATTTCGTGTCCATAAATAGAGAAGAAATAATAAGGAAAAGGCAGAATATCAAACACTTGCTTAACTACATACACATTTAAATAAAGGAATTCAGTTTCTCTTTGAATAATTCAGTTAGAGGCACGAGCTATCTCTGGACTCTGCCCTATTGAACAGGTCTACCAAGATTTTAATCAAAACACTACACAGCTCTTCCAAGAGGATGTTTGAGGAGTTGAGGTCAAAGGAAGAAGAGACTTTGGAACTTATCGGGCTATAAGGTCATATGGCAGAAAAGTGAAGAGGAACTAAAACGCCTCTTGATGAAAGTGAAAGTGGAGAGTGAAAAAGTTGGCTTAAAGCTCAACATTCAGAAAACGAAGATCATGGCATCTGGTCCCATCACTTCATGGGAAATAGATGGGGAAACAGTGGAAACAGTGGCAGACTTTATTTTGGGGGCTGCAAAATCACTGCAGGTGGTGACTGCAGCCATGAAATCAAAAGACGCTTACTCCTTGGAAGAAAGTTATGACCAACCTAGATAGCATATTGAAAAGCAGAGACATTGCTTTGCCGACAAAGGTCCATCTAGTCAAGGCTATGGTTTTTCCAGTGGTTATGCATGGATGTGAGAGTTGGACTGTGAAGAAGGCTGAGCGCTGAAGAATTGATGCTTTTGAACTGTGGTATTGGAGAAGACTCTTGAGAGTCCCTTGGACTGCAAGGAGATCCAACCAGTCCATTCTGAAGGAGATCAGCCCTGGGATTTCTTTGGAGGGAATGATGCTAAAGCTGAAACTCCAGTACTTTGGCCACCTCATGCGAAGAGTTGACTCATTGGAAAAGACCCTGATGCTGGGAGGGATTGGGGGCAGGAGGAGAAGGGGACGACAGAGGATCAGATGGCTGGATGGCATCACTGACTCGATGGACGTGAGTCTGAGTGAACTCCGGGAGTTGGTGATGGACAGGGAGGCCTGGCATGCTGCGATTCATGGGGTCGCAAAGAGTTGGACACGACTGATTGACTGAACTGAACTGAAGGTCATATGAGGAAAAAAATAAAACCAACAAAAAAGGACTATTTTTTGTTTTTCATGTTCTGACAAAAAGAATTTGAAAAGTCCAAAACAGAGGTCTTCATATAGTTGTTTTTTAAAAAAGAAAACCCCAAAGAACCTAGACTTTACTTTTAATAGCCTTTTGATCAGACCTTTGCTTTAACTGGAATGCAATTTTCAAATGCCAGCTTAGTATTTCCAGTTAAGATTGATAGGAACTGTAACAGCATCAGAGACACTGAGCACTCAGACAGTGGATTCTAATACCATTCTCCAGTGGAAGAAGCTGGGCTTCTTGGAGAAATGGCTGGTTCTAGACCTGGGTAGGACATAAACAGGATGAGCCTGGAGCATCTTGTACTCCAGAAGCATCTTGGAGCATCTTGTACTGCCAGAAAGTAAGGAAATGCTAAAAGAAAAAGCCCCACAGTGATAAGTGATGAACTACTTAAAAACAAAGAAACGAACAGAAAAATAAACCAAAAACCCTCATACACAATGCCCCCAATGATAGGGGTACGGGCATAGAAGCCAACTGAAAGAGCTCTTGTGGCCAATTTGAATGACAAAATAAGGTAATACAGTATTGCTACTAAAATATTGAGTACAAAATAAAATCCATGAGTCTATACTGGTTAAATAAGTGATTAAATAAATGAGGAGGAATAGACACATTTCCCTTATAAAACAATATCAAATGATTTATGCAGATAAAGGAAGTGGAGTTTAATTCCAGACTTTTAAGTGTGGGCTGCACATAGCGATTTTCTTCTAAAGAGTATAGGATGGGAAAAGGAGAAAAAATGGTTAACTGCACACTGGAGGAACCTCATAAATACCACATCAGCTAGGTAATCAAGGTTACCATCAACAGTGATAAGTTATGCATTGGATAGGATATGATGAAATGGCAGTTTACCTCTGTGGTCCTCCTCATCCCTAAGACATACTACTGCAATCTAATCATGAGGAAAACACCAGACAAATCCTGATTGGGGGACATTCTACAAAATACCTGACAGATAATCATCAAAACTATGGAGGTCATTTAAAGTATTTATTTTTATTTGGCTGTGCTAGGTCTTAGTTGCAGCACATGGGATCTAGTTTTCCTGTCCAGGGATTGAACCCTTTGCACTGGGGGCACCAAGTCGTAGCCACTGGACCACTAAGAAAGTCCCCTGAGATAATTAAAATAAAAAAAAAAGGAAGTCTGAGGAACTGTCAAAGCCAAAAGAAGCCTATGGAGACATGACTACTAAAGGTACTGTGGTGTCCTGGATAGGATCCAGGAACAGCAAAAGGACATTAGAGGAAAACTGAGGAAATCTAAATAATACTAATGCACCACTATTGGCTCATTAATAGGACAAAGGTACCATACTAATATAAGGTGTTAATAATAGGGGAAACTGGGTCTGAGGCAAATAGAAAATCTCTGTACTATTTTCCCAATAATTTTGTAAATATAAAATAGTACTAAATTTAAAAGTTTACTTTAAAAAAATCAGTCAGGAATGTAATTGGGGGAAATCAGTAATGCTGTTATTTTGGACTTGTATCAGCCTCTTCTCTTGGCTGGTTAAGAAAAAAAAAAAACTATGAAAAGTATAACTTGTCCTTACACTAAGACATATAGATGGCCAATATTTTTTTCTTGATTATAACAGGGAAAGAAAATATAGTTGTCTACTTACCCTACTGCTGAATTAGGTGGTTTGGGCAGCCTAGAATAAAAACAGGAAACAAATCCTAATTTATATTAAGGATTTTTAAAAGCTCACATTTCTATTAGCAACTTGCTTAGGAATAAAGAAGTATCCCATTTGCAAACTACAGAGTCTTTATGGTACCGACTGACTTTCTGGAACACTGAGTATTATCATATCTCAGTTGTCCGTTGGTCAACTTTTTTCCATTGCGCTTATTCTAACTTCAGCCCCACTCGCCACTTGTTCTGCGTTTCTAACTTATTCTAATGATAATAGAGCTTTAGTTCTTACTGACTTCACGCTCACAGGCAGAGCACCGACGTGCTCTGAGGCAGCCTGACACCATGCATGTGCTGCAATTACATGACCTAAAGTGACCTGAGCGTGGCCTGGCTGGAGAAAACATAGAAGTACAGTGTGTGCTGTGCCCCTTGGCCCAGAACTGCTCACCTCTCATGAGAGTAAATGTTGCCCAGTTGCAGAGAGGCTAGAACAAAACTGAACAAGTTCTCAGAGGCATGCCTTTTCTGAATCACTTCACTATTAGAAGGTTGTGTATTTAGTAATTGCTCTGAGCTCTACATGCCAAGAAATAACACTACAGCCCAGGGACAAAGTCCACACTAGAGAAGGACTGTCATCGACTTTCATTGGATTTCAGCAATTAGTTTCAGCCTATACAAATATTTCTGAAATATTTCAGTTATGAAAAATGAACAGAATGCTATCAGTCAATAGTAAAGGCAGTTAAATTGAACATACTGTTTGCTTTTTATATGTTCCTCTATTTAGAAAGTGGTACATAAGCCATATAATTTATTAGTCTGTAATGTATTGTAAACACACAATCCACATGCACTTTAAAAGGTTTATATCTTTATTTGGACTCTAAGTTTGTTGGAACTAAAAAAAAAAAAGCTTGCCTTCCAGTTAAATTTCTGGTTGAGTAGGGGATGGAAAGCAATGAATATAAGACTCTATGAGATCGAGAGCTACCAGACTGACTATTATATATGAAACATTAAATCAGCATTTAAGATTTTTCTCATTTAGCTGATTTTGACAAGTACTTACCTAAAATTAATCTGATTCAACATGGAAGACATTGGGGGTGTGTGTGTATGTGTATAACTGAAATCACTTTGCTATACACTTGAAACTAGTACAACATGGTAAATGAACTATACTTCAATTAAAAAAACAAAATGGAAAAATAAGAATAAAAATTTTTAAAGAAAAGCTTTTTTAAAAATTCAAAATTTGAAAGCATAAAATGAAAATAAAAAATGCTCAGAGACATGAATTCTTTGACCTGAACCTATCCATGATTTTACCGCCACTCTCTACTTTTCGGTTTATTAATCCCAAAGGAAAAAAGGCCTAGCAACCACAAATTTCATAACTTTTTGGCTCCCTCTTGTGGCTGAACTCTATATTAATTTATGACCTATAAACAGAACTAATATTAGTATTTTCATTTTTATATCAGTGCTGTCAGTATTTTCTCTGAAAATTACAAAGTAGGCCTTTGTAATATATACAACAAACTATTTCAATGAGAAAAAAATAATATACTAGAAAATAATTCCTCTAAGAAAAGAGTGAATAAAGTATTCTTTATCCAAAAGAGAAACTTACAGAGTAATTTTATTAAGAGTTATTTGTAGATTGTCATAACAAACCACTTCATAAAATTCTGATTAAAATTTTTATTGAGGGCACTGGGGCTTTTTCTACGACCCTCTTAAGAAATGTAACAGATTCTTATTAGATTGAATAACAAAGTCAAAGGCAGGGAAATGGGTCAAGAGGACCTGTATGTATCTTTTTGAACATTCTATTCCATCTTTCCAATTTTTTTTTGTTTAAATGCAACAAACTATTTAGTAGGTTTTAGTCTATTTTATTCTTGTTCTTTTGGTCTTGGTTTCTATAGTCAATGATCTCTATTTAAAAAAAGGAAGACTTTTGTTTTTCTAGAAGTTCCCTAGACTTGAGGAAAATTTGGGGACTATTAAAATTTTGCATATGACTCATTTCCACTTAAAAATGTTATTTGATTTCACATAAGAAAAAGAAGCCTCAAACTTACAAAGAATCATTTCCGTAGATGTCACTTTTTTTGTTCTGTGACAAATAATAAAATTGTTCAATAGGAAGCTTTCTGAAAAGAAAGAAAAGATTAAATTGAACATCTTTTTAATAGCAGTATAATGGTGAGATAGTAAAAGATAAATAGATGAATACAACCATGTATACGTTGATTGAGTATATGAAAAGATGGCATTTTAAATCAGTGGGAAAAGGCTTATTTTTTAATAAACAATGCAGGAAAAATTCACTAGCCATTTGGAAAAAAGGACTTCAACTTCATACTATTCAAAGAGATAATTTCAGATGGATTAAAAATCTAAGGAATTGGTGTAAAGCAGACAAATATTAAAAAAATATAGGAATATGTTTTTTTCTTGGTGGTAGGGAAAACATTTTAAATAAGATTTTTAAAAACTCAAAACTCAAAAGGAAATTTGATAACATCAAATGAAAAATTTTTGAAAAGGGCTTCCCTGGTGGCTCAGTGGTAAAGAATCCATCTGTCAGTGCAGGTGACATGGTTTCGAGTCCTGATCTGGAAGATCCCACATGCTGAGGAGCAACTAAGCCCATGCACCCCGACTCCTGAGCCTGTGCTCTAGAGCCTAGGAGTCGCAACTACTGAGTCCACATGCTGCAACTACAGCGGCCTGCGTGCCCTAGAGCCTGTGTTCCACAACAAGAGCGTATATGTGGTAGTTGCTCAGTTGTGTGCAACTCTTTGCGACCCCATGGACTGTAGCATACCAGGCTCCTTTGTCCATGAGTTCTTTGCAACAAGAGAAGCCACCGCAATGAGAAGCCCATGTACCACAACTAGAAAGTCGTTCCCACTTGCCAAAACTAGAAAAGAGCCTGTGCAGCACAGCCAGCACAGCCACAAATAAATAAATAGAAAAAAAAAATTTTTTAAGATAAGGAGAATTTATATAAAAGAATTTAAGACAGTATAAAAAAGCTCAAATAAAACAAAGATTAGAAAAAATATTTATAATAGATACATATAGAGTTAATATCCAGAACATAAAGAACCAGTAAGAATCTACGTATATGTGTTAGTTGCTCAGTTGTGTGCAACTCTTTGCGACCCCATGGACTGTAGCACACCAGGCTCCTTTGTCCATGGAGTTCTTTGCAATAAGAGAAGCCACCGCAATGAGAAGCCCATGTACCACAACTAGAAAGTAGTTCCCACTTGCCAAAACTAGAAAAGAGCCTGTGCAGCACAGCCAGCACAGCCACAAATAAATAAATAGAAAAAAAAATTTTTTTAAGATAAGGAGAATTTATATAAAAGAATTTAAGACAGTATAAAAAAGCTCAAATAAAACAAAGATTAGAAAAAATATTTATAATAGATACATATAGAGTTAATATCCAGAACATAAAGAACCAGTAAGAATCTATAGCTAAAAGACAAGCAATAAAAATGAGCAAAGAATAAGAACAGAAAGGAAATATAAATAGTCAAAAATAAGAAAACAAATGTAAGAAAAAAGTACTCAGTCTAATCAGAGAAATGCATTCTGAGAATCAAGATACACTTTTTATTCTTTAGATAGGCAAAAATTATATAGTTTGATAATGTTAGTACAGTTGGCTAAGAATATGGCAAAATGCATACTTTTAGATACTACTCTGGGAATATAAAGCATTTGGGGGCTAAAATTAAAAATAATTCATATATTATGATCCATAACTTCTACTTAGAATTTTTCCTGGAGAAACATTTATGTATTGAGTTTAAGGAAGCCTGTATAAAGATATTCATACCTTTAGTTAATACAAAAGAAGAAAAAGAAAATACAAGAATGGCTAAATAATTTAATACATCCATACTGTGGAACACTATGAGAAATTTAAAGAATCAGATATATCCATATTTACAATCTCTAGATGCAGTTTTAGGTTCATGGCAAGGTTGAGAGATTTGAAGGTAGAGAGATTATCAAATACCCTTTAACTCACACATGCTTCAGTTCAGTTCATTGCTCAGTTGTGTTCAACTCTTTGTGACCCCATGAATTGCAGCACGCCAGGCCTCCCTGTCCATCACCAACTCCTGGAGTTCACTCAAACTCACGTCCATTGAGTCAGTGATGCCATCCAGCCATCTCATTCTCTGTTGTCCCCTTCTCCTCCTGCCCCCAATCCCTCCCAGCATCAGGGTCTTTTCCAGTGAGTCAATTCTTCACATGAGGTGGCCAAAGTATTAGAGTTTCAGCTTTAGCATCAGTCCTTCCAATGAACACCCAGGACTGATCTCCTTTAGGATGGATTGGTTTTGCTAGGATTGATAAACTTCCACCGACACATCATTATCACCTGAAGTCCGTATTTACCGCATCCTTCATTCTTGGCGCTTGTGATATTTTAATATATACTGCAGTGCTGAACTCAGTTTCTTTTGAACACCCATCTTACATCTCATCTACCCAATGTAGACTCCAAAATACTTACTTTCTCAGTCTTTGAGATTGGTCCTAGAGTGTGAGAGTTATTCTTACCCCACAAGAATGCTCACCAACAGAATCTCACAACTGAGGATGTTGTCAATTAGGTAGATACTCTGTGGGCATCTGTCAGGCTTTCTCCAGTCACCCAGTGCTTTCTCAGTGGCTTCATAAACTAAATTATTACAGGGGCAGGAACAGAAGTTCTCATGTATGAACTCAGCAACATGAAACTCCCTTTCATCAAAACTGGCCTGGCTACATTTGGGTTTACCAGGAGAAGTTACCAATCCTAAGTAATTCATAGAGAAAAATCTCCCTGGGTGTACTCGTCACCTACCTGGTGGGTGGTTGACTACATTAGACCCCTGCATCATGAAAGATGACTTATCCTCACAGGAACCTCTAACTAAGGATTTCCCTTTCCTCCTCACTACGTTGCTGCCAGTTACATCCTCAATGGAATGTAACTGAATGCCTTATTCACTACATGATATCTTAAACAGTATTACTCTTGACTAAGGGTGTATTAGTCAAGGGTTATTTAGTTTATGAAGCACTGGGTGACTGGAGAAAGCCTGATGGATGCCCACAGAGTATCTACCTAATTGAGAACATCCTTAGTTGTGAGATTTTGTTAGTGAGCATTCTTGTGGGGTAAGAATAACCCTCACTAAGTAATACTCTTGACAATTTATCACAAAAAGAAATAAGGCACTGCCTGAATTGAAAAGAATCACTGGCCTTGTCATATTTACAGAATGCTACAACAGCCTATTTATGACTCAGCTACGGCTCAGTGTTGTCCTAAAGAGTCAGGCGCATGCTCTGAACTGGTGACCGATAAATACTTTCCCCTATAGCCAGAATGCATGGTCTAAAAAGTACGGGGGGAAGTGGGAGTGATGCCCCTCACTGTTTTTATTGCACTTGAGAAAATTTTTACTTCCTCCCCAGCCACGTCGAGCTTTGCTTATTTAGAGGTTACGGGAGAAATGGTGCCACCAGATGACAGAACAATGGTCCCACTGAACTAGAAGCTGAACACATGATGTAGTCTGGGGCTCCTTAGACTCTGGAGAAAACAGGAGGCTGGGATTATAGATCTTAAATGTGAAGGGCAAGAGGACTGCCGCTATACCATGCTGGGGAAAAGGAGTATTTCTAGAACCGGGAGTATCTTTTAGACACCTCCTAACATAGCTCCCAGTGGCATAAAATTCATAGAGTAGTGTAGTAGCTGCGCAAAGCAGAATCGCTAACAGCTTAGTTTTTTTGTTTTGGTTTTTAAGATTTATTTATTTCGCTGTGTGGGTCTCTGTTGTTGTGTGGGGCTACTCTCTGGTTGTGGTGTGCGGGCCCCTCATCACAGTGGCTTTCCTTGTCTCACAGCACAGACTCTCAGGCATGGGGGCTGCAGTAGTTGGGGCTCCCAGGTTCCAGAGCACAGGCTCAGGTGTTGTGGCCCTGGGCTTGTTCCTCCTTGTTACATGAGATCTTTCCTGATCAGGGATCAAACTCGTGTCTCCTGCACTGGCAGGCAGATTCTTTACCACTGAGCCACCAGGGAAGCCCAAGGAAGCTTAGGAATCTTTCAGGAACAAAATTTGGGGTTGCCCCACCAGGTAAAGGCTTCCCTCATGGCTCAGACAGTGAAAGAATCTGTCTGTAATACAGGAGACCTGGGTTCGATCCCTGGGTCAGGAAGATGCCCTGGAAAGGGAATGGCAACTCACTCCAGTATTCTGGCCTGGAGAATTCCATGGACAGAGGAGCCTGGTGGGCTACATACAGTCCATGGGATCACAAAGATTCAGACACGTTTGAGTGACTAACACACACACACACACCAGGTAATAAATTCCTGCGGGCTGAGAGCAAGGGAACTTGAAATATTTTTAAGAGATAAATATGATAATGATAACATTTAAATGATAAAAATGATAACGTTTAACACAAAAGTGTGTGACAAGACCCGAAAATATTAACCTGCATTTCTGAGTCAAGAGTGATTGACATTCTAATTGGAACAAATATTTCCTTTCCCAAGTATCCTAGGGCTGCATTCCATAAGACACTAAGACTTCTTTCTCTAAGAAGCTAGTCTTTTGTTTTCTTTTTACACACTATAATTCTGAATACACTTCTAAGTCTTTTAGAATATTGTACATTTTTTTAATATACAAATTCTGGGGACCAGAACTATAAACTCTATGAGGAGCTATACCTTAATCTCAACAATGCTTGCTATATTCAAATGACTGAATAAATGAATAGCTGGAATGAGTGAATGAATGAACAGATGAAAAGAATGTGGACTATGGAGTTAAATAAACCTGGATTCAAATCTCCATTCTGAAACTTCATATTATCTGACCCAAGGAAAGGTACTGAACCTCTTGGGTCTCTATTGTAAAATCAGGATAACAATTTCCACTTTACAAAGATATTAAAAATCTATATTATATTAGAAAGTAAGTTCCACAAGAGTAGGGGCTTAAACAAATCTGTTAAATGAATTAATGAACTTGAGGTCCTATCTTCAATGGGTCAATATTTGCATCTTTCCAATTGGACTTTTCATTTGTCTGCTTTTTATTATTTACTGAGGCTTTCATAAGGCTACCACATGTCCCTATTGGTATTGTTTTCCTCTTTAGCTGTGGCCTATTTATTTATTTTAACTGCTTTAGAATAAAAAACTAGTTAGCTAAATTGTTAGTAAACTAGGTAGCCAGGATTGTTAGATAAAACAGGAGTAAGCGGGCTCTGTGTGGAGAAGCTTCAGTGGATTTTGAGTAAATTTCACACTTAGTAGTTAATGTTGTGACATTTAATTTACTGCTCAGATTTTGTGTGTGTGTGCTTTATCTTCAGGTTTAACTGGCCTTTGAATAAATTTGCTGAAAGGGTAACTTTAAGACATAAATGATGATTGAAATATTTTAATACTTGAAAACAATGCCCATTAGATTCTAATGACTATAGATGGTTTAAAAAAAAATAGAATTCAAAAGTCAACAACATTTGTAGAAATTAGGCCATCTATTTGCTCAAGCCAAAAAAATTCATCTCTCTCAGGAATGTTACTTAGTTTTAGATAAAATATGATTAGCAAGGGAATTAGATTAATCACATTTTTTGATCACATAAACATCTCTAAGGAGAGCAAAGATATTTATAACATATTTTTTACTGACTTCACAATTAGAAATTATATAATTAGTGTTCCCATCTGTATCTTTTCATAAATAATAAAAGTTTAGAAGTAGATTTGAGTTAACAAAAGACTCACAATAGAAATACAGAAAACTGAATAACAATGACCTCTCTGTGAGGGACGGAAAGTTTATTTACCTTGGCCAGATTTCTCCACCAAATCCATAATGCTGATGTCCTTTGCCCATGACTCTAGGAGGTTCACATTTCGGCCTGTGTTCCTCAGGGAGCGAAATGGGTATCATCCCTCCATATTCCCTTTCAGCGCCCCATGGAAGCCTACATCGTTGGAGTGACTGTCTTAATGTCTGATACCTGCACAAAAAGAGATTTTTGAAATATTAATGAGTTCAGAGTGGAATGCTATGGTCTGAATGTTTGTGTCCTTCCTGCCCCCAAATTTAGTATTTAAATCCTAATCTCCAATGTAATGATATAAAAAGGTGGGATCTTCAGGAAGTGACTAGGTCAGGAGGAGCTGTCATGAATGGTACTAATGCTCTTGTAAGAGAGATTCCAGAGAGCTTGTTAACACTTCTACAATGTGGAATTGAGCTAGACTGAGAAGGACCTTGTTAGAAATACAAATTCTCAGGCTCCATCCCAGATACACAAATCAGAATTAGTGGGTGCAGTGAGGTGTTGAGCCCTATAATCTGTTTTTCTTTATTTTTTAATTGGAGGAAAGTTGCTTTACCATGCTGCATTGGTTTCTGCCATACAACAGTGTGAATCAGTCACAATTATATATATATATATATCCCCTCCCTCCTAAGCCTCCCTTTCCTCTCCCCATCCTACCCCTTTAAGCTGTAATCTGTTTTAAACAAGCCCTCCAGATGATTCCTTTGCATGCTAAACTTTAGAAGTACTGCCCTATTCAACAAATTACCTTCCATAGAAAACAGTTCTCCAGTTGTTCCACCCTTTACAACTATACCATTCACTAGGTTGAAGACATGGAAATTTCCTAAATTGGCTGGTAAGGCTAGTCTCATCTTAAAAACTGGTAGTTCAGATGACTTTCTCTGCTCTTTCTCAACAAGGGAGTGAAGGGCAAGGACACATATTCACTGTTGTAAAAATGCTTCACAGGAAGTACTCAATGGATGTCTGTGAAATGAACTGCATGCCTGAGCGAATGAAAAAGGCCAAAGAGACTGATTTGTTTCCTGGACTGCTACTTATGACACAATATGAAAACTTTAGGCTAGGGAGAAGCCCTCACAAAACTCTTAATCTGGCAAAAGACCTGGGTCCTAATTAGGAAGAATTTCAGGTCTTCCAGTTTCCACTAATGGCAGTCAATTATTTAGACTAACCATCCCACTAAGGGCTTCCCTGGTGGCTCAGAGGTTAAAGCGTCTGCCTCCAATGCGGGAGACCCAGGTTCAATCCCTGGGTCGGGAAGATCCCCTGGAGAAGGAGTGGCAACCCACTCCAGTATTCTTGCCTGGAGAATCTCATGGACTGAGGAGCCTGGTGGGCTGCAGTCCACGGGGTCACAAAGAGTCGGACACAACTGAGTGACTTTACTTACTTACTTACTTAACCATCCCACTAAAAATAAATTAAAATGCTGGAAGAAGAGCTTTGGGGTTGGTGACCATGTGGAGGTGGCAGTGGTGGGAGAGCAGGCCCTCAGACTTCATGGAAGTTTAGTGCCCCAATCCACATACCTTGCCCTATGCACCTCTTCCACCTGGCTGTTCTTAAGTTACATCCTCTCATAATAAAGCAGTAATCTGTCACCAAGAAATGAACAGTACAATGTTCTAGAGAACAAAGAACAATGATTCATCACAGTTTCCACAGCACAACAAAGAGGACAGGTCATTGCAGACAGAAGACTCTGGCACACTCACCATGGAATCCCCAGGATATGGCACTGTGCCTTGCAAATATATGCTCAATAAATACTTACTGATTAGGTGGTTTTCCTTGAGAGCAGACAATGACATGATAATTTTAGAAAGGGGACCCATTGAACTTTGAGTCAAATTTTCTTGGAGAAGTTGAATTCTATTTTTATTTGACTGCTTCGATTTTCCTTGAGCAAACAATACAAAATGTTGAAAAGAAAAGCATCTTCTTAAAAGCAACTCATTGTTAACAAGGCAGAAAGACACACCAGGGTTCCATAAGAGGGGAAATAGGAATCATGAAAGGTAAACAAGCACAGAAGCCACTTTTGCCCTTAAGGCAGTGCTAATTCAGGCAGATTTCGTTTTTGCTTTAGGACATTGTAGGCGGAGAAGCACAGAAATCAACCAGGTGAGGAATCTAAAGCAAGCCATCCCTACCGTAAACTGGGACCCTGAAAGACTGCCCTCTCATGTTAAAGGTGAGTCAGGAAAAACCAGCTCTCTCATTTTCTCCCCAGATTTGCACTTGCCCATGACTGGAACTTGAATTTAAGTGGTCAGAGATAGATAGCATACCCCCTATCATATATATGCAAGACCAACAGGATTCCCTTCTGGAGGTAGGATTCTTGGGTGAATCACTGTCTAGGATGAGTTCTAAAGGATGAGTAGGACTTTTCTGGGTGCAAGAGAGGGAGGACTCTAAGCAGGGGCAATATCATGGAAGAAGGCCTCAAAGGTTGAAAGGTTATGGGAACTGAAAATTCCTGACAGTGTTGGCTCCAGAATCCTTCTTGGGCAAGACTTGCTTGTTTGATCAACTATTTTGTTAGGCCACTTGGAGAAGAGACAGAGACTCTGCAAGTACAGGTGTTGATAAGGACTCAAGCAACCCAAGATTTATTAAGCTGCTCAGCAATGGAAGGGATCTGGTGTTTCACTCTTGAGAGAGGAAGATGAGGGGAAAGGGAAGTTGAGGGAGAGGAAGAAAAGAGACCAACAGGATGCTAATGGATCACAGTGAATGAAAGCCATTGGGGGAACTCTGATGGTAGCTGGGATAAAGAACTTTTAAATACAGAAGCTATGGCTTATAAGGACCTTTTAGTTATATATTATATGGTATGATGTGATTCTTCCTTCAGACCCTTACCTGATCAGTGAAATTTACCAGGCTCACAAACACTCTGTGTGAATGAGGTCTTTGGAGGAAACTAAAAAATGACTGTTTCACATCTATCTGGGTCAAAATGTTGTTGAACAGAAGCAGAATACGTGGAGCCGGGTACCCAAAGTCAGTTATGGCCATCCCCACCCTATCCTGGGAATTTCGGTACATTCTGAGGAAGGCTTTGGGTTACCAGAATGTATGGAATAAAGATTTGAGTGGAACTTAGCTGAATCTTAAGGGCTGAAAAGACAGCTGAATTTTGGGCTATATGATAAGAGCTGATACAGAATATTGAAATTTGAGGCACAGTAGAGAAGAGCTGCTTGAGAGGGGAAGCAAGTGAGGAAGACAAGGGTAACATCCTGCATGATCTCACGGGCCCTTTGGATGATACCTTCTGAGCAATGTGGACCCAGTTAGAAACATGGGAAGGGACTCAGAGATACAGATGTGGACAGTGGAGCTGCTTTCTTCTCTGTACCCATGCACTAGTTTAGTGTCAACCTACACAAATTTGCTGAAAGAAGAACTAACACTTGGGACTGTCATACATGGGATGTATTATCTCAAAAGTCACTACATAGGGGTTGGCAAACTATGACCCACAGGCCAAATCCAACCTACTGCTGTTTTCGTAAGTAAAATTTTATTAGAATACAGCCATGACCATTCGTTTGTATACTGGCTATTGTCTATGGCTGTTTTTCTGCTACAACAGCAGAGCTGAGTAGTTTGACAGAGACTGAAAGTGAAAAAAGTGAAAGTGTTAGTTGCTCAGTTGTGTCTGACTCTTTGTAACCCCATGGACTGTAGCCTGCCAGGCTCCTCTGTCCATGGAATACTCTAGGCCAGCCAGAGTCTCCCGCATTGTAGTCAGATTCCTTACCATCTGAGCCACCAGAGAAGCCCCTGACAGAGACTATAGAGCCTTAAGTATTTACTGCTGCTGCTGCTGCTGCTAAGTCGCTTCAGTCGTGTCTGACTCTGTGCGACCCCATAGACGGTAGCCCACCAGGCTCCCCCGTTCGTGAGATTCTCCAGTCAAGAATACTGGAGTGGGTTGCCATTTCCTTCTCCAATGCATGAAAATGAAAGGTGAAAGTGAAGTCGCTCAGTCGTGTCCGACTGTTTGCGACCCCGTGGACTGCAGCCTACCAGGCTCCTCCGTCCATGGGATTTTCCAGGCAAGAGGACTGGAGTCGGGTGCCATTGCCTTCTCCGTAAGTATTTACTATCTGGTCCTTTAAGGAAGAAGTCTGCCACACCCTGCACCAGCTAGTCAAGGAGAATCTGGTGTCCGCTGATTTGGGGTACTGGAGAAGGGATGCAGGTATTCCGTTCTCAGACTTCTGAGCTATGATCTATGACTATAATCAATAGACACAGGGTGGGGGCATGACAAGTGAAAAATATTTAAATACATTTGATTAATGGCAACCTAAGCTTTAATATCTAAGTTTTTAAAAGTTACATTTAAATTAGATGAGTCAATTTCTCAGCATCTGACCCTCATATATTACACTAGCCTAGGAAGATGAGCCAGTAGAATATGTTAATCAATCATTTGGGATGGTGTCCGCTGATTTGGGGTACTGGAGAAGGGATGCAGGTATTCCGTTCTCAGACTTCTGAGCTATGATCTATGACTATAATCAATAGACACAGGGTGGGGGCATGACAAGTGAAAAATATTTAAATACATTTGATTAATGGCAACCTAAGCTTTAATATCTAAGTTTTTAAAAGTTACATTTAAATTAGATGAGTCAATTTCTCAGCATCTGACCCTCATATATTACACTAGCCTAGGAAGATGAGCCAGTAGAATATGTTAATCAATCATTTGGGTTGGCATTCATCTAAAACCAGTAAGTTGCAGGAAACCATTTAAAATTAAAGGCAAAGCATAAAGAAATCATATTTCTCTTTCATTGTAGGGTCTCATATCTCTACCCCTTAGCTTTAATATTAACAGAATTTATAGAAGGAACTAATTAAATGAAATATTAAAGTTTCAGTATTAAATAATTTTATAGCTTAAATAATACATGTCTCCTAAGCAAATAACAACAAATTATTGGTGCTGAAATCTGTAGCCACGTAAAATTAACGCTTACTTGTTTAAGAGAAAGATATGTTCCCTATAGATGAATCAATATCTTTCTTTGGAGTCACCTTACAGGATTTTGATTTGGGGGACTGAATTTAGCCAATAACAATTGGAAGGCATGATTAAAGGAAAGGCTAGAACAAACATATGCTTATTTTTTGACAGGAAGCTAACAGTTAAAAACAAAACAACAAACAAACCCCCAAACCTCAGGAATCAGAAAGCAATGGGACAAACACAGAAATAAAATGGAGCTTGTAATTAAATCTTAAGCAATTCTCAAGATACTTCCTTAATTGATATTTATCTTCCTAATGGACTAGGAAGGAGATGTCAACTGAATGGAAAAAGGAGGTAGGCATCTGTGATTTTGAGTATCTGTACCTGCCAGTGTTAAATTTTCAATGGAAAAAACACAAAAGAATGCCACTTACTTAATATTTTTTAAGGAGATGACAGGAAGCTAACAGTTAAAAACAAAACAACAAACAAACCCCCAAACCTCAGGAATCAGAAAGCAATGGGACAAACACAGAAATAAAATGGAGCTTGTAATTAAATCTTAAGCAATTCTCAAGATACTTCCTTAATTGATATTTATCTTCCTAATGGACTAGGAAGGAGATGTCAACTGAATGGAAAAAGGAGGTAGGCATCTGTGATTTTGAGTATCTGTACCTGCCAGTGTTAAATTTTCAATGGAAAAAACACAAAAGAATGCCACTTACTTAATATTTTTTAAGGAGATCAAGTAATCATACCTAATAGTGACTAATATAATTGTCCCACAACATACCAGTGAAGAAAGTAACTGATGTACAAAGATTAACTTGCCCTTGGTCACTGGGTAAGCCAGACCACAGTCCTGGTTTTCATGTTGTGTGTCAGCGCTTTCTGCTAGGCCAGTGATTCTCAGAACAAGTTGAAAAACTACTAAAAATGCAGATCCCCTAGATCCAACCCAGACCCAGTGAGTCAAAGTCTCTACAGATAGAGCTTGAGTGCAGGCTAAGACACTTTAGTGGCGTCTGACTCCTCGAGACACTTTGAACTGTAGCTTTCTGGGCTCCTCTGTCCCTGAGATTCTCTGGACAAGACTACTGGAGTGAGTTGCTGGGCTGCCATTTCCTTCTCCAGGGGATCTTCCTGACTCAGGGATCAAACCCTTGTCTACTGCATCTCCTGTACTGCAGGTGGATTCTTTACCTCTGAGCCACTGCAGAAGCCCAAACACAGAGCTCGGGAATCTGTATTTTCAGAACACTTGTCATGTTATTTTGATGTGCCCAGTTACCAGACTAGTGGTGGGTAACAACTGAGTTAGACTGTGCTGCCTATTCTGGAAAGAAAAAAAAAAAAAAATAGGTGGATGAGAAGAAACAATTTTTCATTCCTGTTAAATTGCCGAGTTAATTCAAAATACATTATAATATTTAAAAAGCTACCCTTTTAAGTACAGCCACACTTAGAAAATTAAGCTGCTGAGAGCTAATACATTAGGACTTGTATTCATCCTTACCATTATGAAGAGTAATCCCTAAAAGCCAGCAGATTTTTGTTCTTCATTGTTTTGTTCTGTTTCTGACATACCTTGAGGTTTGAGTTGGGAGCCATATACCCTGAACCTGGTTTGGAAGAAGTAAGCCTCAGTATGGATAGGGTAGAGTTACCAATGTTGCCCTGATGATACCTTCTAGAGAAGTTGAGGAATACTACTGAGAGAAAAGAGAACTTCTATATCTGTAAGCTGCCCAGGTACTATTTAAAAGGGAGTTAAATGGGAGGGGAGGTTCTGAGAACATAGGATCATCCTGGTTTTCCCATTTGGGGACTAGGAAAGGAAAAACTTCACATGGAATAAAGTGAAAAGCAAATTTTATTTATTAGGAACTAGGAACATGGTTATACCTAGATACTGCTTCAAATAATACCTTATTATATTTCTAGGTAATTGAGTATATGCTGTGTTTAATTTTGTAGTCAGTTAAAGAAACTATACACAAAAAAATATTAATGACCCAGGTAACCATGATGGTGTGATCGCTCACCTAAAGCCAGACATCCTGGAGTGTGAAGTCAAGTGGGCCTTGGGAAGCATCACTACGAACAAAGCTAGTGGAGGTGATAGAATTCCAGCTGAGCTATTTCAAATCCTAAAAGATAATGCTGTGAAAGTGCTGTACTCAATATGCCAGCAAATTTGGAAAACAGCCATGGCCACAGGACTGGAAAAGGTCAGTTTTCATTCCAATCCCAAAGAAGGGCATTGCAAAAGAATGTTCAAACTACTGCACTATTGCACGTATTTCACATGCTAGCAAGGTAATGCTCAAAATTATCCAACAGTACATGAACTGAGAACTCCCAGATGTTCAACCTGGATTTAGAAAAGTCAGAACCAGAGATCAAATTATCAACTCCACTGGATCATAGTAAAATCAACAGAATTCCAGAAAAACATGTACTTCTGCTTCATTGACTATGCTAAAGCCTTTGACCATGTGGATCACAACAAACTGTGGAAAATTCTTAAAAAGATGGCAAAAGAAGACCACCTTAGCAGCCTCCTGTGAAACCAGTATGCAGGTCAAGAAGCAATAGTCAGAATCAGACATGGAACAATGGACTGGTTCCAAACTGGCAAAGGAGTACATCAAGGCTGTATATTTTCACCTTGTGACATGCAGAGTACATCATGAGAAATGCTGGACTGGATGAAACACAAGCTGGAATCAAGATTGCTGGGAGAAATATCAGTAACCTCAGATATGCAGATGACACCACTCTTGTGGAAGAAAGTGAAGAGGAACTAAAGAGCCTCTTGATAACAGTGAAAGAGGAAAATGAAAAAGCTGGCTTAAAACTCAACGTTCAGAAAACTAAGGTCATGGCATCTGGCCCTATCACTTCATGGCAAACAGATGGGGAAACAATGGAAACAATGACAGACTATTTTTTTGGGCTCCAAAATCACTGCAGATTGTGACTGCAGCCATGAAATGATCATGTCAATGTATGGCAAAACCAATACAGTATTGTAAAGTAAAATAAAGTAAAAATAAAAATTAAAAAAAAAAATAAACACAATTAAGAAAAGAAATAAATACTAAGAAATTTAGAAAGATTTTTGGATGAATCGTTGGTTGTTAATAAGGATGATTTGGGTATTGCAGGCTTGTTGTGATCATTGTTTTGCCACTAATTTAATCTTAAAGTTTTTTAATTAGTTGTATTTCTATTAGTTTTTGTGGGCAAGAATAAATTCATTGGAAGAGCTAACTCTATAAATTGTTCAAGTACCTCAGTTATTTCTAATTTAGGATTGCTCAACCATCCAACATTCTCATTTATTATCTTTAGCTTTCTAATTTCAGTCAAAATCATAAAATAGAACCCAAATTATCTGTTCTAGAAAAAAGAGAGACTCCAAACTGCAGATAGTTTGATCTACATTGAAAAAACAAAAACAAAAACCACTATTTATAAAATACCTATACAACATTGCAACTAATCCATAAGAATGTTTGCTATGCAGGATGATAGGGACTGATGCACGGGGATAACCCAGAGAGAGGGTGTGGGGCGGGAGGGTGGAGGAGTGGGTCGGGATTGGGAGTTCATGTACACTCATGGCTAATTCATGTCAATGTGTAACAAAACGAATACAGTATTGTAAAGCAAAACAAACTAAAAAATAAAAATTAATTAAAAAAAAAAAGAATGTTTGCTAAACACATGTTTAAAAAAAGGGATGTGTAAAAATAATTATCAAATAAACTTTAATTATACAGAATGCAGTGACTTTAATTTATCCAGTAGGAATCTCAGCATTGAGAATATTTTCTGAATTGACCAGATAACTGGATTTTTATATCTCACTTCACTTGGTAGTGGCCACATCCCTTGAGTTGTGTGAACATGAGGAATGTTCCTCAAACTAAAACAGTGAATCACAGAATATATATTCTAGGGAAAACTGAGAAAGAAATGATGGCATCAGCACCTGCTTCAGTATTTTACCAAATATAGGAGAAAGAATGTTTTAAAAGATACCCAATTAGAGATTTTCTATGCTAAGATGGTAGATCAATGAGATTGTCTATGACATAAACATATTAAAGAGCTATAACAAGGCTAATTGGAGGTTACTATATTTTTTTGGAAACCATTTTCTTGGTTTTGACCTCTGAGTTGTGAGGAATTCAAAGTATGCATACTTAATGTGAAAGTCTGAAGTCATGGCATGTCAGAGAGAACCTGTGTTTCATAAGTTATCTGTCTGTGTAGGCTCATTGTTGTAATGCACACAGGAAATCAGGTTGGTAAACTTGGCACATAGATTATCCCACATCCAACACCATCCCTGGAAAAGTATAGATCTAAAAAATAGGAAAAGATCAGAGCAGTGCTGGAAAACAAGGAGGGATCCACAGAGGAAATATAAATATCAAAAGAATTCCTAAATAAAGTTAATATTACTATTTATTATACAAATAAAAACTATATAAATTTATATTTTAAAAAAATCCATGTAGCATAATAACCATAGAAGAAATTAAAAATATATACTAGTTCCCAAAGGTTATGTGGCCAAGTTTTCCAAATCTTGAAGAAATAGAAAATTCCCCTTGTCATATAATCTCTTCCAGAAAAATAAGGAAAGCCACTTTATTATAGGGCATGTACAACTTCATATTTATAAGTCAAAGCCCAGTCACTATCATTCTCTATCTATTTTCACCATCAATAAATATGAATTCTATTTTCATAGTAACCCAACAACATTTGTCATATCCTATTATCTTAATTTATATTTTCTTAATCACCAGATTATCTGTTAAAATGTTTATTAGTAATTACTTTTATAAACATGGATCATCTTAAATACAACAGTATATACAATATAATTAGTAGAACATACATTATGATTGTTGAGTAGGTACTAATACATGTATAGCAATGATTCTCAATAAATTCTGCATCATGACTATCTCCTGGGAAGGCTCATGCTAGAGTGAATTTTTCCTAGAATTGAGTAGATTAGATTCTATTCACAAATATTTAATCCCTTCTCCCCTTGACATCCATAAAAAAGAGTACACTTTGCTATCCTATTGATTCTGGGCTGGGCAGTGTGATTTGTTTAGGGCAGTAGAATATGGATAGAAGTTAAAGTATACTAACTCTTAAATAAACCACATATTTCCACTCACCTCTCTGGTGAAAGCTTCTATTTCTTCATGAAAAGTAATTATTTTAAGTTACTGCTGTCACTCAATAAGCCCCAGACGGGCACAGGTGGAATAAGCCTAAACTCAACAGGAGCCTTTAGTAGAGCCATCACTTAGATACATGAGCAAGAAATTCATTTGTATGTAATAGTACTAGAAATCAATAGAAAAAAAAATGATAAAGGATATGAACAAATATATCACAGAAGACAACAAATAAATGAGCACCATAAGAAAGATGCTCAACTTTTCCGGGAAAATGTAGAAAAGAATCAGAGAAATTATCATTAACATGGCAAGCAAATCAGCATTTTTCTCTTACCAGGTTGGTAAAATTGTAGTTTGATCAGATATAGTGTTAATGTGGGTATGTAAATTGAGTAATATATGTCTTTGCTGAAAATAATTAACTTTAGCTTTTTTGAAACACGACAGTATCTCTTAACAGAAAAAAAATACAAATACCTAAAGCCACAGAATTTCCACTAGGAAAATTAGAGATCGATCTCAGAGAAATCTTTTTCACATATATAAAGAGTCATGCAAAAACTATATTTACTGTAGCAGTATTGGTGAGAACCCAAAAACACTTTCCTGTTCCATTATTAGATAATACTGAAAATAGGCAACTTAGTTACTTTTTTCCAGGAAGATAAAATTAAGAACAAACTATAATAGATTATTTATCAATAGAACAAAGTTCTTATTAAAACTAGCTTCCAGTCCCTCATCTCTCAATCAAAAGTTATATAATACAAAGTGGTAAACTCTGTTAACTTCAACCCAGTTTCTTACTGTGTAAGACTTCCTTTAAAGAATGAAACTAAAACACTTTCTACACCACACACAAAAATAAACCCAAAATGGATTAAAGATCTAAACATAAGATCAGAAACTATAAAACTCCTAGAGTAGAACATAGGTAAAACACTCTCTGACATAAATCACAGCAGGAGCCTCTATGATCCACCTCCCAGAATACTGGAAATAAAAGCAAAAATAAACAAATGGGACCTAATTAAAATTAAAAGCTTCTGCACAACAAAGGAAACTATAAGCAAGATGAAAAGACAGCCTTCAGAATGGGAGAAAATAATAGCAAATGAAGCAACTGACAAATAGCTAAGCTCAAAAATATATAAGCAACTCCTGCAGCTCAATTCCAGAAAAATAAACCACCCAATCAAAACATGGGTCAAAGAACTAAATAGACATTTCTCCAAAGAAGACATACAGATGGCTAACAAACACATGAAAAGATGCTCAACATCACTCATTATCAGAGAAATGCAAATCAAAACCACAATAAGGTATCATTTCACATCAGTCAGAATGGCTGCAATCCAAAAGTCTACAAGCAACAAATGCTGGAGAGAGTGTGGAAAAAGGGAACCCTCTTACACTGTTGGTGGGAATGCAAACTAGTAGAGCCACTATGGAGAAAAGTGTGGAGATTCCTTATAAAACTGGAAATAGAACTGTCTTATGACCCAGCAATCCCACTGCTGGGCATACACACGGAGGAAACCAGAATTGAAAGAGACATGTGTATCCCAATGTTCTTCACAGCACTGTTTATAATAGCCAGGACATGGAAGCAACCTAGATATCCATCAGCAGACGAATGGATAAGAAAGTGGTGGTACATATACACAATGGAGTATTACTCAGCCATTAAGAAGAATACACTTGAATCAGTTATAATGAGGTGGATGAAACTGGAGCCTATCAACAGAGTGAAGCAAGCCAGAAAGAAAAACACCAATACAGTATACTAACGCATATATATGGAATTTAGAAAGCTGCTAACGATAACCCTGTATGTGAGACAGCAAAACACAGATGTACAAAACAGCCTTTGGACTCTGTGGGAGAGGGAGAGGGTGGGATGATTTGGAAAAATGGCATCTAAACATGTATAATATCATATAAGAAATGAATTGTCAGTCTGGGTTAGACGCATGATGCAAGATGCTTGGGGCTGGTGCACTGAGACAACCCAAAGGGATGGTACAGGGAAGGAACTGGGAGGGGAGTTCAGGATTGGGAACATGTGTACACCCGTGGTGGATTCATGTTGATATATGGCAAAATTAATACAATATTTCAAAGTAATTAGCCTCCAATTAAAATAAATAAATTTAAATTAAAAAAAATCACTCTGACCAGGACTTAAAATCCAAATTCCCCATTTTGGGAGATTCCTAAATTCTATCAGCTGGATATTCTCTCTTACCATAGTCAATCTAATCAACTTATCATTGCTTGTTTAAAGATTTTCCAGGAGATCTTTAGAGAACTGAAAGTCAAGAGTAGAAATAGCAGTATCCATATTTATATCTATATCTATATAATGGTAAAGAGCATGCTTGTGAAGCCAGATTTCCTGGTTGAATTGATATAGCAAATTCTAGTTAAAAGTAAATTAGTCAATTTATTTAGACCAGTTTGGATAAGGACACAGATATTAAGGTTTCAAGAAGTGTTAGACCTAAACAGTAATAAGTAAGTAAATGTCCAGAATCTCTATCAACAGAAGAATAATTTAAAAACCTACAATTCATTTGTATTATGTACAGTTAACTAGAAAGTTAATAGAAGAAAAGTGAATTATGACATGAAATTGTACCATATTCAGTTCAGTTCAGTCACTCAGTCATGTCCGACTCTTTGCGACCCCATGAACCGCAGCACGCCAGGCCTCCCTGTCCATCACCAATTTCCGGAATCCACCCAAACCCATGTCCATTGTGTCAGTGATACCATCCAACCATTTCATCTTCTTTCGTCCCCTTCTCCTCCTGCCCTCAATCTTTCCCAGCATCAGGGTCTTTTCCAATGAGTCAGCTCTCTGCATCTGGTGGCCAAAGTGTTGGAGTTTCGCATCAGTCCTTCCAATGAACATCCAGGACTGATCTCCTTTAGGATGGACTGGTTGGATCTCCTTGCAGTCCAACGAACTCTCCAGAGTCTTCTCCAACATCACAATTCAAAAGCATCAATTCTTCGGCGCTCAGCTTTCTTTATTGTCCAACTGTCACATCCATACATGACTACTGGAAAAACCATAGCCTTGACCACGTATTTAAGTAAAAATCAACTATAGGTATATAATGTATGCTCAAGCAATATATGAAAATTTTCTTTAAGTATCACATCAAACCCAGAACAGTGTTCATTTCTGAGGGAAAGGAATGGATGAGATTGAAAATTACTGAAAGGAGTTGTATTTTTTTTTTGAAAGAACATATTAATGCATTAATTGATTTTTCTTACAAAGGATATATTTTCATTTTCTTTTTTTCACATGGTGGTGATGAAAAACAGTTCATATAGTATGTGGAACTGTAAAGTGTTCATAAAATGCATGCCATTTTCATCTAAAACTTCCAAATAATTTACAAATGAACATACAGAGTACTTTCAAGTACTTCATTATTTATGATTTTCAAATAGTCAGTCACTTCAGGAAAGAGACTCAACAGCTGTTTCACTGAAGCACTAAGAAAATCTAAGTCATGAAGTGAGGAGTAATTCCTTAACCAATGAAAATGTCAGGAGGCATTTAGATAGGCAAAATATCATTCTGCCCGGATGGTTAGATTGTGTGTTGCTTCATTTAATTTTTGGCAAATTGATCCATTTTGCTTTCATGAATACATTTCTAGAAATCATCGGCTGTTTTACATTGGCTCAGAAGGAAATATTTTCCTCAATAAAATCAGGCAGCATAATTTTTCTGGTCTTTAATCAGGACAAGGAGGAAAGAAATTTCAGTTATTAAGCTTTAAATTTTGAAATAGAACTCTTCTTTAATACAATGTTTATCAGTATCAATCAAATATAGTCTAACAAGATATTATGTATAACAGTATCCTCAAAGGCAGTTAATGCATTTCAGTGCCTTTTTATTTTTTAAATAATAATCTGTTACTTTAGAGTTTACAGATCTCATTCAGATCTTTGATGTGTACCATTGAAACACATTTAAAAAGACAAATGAGTTTAAGAGGAAAATACTGATCTGGAAACACAAAGTACAAAATTAAAGTGTGCTAATCACTAGCTCTAATATATGATTTATATTTTTTCCTGCCTTAATGAGGTATGCTGCTGCAAAGTCGCTTCAATCATGTCTGACTCTGTGCGACTCCATAGACAGCAGCCCGCCAGGCTACCCCATCCCTGGGATTCTCCAGGCAAGAACACTGGAGTGGGCTGCCATTTCCTTCTCCAATGCATGAAAATGAAAAGTGAAAGTGAAGTCTTTCAGTCATGTGCAACTTGTAGCGACTCCATGGACTGCAGCCTACCAGGCTCCTCCATCCATGGGATTTTCCAGGCAAGAGTACTGGAGTTGGGTGCCATTGCCTTCTCTATTCAGTTCAGTTCAATCATTCAGTCGTGTCCGACTCTTTGTGACCCCATGAATCGCAGTATTCCAGGCCTCCCTGTCCATTACCAACTCCCAGACTTCACTCAGACCCACGTCCATCCTGTCAGTGATGCCATCCAGCCATCTCATCCTCGGTGGTCCCCTTATCCTTCTGCCCCCAATCCCTCCCAGCATCAGAGTCTTTTCCAAGGAGTCAGTTCTTTGCATGAGGTGGCCAAAGTACTGGAGTTTCAGCTTCAGCATCATTCCTTCCAAAGAAATCCCAGGGCAGATCTCCTTCAGAATGGACTGGTTGGATCTCCTTGCAGTCCAAGGGACTCTCAAGAGTCTTCTGCAACACCACAGTTCAAAAGCATCAATTCTTCAGTGCTCAGCTTTCTTCACAGTCCAACTCTCACATTCATAAATGACCACTGGAAAAACCATAGCCTTGACTAGACAGACCTTTGTTGGCAAAGTAATGCCTCTGCTTTTCAATATGCTATCTAGGTTGGTCATAACTTTTCTTCCAAGGAGTATGCACCTTTTAATTTCATGACTGCAATCACCATTTGCAGTGAATTTGGAGCCCAATAAAATAAAGTCTGACACTGTTTCCCTATCTATTTTCCATGAAGTGATGGGACCAGATGCTATGATCTTCGTTTTCTGAATGTTGAGCTTTAAGCCAACTTTTCCACTCTCCACTTTCACTTTCTTCAAGAGGCTTTTTAGTTCCTCTTCACTTTCTGCCATAAGGGTGGTGTCATCTGCATATCTGAGGTTATTGATATTTCTCCCAGCAATCTTGATTCCAGCTTGTGCTTCTTCCATACCAGCATTTCTCATGATGTACTCTGCATATAAGTTAAGTAAGCAAGGTGATAATATACAGCCTTGACATACTCCTTCTCCTATTTGGAACCAATCTGTTGTTCCATGTCCAATTCTAACTGTTTCTTCCTGGCCTGCATACAGATTTCTCAAGAGGCAGGTCAGGTGGTCTGGTATTCCCGTCTCTTTCAGAATTTTCCAGTTTATTGTGATCCACACAGTGAAAGGATCCATTACTAAGGTATAAATGACACAAATTTATATTAGTTTAAGGTGTCCAATATGATGATCTCATATGTGTATATATTGTGAAATAAAGTACAATAAGTTCAGTTAGCCTTTTATAACCTCATTAGGTACCTTTTTTTTTTTTTGGTGATGAAAATTTTTAAGATCCACTGTCAAATATGCAACACAGTATTAGTAGCAATAGTACATGTGCTGTACATTACATTTCCAAGATTTATCTTATGGCTAGAAATTTGTACAGTTTGGCTGCCTTCATCCATTTCTTCCTCCCACCACTCCCAACTCTGACAATAACAAATACGTTTTCTATGAGTTCAGATTCTCCATATAAGTGTGATCATACAGTATTTGTCTCTTTCTAAGTAAGTATTGCTTACTTCACATATCGTAATGCCCTAGAGGTTCTATATTATTATAGAGGTTCTATATCTATATTATTAAAAATGGCAAGATTTCCTTCTTTTTATAAATTAATAAAATTACATTATATATGTATAGTTATAGATACAGATATATCATATTTTTAATCCATCTATCTATTGACTGATACATAGGTTGTTTGCCTGTCTTGGCTATTGTAAATTTAATGCTGCAGTGAACATGTGGGTGTGCAGGTATCTCTTCAAGATTATGATTTTTTTCCTTAGATGTATACTCAGAAGTGGACTTCCTGAATCGCATGGTAGCTCTATGTTTAATTTTTTTAGGAAACTCCATACTTTTTACAGAGTGGCTGTACCAATTTACATTTCCATTGACAGTGCACAAGAGTTTTCTTTTCTTCACATCCTTACCCACACTTGTCATCTCTTATCTTTTAGATAATAGCCATTGTAGCAGGTGTGAGGTGATATCTCATTGTGATTTTAATTTTCATTGCCCTTATGATTAATAATATCAATCTCCTTTTCATGTATAAGCTGTTTCCCATTTGTATATCTTCTTTGGAAAAATGTCTACCCAGATTTTCTACCTATATTTAAATTGTATTTTTTGTTATCGATTTCTGTACACTTTTTACATGTTTTGGATGTTAGTCCCATATAAGATAAATAATTTACAAATGTTTTTTCCTAGTTTATCTTTCCTTATCAAATTGTTGATGGATTTCTCTGCTTTAGTTTGATATAGTCTCCTTGTTTATTTTTGCCTTTGTTGCCTTTGCTTATGGTATCTAATATATCATTGAAAAACCTATGCCATGGAGTTCTGTTTTTTTTTTTTTAATATTTTATTCTTTCTAGGCATTTTATGCTTTAGGTCTTATTTTCAAGTACCTAATTTATTTTGAGTAGATGTTTGTACATGGTGTAAGATAATGGTTTAATTTCATTGGTTTGCATGTCAATGTGCAAATTGCCATACACCATTTATTAAAGAGACTGACATCCCTCATTATATATTCCTGGGTTCTTTGAGATAAATTAACTGACCATACATGCATCAGTTTATTTTTGAGCTCTCTATTCTGTTTCATTGGGATATCTGTCTATGTTTATGCCAATGGCATACTGTTTTGATTACTGTAGTATTGTTTGAATTATTGTAGTATTGTTTGAAATCAGGAAGTTTGATACTTTCAGTTTTGTTCTTCATTCTCATGATAACTTTGACTATTTGAGATTTTTTTGTGGCTCTATACAAATTTTAGAATTGTTTATACAATTTCATTGAAATTTTGATAGGGATTGTATTGAAAGTGCAGTTTGCTCTGGATATTATGGATATTTTAATGATATTAATTTTTCCAGTTTATGAACAAAGAATATGTTTTGATTTATTTGTGCTTTCAGTTTTATGTCAATTAACATGAGAATGTGACAATTTTAGTGTCGTATATCTTTGGTGTATAGATCTTTCACATCCTTGGTTAAATTTGTTCCAAGGTATTTTATCCTTTTGATGCATTTATAAATGGAATTTATTTCTTAAATTGTTCTTTCTGCTATTTCCTTATTAATGTATAAAAATGAGATTTTTAATGTTGATTTTGTATTCTGCAGTTTTACAGTATTTCTTTATTAGTTCTAACAGTTTTGAGAGGAGTTTTAAGGTCTTATCTTTGTAGTGTAATGTCATCTCCAAATAGAAACTGTTTTATTTGCTCCTTTCCAGTTCAAATGCCTTTGTTTCCTTTCCTTACTTAATTGTTCTGAGAGGTTTTTCCAGTGGTATATTGAATATAATTGGCAAGAGTGGGCATTTTTGTCTTGTTATTGATCTTAGAGGTAAAGCTTTCTGCTTTTCACCATTGAATATACAGTTAGCTGTGGATATGTTATACGTAACCCTTATCATATCGAGGTAATTTCTCTTTTTGAGCAGTTGTGTTTTTATCACAAGTAGATGATGAATTCCTCCATCACATGAGTTTTATCCTTTATTTTGTTAATGCGGTATATTTCATTGATTTGTACTGTTAAACCTTCTTTGAATCCCTGTAACAAACCTCGCTTGATGTGCTGTATGCTCCTTTCAATCTATGGTTGAATTCAGTTTGTGCATACTTACTTAAGACGTTTGCATCTGTGTTCATCAGAGGTGGTTGTTGTTCAGTCACTAAGCCATGTCCGGCTCTTTGCGACCCCATAGACTGCAGCACGCCAGGCTTCCTTGCCCTTCACCATCTCCTGGAGCTTGCTTAAATTCATGTCCATTGAGTCAGTGATTCCATTCCACCATTTCATCCTCTCTTCTCCCCTTCTTTATATATATATATATATATATATATATATATATATATATAAACCCACTTCTAGTTACAGCCACTTTGCTAATGTCTAATCTTCCTTAAAAACAAGTTGACCTACATGGTCTCTATCCTTCAGACTCTTAGCCCTGGATTATGATAAGATCTGGCTATAGCAGGAGGAGAGACCTAGAAATAGTGACCTCATCAGTTTTCCATTATGAGAAATCACCCTGCTTACACCTCCCTATTTCTGCATTATGCGTGCGTGTGTGCTCAGCCGTGTCCGACTCTTTGTGACCCCATGGATTCCTCTGTCCGTGGAATTTTCAAGGCAAGAATACTGGAGCGGGTTGCCATTTCCTACTCAGAGGANAGTACTTTGGCCTCATTAGTTATATTATATTATGTCTGTTATATATATTATATATAATATATATTATATAGTATTATATTATAACTAATAACCATTACTATTTACTTATTTTCTATACAGTAGTGTGTATGGAGAAGGCAGTGGCACTCCACTCCAGTACTCTTGCCTGGAAAATCCCATGGATGGAGGAGCCTGATAGGCTGCAGTCCATGGGGTCGCTAAGAGTCAGACAGGACTGAGCGACTTCACTTTCACTTTTTACTTTCATGCATTGGATAAGGAAATGGCAACCCACTCCAGTGCTCTTGCCTGGAGAATCCCTGGAGGAGAATCCCACCAGGGGGAGCCTGGTGGGCTTCCGTCTATGGGGTCACACAGAAGCGATTTAGCAGCAGCAGCAGCATGTTAGGTCTATATTTAATTTTTTCAGGAACCTTCATACTGTTATGCATAATGGTTGCCTCAATTTATATCCCCACCATCAGTGTATGAGGATTCCCTTTTCTCCATACCCTCTCCAATATTTATTGTTTGTACATTTTTTGATCATGGCCATTTTGACTGGTGTTAGGTGATACCTTGCTGTACTTTTGATGTGTACTTCTGTAATAATCAGTGATGGTGATTATCTTTTATTTATTTATTTATTTATTTATTTATTTACCATGTGTATATCTTCTTTGGACAAATGTCTGTTTAGATCTTCTGCCCAATTTTTTATTGGGTTGTTTGTTCTCTTGATACTGACCTGAATGAGCATTTTGTACATTTTTGGAGATTAGTTCCTTATCAGTCACTTTGTTTGCAAATATTTGCTCCCATTTTGTAGGTTGTCTTTTTATTTTTAGTTTCCTTTGCCGTGCAAATATTTTTTTTTTTTGTGCAAACATTTTTAAGCTTAATTTGGTCCTGTGTTTATTTTTATTTTCATTACTCTAAGAAATGGAGCAGACAGTATCTTGCTGCAGTTTATATCAGAGTATTCTATGATTTTCTCTAAGAGTTTTAGAGTGTTCAGACATTGTTTAACTTTAATCCATTTTGAGTTTATTTTGTGTAATATGATAGAGGGTGTTGTAATTTCACCCTTTTACATGTAGCTGTCCAATTTTCACAGCACCACTTATTGAAGAGTCATTTTTATTTGCTTACCATTTATATTCTGTTCATACATATTCATGCCTCCTTTGTTAGAAAATAGTTGATCATAGGTACATGAATTTATCTCTGGACTTCTATCATGTACTGTTGATGTATATTTCTGTTTTTTGTGCCACTACCAAACTATATTGATAACTTGTAGCTTTGTAGTATAGTCTGAAGTCAGGGAACCTGATTCCTCAAACAGTTTTTCAGATGTCTGATGGAATTTATAAGTGAAGTTATATAGTCCTGATCTCCTCTTTGTTGAGAGTTACCTTATTACTGATTTAGATTTCTTAGTAGTAACCAGTCTGTTCATAATTTTTATTCGTCCTGATTCATACTTGATGGATTGTATGTTTCTATTAATTTGCCTGGTTCTTCCCATTTGTACAATTTGTTGTCATATAGTTGTTGATATTAGCATTTTATGGTCCTTTTATTTATGTGCTATCAGTTCTAATGACTCCTTTTTCCTTTCTAATTTTGTTTGAGTCTGCTTTCTTTTTTTCTTAGTTCAGTTCAGTTCAGTCTCTCAGTCATGTCTGACTCTTTGCGACCCCATGAAACGCAGCACGCCAGGCCTCCCTGTCCATCATCAACTCCTGGAGTTCACTCAGATTCATGTCCATCAAGTCCGTGATGCCATCCAGGCATCTCATCCTTGGTCGTCTCCTTCTCCTCCTGCCCCCAATCCCTCCCAGCATCAGAGTCTTTTCCAAGGAGTCAACTCTTTACATGAGGTGGCCAAAGTCCTGGAGCTTCACCTTTAGCATCATTCCTTCCAAAGAAATCCCAGGACTGATCTCCTTCAGAATGGACTAGTTGGATCTCTTTGCAGTCCAAGGGACTCTCAAGAGTCTTCTCCAACACCACAGTTCAGAAGCATCAATTCTTCGGTGCTCAGCCTTCTTCACAGTCCAATTCTCACATCCATACATGACCACAGGAAAAACCATAGCCTTGACTAGACGGACCTTAGTCAGCAAAGTAATGTCTCTGCTTTTGAATATACTATCTAGGTTGGTGCTTTTCTGGAACTCTTTTGCTTTTTCCATGATCCAGCAGATGTTGGCAACTTGATCTCTCATTCCTCTGCCTTTTCTAAAACCAGCTTGAACATCAGGGAGTTCACGGTTCACATATTGCTGAAGTCTGGTTTGGAGAATACATGGGGTTGCAAAGAGTCAGACACCACTGCGCGACTGAACTGAACTGAACTGATCTAGGTTGGTCAGCACTTTTCTTCCAAGGAGTAAGCGTCTTTTAATTTCATGGCTGCAGTCACCGTTTGCAGTGATCTTGGAGCCCAAAAAAATAAAAATCTGACACTGTTTCTACTGTTTACCCACCTATTTCCCATGAAGTGATGGGACTGGATGCCATGATCTTTGTTTTCTGAATGTTGAGCTTTAAGCCAACTTTCTAATGTTATCAAAAATAACTCTTTCAGTAATCAATCTGTTTTTTTTTTAATTTCTATTTAATTTCCTCTCATGTTTTGTATTTATAGGTATGGTTTTATTGATGCCATTTGTTCATTATTTTCTGGATGTTTTGTAATTATATTTTTTCTTTCTTTCTCTTTTTCTCTCTTCCTTTGTGATTTGATACTTTTCTGTAGTGGTGTGGTTGAACTTCTTTCTGGGGATATTTTTGTGTGTATTTGCTCATATTTTCACTGTTTGATTATCATGAGGTTTACACAAAACATATTTATTATAGTTTATTTTCAGTTGATAACTTCAAATGCCTAATGAATCCCTATATTTTTTCTCTCACTTTTTTTTTGTTTATGATGTCACATTTTATTTTGTGTATCTATTAACAAATTCTTTAGGGATATTATTTTTAAAATTATTTGTAACTTTTTTAAGTTTCATATTTTTAGAAATGTGACTATTTGATCCACCATCATTATATTATTCTATACTTATCTGTATATTTGCCTTTACCATATTTCTCTCATATATTTCTTGCACATATTTCTCTCATATATTTTTCTGTTACTAATTAGAATCCTTTTGTTGCAGCTTGAAGAAATCCAGTTAACATATTTTGTAAGGCAGGTCTAGTGGTGATGAACTCATTCAGCCTTTGCTTGAATGGAAAACTCTTTCTCCTTCAATTCTGAATAATAATTTTGCTGCATCCAGTATTCTTAGATGTCAGAATTTTTTTTAAACTTTCAGATTTTTAAATATGTTATGTCATTTATTTCAGGCTTTCAATATTTCTGCTCAAAAATCTGTCAATAGCTACATGCATACTAAGTTGCTTCAGTCATGTCTGACTCTGTGCAACGCTATGGACTGTAGCCCATCAGGATCCTATCTGTGGGATTTCCCAGGCAAGAATACTGGAGTGAGTTGCTATTTCCTCCTCCAGGGGATCTCCCAAATCCAAGAATTGAACCTGTGTCTCCTAAGTCTACTGCAATGGCAGGTGGGTTCTTTACCCCTAACCCCACCTTGGAAGCCCTGCTGATAGTAATAAATGTTCCTTTTTGTGTAACTTTTTTTCCCTCTCTTAATTTGCTGGAGTCTCACTGAGTTTTTATTTTGAATTCTCTCAACTTCCAGATCTACATACTTGTTTTTTGTTTGTTTGTTTGTTTGTTTTTCCAATGTTAGCAAATGCTCAGCCATTATTTATTCCAACAAGCTTTTCATACATTTCTTTCTATTTGTCCTTCTTCTAGGAATGCAATAGTGCAATTTTTGTTTTTCAATTCTGTCTTACAAGTCTGTTAAGCTTTTTTCTGTTTTCACTCTTTTTTATTGTTTTAGTCGTTCTTAATAGATGGGTTTCACTACCTTGTGTTCAATTTTCTGATCTTTTCTTCTTCCAAAGTTATATCTACTGAATACCTCTATTGCATGTGTTTGTTTTTAGTTAAATTACTATATTTTTCAACTTTGTGATTTTTGCTTGGTGGTGTTCTCGTTTAGTCTGACTCTTATGACCCCATAGACTGTGGCAAGCCATGCTACTCTGTCCTCCACTGTCTCCTAGAATTTGCTCAGATTCATGGCCATTGCATCAGTGATACTGTCTAACAAACTAATCCTCTGCTTGCCCCCTTTTCATTTTCTCTTCAACATTTCCCAGCATCAGAGTCTTTTAATATGAGTTGGTTCTTCATATCAAAGGGCCAAAGTATTGGAGTTTCAGATTAAGCATCAGTCTCTCCAGTGAATATTCAGGGTTGATTGCCTTTAGGATTTTTTTTTTCCCCTGATCTCCTTGTAAGAGAGATCTCTTAGAGGGACTCTAAAGAATCTTCTCCAGCAACACAATTTGAAAGCATCAATACTTTGGTGCTCAGCTTTTTATGGCCCACATCTCACATCCACACATGACTACTGGAAAAACCTAGTTTTGACCATAAGGACCATTGTCAGAAAAGTGATGTTTTTTGCTTTTTATAAACTGTGTCATAGTTTTCATCCCAAAGAGTAGTCATCTTTTAACCTCATGACTGCAGTCCCTGTCCCCAGTAAGTTTGGATCTCAGAAAATAAAATTTGTCACTTCTTCCATTTTTTCCCCTTCTATTTTCCATGAAGTAATGCGTCTGGATGCCATAATCTTAGTTTTTTGAATGTTGAGTTCAAGCCAGCTCTTTTAGTCTCCACATTCACTCTCATCAAGAGGCTCTTTAACTCCTCTTTACTTTATGCCATTAGAGTGGTATCAACTGCATAATTGAGGCTGTTGATATTTCTCCCAGCAGTCTTGAATTCAGTCTGTAATACATTCAGCTGGCATGTCACATGATGTATGTTGCATATAAGTTAAATAAGCAGATTGATGATATACAACATTAACATATTCCTCTTCCAATTTTGAACCAGTCAATTGTTCCATGTTTGGTTCTAACTGTTGCTTCTTGAACCACACCCAGGTGTCTTGGAGACAAGTAAGAGGGTCTGGTACTCACATCTCCTTAAGAATTTTCCACAGTTTGTTGTGATCCACACAGTCAAAAAGCATAGTCAATGAAACAGAAGTAGATGTTTTTCTGGAATTCTGGTGCTTTCTCCATGATCCAATGAATGTTAGCAATCTGATCTCTGGTTCCTCTGCCTTTTCTAAACCTGGCTTGTACATTTGGAAGTTCTCGGTTCATGTACTGCTAAAGCCTAGTCTGAAGGATTTTGTGCATAACCTTAATAGCATGGAAAATGAGCATAATTGTATGGTAGTTTGAGCATTATTTGATATTGGCCTTCTTTGGGATTGGAATGAAAACTGAACTTTTCCAGTCCTGTGGTCACTGCTGAGTTTTCCAGATTTGCTGGCTTATTGAATGAAGCGCATTCAGTTCAGTTCAGTTCAATTCAGTCACTCAGTCATGTCCGAATCTTTGCAACCCTATGAATCACAGCACACCAGGCCTCCCTGTCCATCACCATCTCCCAGAGTTCACTCAGACTCATGCCCATGGAGTCAGTGATGCCATCCAGCCATCTCATCCTCAGTCGTCCTCTTCTCCTCCTGCCCCCAATCCCTCCCAGCATCAGAGTCTTTTCCAAGGAGTCAACTCTTTACATGAGGTGGCCAAAGTCCTGGAGCTTCAGCTTTAGCATCATTCCCTCCAAAGAAATCCCAGGGCTGATCTCCTTCAGAATGGACTGGTTGGATCTCCTTGCAGTCCAAGGGACTCTCAAGAGTCTTCTCCAACACCACAGTTCAAAAGCATCAATTCTTTGGTGCTCAGCCTTCTTTACAGTCCAACTCTCACATCCATACATGAGCACTGGAAAAACCATAGCCTTGACTAGACAGACCTTAGTTGGCAAAGTAATGTCTCTGCTTTTGAATATGCTATCTAGGTTGGTCATAACTTTTCTTCCAAGGAGTAAGCGTCTTTTAATTTCATGGCAGCAGTCATCATCTGCAGTGATCTTGGAGCCCAAAAAAATAAAGTCTGCACTGTTTCTACTGTTTCCCCATCTATTTCTCATGAAGTGATGGGACTGGATGCCATGATCTTCATTTTCTGAATGTTGAGCTTTAAACCAACTTTTTCACTCTCCTCTTTCACTTTCATCAAGAGTCTTTTTAGCTCCTCTTCACTTTCTGCCATAAGGGTGGTGTCATCTGCATAGCATCATATTTTTGGATTTTAGAAATCTCAGTTTGTATTCCTCCACCTCTGCTATCTTTGTTCATAGTAGTGCTTCCTAAGATCCACTTGACTTCGCACTCCAGCTACACATAAGTGACCACACCATCATTGTTATCTGAGTCATTAGACCTTTTTTGTATAGTTCTTCTGTGTATTTTTGTCACCTCTTCTTAATATCTTCTGCTTCTGTTAGGTCCTTACTGTTTCTGTCCTTTATGGTGCCCATTTTTATATGAAATATTTCCTTGATCTCTCCAGTATCCTTGAAGAGATCTCTAGTGTTTCCCATCTTATTGTTTTCCTTTATTTCTTTTCATTGTTCATTTAAAGAAAGCCTTATCTCCTCTTGATATTTTCTAAACTTCTGAATTCTGTTGGGAACATCTTTAATCCCTTTCTCCCTTGCATGTTGTCTTTCTTCTTTCTCCAGCTATTTGTAAAGATTCCTCAGAGAACTACCTTGACCTCTTGTATTTCTTTTTCTTCAAGATGGTTTAAATCTTTGCATCTTGTACCATGTTATGAACCTCCAGCCATAATTCATCAAGCATTCTGTCTGACACATCTAATCTCTTGAATCTATTAATCACTTCCACTGTGTAATCATATTTGATTTAGGTCATACCCACATGGCCAGGAGGTTTTCCATACTTTCTTCAATTTAAGCATGAATTTTGAAATAACAGTCTCTTAATCTGAGCCACAGTCAGCTTCAGGTCTTGTCTTTGCTGACTGTATAGAGCTTCTCTGTTTTTGGCTGCTAAGAACATTATCAGTCTTCACAATTGACCATATGGTGATGTCCATGTGTAAAGTTGTAACTGGTTTGATGAAAAAGGATATGTGCTATGACCAATGTTTTCTCACCTAGAGTCATACATCCTGGAATGTGAAGTCAAGTGGGCCTTAGGAAGCATCACTGTGAACAAAGCTAGTAGAGGTGATAGAATTCCAGTTGAGCTATTACAAATCCCTAAAAGATAATGCTATGAAAGTGCTGCACTTATTATGCCAGAAAATTTGGAAAACTCAGCAGTGGCCACAGGATTGAAAGGGTCAGTTTACATTCTAATCCTAAGAAAATCAATGCAAAAAATGTTGAAACTATTGCACGTTTGCACTCATCTCAGATGCTAGCAAAGTAATGCTCAAAATTTTCCAAGCCAGGCTTCAACAATACATGAATTAAGAACTTCCAGATGTTCAATCTGGATTTAGAAAAGGCAAGAAACCAGAGATCAAATTGCCAAAATCTGTTGGATCATAGAAAAAGCAAGAGAGTTCCAGAAAAACATGCACTGCTTTATTGGCTACACCAAGGCCTTTCACTGCATGGAACAGAAAAATTTGGAAAATTCTTAAAGAAATGGGAATACCAAACCACCTTATCTACCTCCTGAGAAATCTGTATGCAGGTCAAGAAGCAGCAGTTAGAACCGCACATGGAACAATGGACTGGTTCCAAATTGGGAAAGGAGTACATCAAGGCTGTATATTGTCACCCAGCTTGTTTAGCTTATATGCAGACTACATCATGTGAAATGCAGGGCTCAATGAAGCATAAGCTTGAAGAAAGATTGCCAGGAGAAATAACAATAACCTCAGATATGCAAATGACACCACCCTTATAGCAGAAAGCGAAGAGGAACTGAACAGAGCCTTTTGATGAAAGTGAAAGAGGAAAGTGAAAAAGCTGGCTTAAAATGCGACATTCAAAAGACGAGGATCATAGTATCCAGTTCCATCACGAATGGCAAATAGATGGGGAAACAATGGAAACAGTGAGAAACTTTATTTTCTTGGTCTCCAAAATCACTGCAGAGGGTGACTGCAGCCATTAAATTAAAGAAGCTTGCTCCTTGGAAGAAAAGCTATGACCAACCTATACAGCATATAAAAAAGCAGAGATATTACTTTGCCAACAAAGTTCTGTCTAGTCAAAACTATGATTTTTCCTATAATAATTGTGTATGTGAGAGTTGGACCATAAAGAAGCTGAGCTGTCAAGAATTGATGCTTTTGAATTGTGGTGTTGGAGAAGACTCTTGAGAATCCCTTGGACTGCAAGGAGATAAAAGCAATCAATCCTAAAGGAAATCAGTCCTGAATATTCATTGGAAGGACTGATGCTGAAGCTGAAGCTCCAATACTTAGCCGACCTGATGTGAAGAACTGAGTCATTGGTAAAGACCCTTATGCTGAAAAAGATTGAAGGTAGGAAGACAAGAGGGCAACAGAAGATGAGACAATTGTATGACATCACTGACTTGATGGACATGAGTTTGAATATTTCTGGGAGCTGATGATGTACAAGAAAGTCTGACATGCTGCAGTCCATGGGGTCACAAGGGGTCAGATATGACTCAGCAACTGAACTGAACTGACTGATGATTAAAATGACATTTTTTATTTTGATGTTAGTTCTAGATGTTATTGTAAATTTTCATAGAGCCAGTCAACTTTAGCTTCTTTGGCATCAGTGGTTGGTTCATAGACTTGAAATATTGTGATGTTGAATTATTTTCCTTGGAAATGAACTGAGATCCTTCTGTCACTTTTCAGGTTGCACTCAGGTAGGATATTGGACACCTTCTGACCTTGGGAATTCATCTTTGGTATCGTATATTTTTGCATTTTCACATGAGATTCTCCTGGCAAAATACTACAGTGGGTTATAATTTCTTCATCCAGTGGACCAGGTTTTGTCAAAACTCTTCACTATGACCCATCTGTCTTGTGTGTTCCTTCACAGCATGGCTCATATCTTCACGGAGTTTTGCAACCCCTTCATCATAGCAAAGCTATAATTCATGAAGGGGTAAATAGTTTTAGGAAGCATTACATTTTTTAAACAAATTTCAATAAATCTATATTGTAAAACCAAGTAGAAATGAAAAAATGAAAAAAACAGAGTTATAACAAATATATGAGATATAGAGAAATAAGGTAAAACATGTGAAATATGCAATCAGTACTTTAGGATACAATCTTGAGTAGTTTTTCCAATAGTCAGAAGAAAGAGGTTGAGATATTAAGAAAAGGAAAAGATGAACATTTTGTAAAAAGTACATATATTAATTTGTAATGTATAAGCAATATTCTTAAAATTTATGTGTGTTTGTGTTTATATATATATATATACACATATATATATAACATGACAACAGGATAGAAATTATATATATATATATATATAATCATGTATGTATGTATATACACATTTATAATATATGTGTATACGTGTGATCATCAGTTCAGTTCAGTTCAGTCGCTCAGTCACGTCTGACTCTTTGCGACCCCATGAATCGCAGCACGACAGGCCTCCCTGTCCATCACCAACTCCAAGTCCACCCAAACCCATGTCCATTGAGTCTGTGATGGCTTCCAACCTCTCATCTTCTGTCGTCCCCTTCTCCTCCTACAATCAATCTTTCGCAGCATCAGGGTCTTTTCAAATGAGTCAGGTCTTTGCATCAGGTGGAAAAAGTATTGGACTTTCAACTTCAACATCAGTCCCTCCAACGAACACCCAAGACTGATCTCCTTTAGGATGGACTGGTTGGAACTCCTTGCAGTCCAAGGGACTCTCAAGAGTCTTTGCCAATACCATGGTTGAAAAGCTTCAATTCTCCTGTGTTCAGCTTTCTTTATAGTTCAACTCTCACATCCATACATGACCTCTGGAAAAACCACAGCCTTGACTATACATAACTTTGTTGACAAAGTGATGTTTCTGCTTTTTAATATGCTGTCTAGGTTGGAGATGGGAATACCACACCACCTGACGTGCCTCTTGAGAAACCTATATGCTGGTCAGGAAGCAACAGTTAGAACTGGACATGGAACAAAAGACTGGTTCCAAATAGGAAAAGGAGTATGTCAAGGCTATATATTGTCATCCTGCTTATTTAACTTTTTTTTTTTAATAGTGATTTTTTTTTTCATTTTTATTTTTACTTTATTTTACTTTACAATAATGTATTGGTTTTANGTTTTTGTTGACTGTATAGAGCTTCTCCATCTTTGGCTGCAAAGAATATAATCAATGTGATTTTGGTGTTGACCATCTGTTGATGTCCATGTGTAGAGTCTTCTCTTGTGTTGTTGGAAGAAGGTGTTTGCTATGACCAATGAATTTTCTTGGCAAAACTCTATTAGTCTTTGCCCTGCTTCATTCTGTATTCCAAGGCCATATTTGCCTGTTACACCAGGTGTTTCTTGACTTTCTACTTTTGCATTCCAGTCCCCTATAATGAAAAGGACATCTTTTTTGGGTATTAGTTCTAAAAGATCTTGTAGGTCTTCATAGAACCGTTCAACTTCAGCTTCTTCTGTGTTACTGGTTGGGGCATAGAGTTGGATTACCATGATATTGAATGGTTTGCCTTGGAAATGAACAGAGATCATTCTGTTGTTTTTGAGATTGCATCCAAGTACTGCATTTCGGACTCTTTTGTTGACCATGATGGCTACTACACTTCTAAGGGATTCCTGCCCGCAGTAGTAGATAGAATGGTCATCTGAGTTAAATTCACCCAATCCAGTCCATTTTAGTTTGCTGATTTCTAGAATGTCAGTGTTCACTCTAGCCATTCTCTGTTTGACCACTTCCAATTTGCCTTGATTCATGGACCTGACATTCCAGGTTCCTATGCAATATTGCTCTTTACAGCATCAGACCTTGCTTCTGTCACCAGTCACATCCACAGCTGGGTATTGTTTTTGCTTTGGCTCCATCCCTTCATTCTTTCTGGAGTTATTTCTCCACTGATCTCCAGTAGCATATTGGGCACCTACTGACCTGGGGAGTTCCTCTTTCAGTATCCTATCATTTTGCCTTTTCATGCTGTTCATGGGTTCTCAAGGCAAGAATACTGAAGTGGTTTGCCATTCCCTTCTCCACTGGACCACATTGTGTCAGACCTCTCCACCATGCCCGCCCATCTTAGGTGGCCCCACAGGGCATGGCTTAGTTATACAAAGCTGTGGTCCTAGTGTGAGTAGATTGACCATATCACAGAAAACTAGTCAGTCTAGTCAGTCAGCACGTGCAGCCCCTACATTATGTGAGGCCGAGGCTCTTCCTCTTCTAGGTGGGTGTGGACAGGGCAAACGGGCAGTGTGGCTGCAGTGGTCTACTGGATCAGCAAAGACCTCGCCCCCCCTTCCATTACCTTTGTTACCACTCCCCCCGCCACTTCCCCGCCCCCAGACCTCCCCGAAGAAATGAATGTGAACCACAATTCTGCACCTACGGGACCACGAGTTTCTGTGATGGCTGAGGAAAGAACTGCTGAGAAGGACCCTGATGTGGGAAGGTTGGTTATTTTTGTGGGGAGAGGCTGGAACTGAGCCTGCAGGAACACAGGGGAAGATGGTGGCAAGAACGACCACCTCTCAGAAGGGAGGTGTAACAGAGCTGTTCTTTGCCTGTTTACCAACTTTTTAATCAACCCACTAGTGGGTATTCATTTTGTGCTGTGCTTTCCAGGTGAGTGTTGGCGGATATGAAGGAAAAAAAGCTGCGTTAGTAGACCAGGTGGTAATTTTGTATTCCTGGTCTGTTTCTTTGTCCCTGCACCTCTCTCAGAGTTCAGTAGTTACCAGCCACTAAACCAGGAAGCATAGATTTTTCAGAAGGCAGAGTTGTGAATTAGGTGAAGTTTGACTTTCTTTTTGACCCCGTTAACATTTTTTTACCCAAAAAATTTCTCATAGAAGTTCACCTCAGCCTTTTCGCTGCTTTGTGTGTACAGGATACCCATGACATTATCTTGTCAGCCCAGCCTATTTTATGTGCCTGGCCTCCCAGGACTTTACATACGTCACCTTTTCCCATGCTTGACCTTTGTCCAAATTTCCTCATGGCTTGATTCTTCCTGGGAGGTAATAACTGAATGTCATAGGTTTAATCAGTGACATCTGATGAAGCTGTGTCACTAGCCACATGTTAGTATGTAATGGGTGTTTGTGATACCAGGAAAGTTGAGGAAACTGTAAGTTGATTGACCAGGATATGTGGTGATAGCTTCCTGTGGGTTTGAAATTTTATTTTGGTCAAATGACTTTTGTTGTTTAGTCACTCGGTTGTGTTGAACTCTTTGTGACCCCAAGAACTGTAGCCTGCCAAGCTTCTCTGTCCAGGGATTGTCCAGGCAAGAATATTGGAGTGGGTTACCATGCCCTCCTCTAGGGGATCTTCCCAACCCAAGGACCTAACTCATGTCTCCTAATGTCTCCTTATTGGCAAGTAGGTTCTTTACCACTAGTGCCACTTGGGAAGCCAGAGTGTAAAGGTTAGGAAAATTTAATTAATTTTGCCTTTGTTATTTTCAAGTAAAATTTACAGGCAAGAAAAAGTTTTTTGCCAGATCTTTTAAAAAACATTTGCTGTCTTTGGAAATGTTTTTACATCTTCAAGATTCTAAAGGATGTTAGGATTGGGTCTATTATTTGACCAACACTCTTTAATCTAGGATTTTATGATTTAATTCACACCATCTCAGCCATCTGGTGATATGTATGTGACCCCCAACGACACGTCATAGTTGTTGTTTAGTCGCTAAGTCGTGACCGACTCTTTTGCAACCGCGTGGACTGCAGCCCACCAGGATCCTCTGTTCATGGAATCTCCTGGGCCAAGAATACCAGAGTGGGTTGCTGTTTCCTTCTCCAGGGGATCTTCCCAATCCAGAGATTGACCCAGGTCTCCTGCATTGCAGGCAGATTCTTTACCATCTGAGCCACAAGGGAAGCTCCTTTACTGCCCTAGAGTGGATCAAAGGTATTTATTACCATAAGGAAAAAAGCCCTGGATCAAATTCTGTGTGGATTTTCCCTATAGACTGTGTGGAAATCCCTATAGACTGGAGTGGGTTGCCATTTCCTGCTCCAGGAGAGCTTCCTGACCCAGGGATCGAACCTGCATCCCCCGCATTGCAAGCAGGTTCTTTACTGCTGAGCCAGCAGTGGCCTCCTATCTAGATGTGTGCAGCATGACTGAGCAAATTCCCTTTTGGCCTGCCATATTGACTTCTTTTTCACTACCTCATTTCCCTACTATATTTTGTTTACCTTTTGTATCACTCATAATTCTTCCAGCAGGGAAGGTGAAATTTGAAATGAGAAAAAAAAATGTATGCATAGAATATTGCATCTGAGTTGACGAAAATTCAAAACTACTAAAACTAGAACTTTAAATGTCAAGAAAAGAATATGCAGGAAATATATAATAATGTAAAGCATGGGTTATATTCTATAATCTTTTTAAAGGATGTTATAGAGACTTTTAACCCAGCGGCATTTGATAATGAATAAAACTTTAAGAGACTTAGTACTCCTTGACAGAGATGAAGATTTTTATTTTGATCTTTTTTCCAGTTTTATTAATATAATTGTCATACAGCCCTATATAAACTGAGGTTTCCTTGATGGTTCACATGGTAATGAATCTGTCTGCAATGCAGGAGATGCGGGTTCAATCCCTGTATCAGGAAGATCCTTTGGAGAAGGGAACAGCAACCCACTTCAAAATTCTTGCCTGGGAAATCCCATGGATAGAGGAGCCTGGTAGGCTACAGTCCATAGAGTTGCAAAGAGTTGGACATGACTGAGCAACTAAAACTATCTGTATAAATTGGGAATCCCTGGTGGCTCAGTGGTAAAGAATCTGCCCACCAATGCAGGAGACTCAGGTTCAATTATGGGTTGGGAAGATCCTGTAGAGAAGGAAATGGCAACCTATTCCATTATTTTTGCCTGGGAAATCCTGGCAAAAAGGATTCAGGAGAGGAGCCTGGTGGGCTACAGTCCAAAGGATCACAAGAGTTGGACACGACTTAACAATTAAACCACTACCACCACCACTGTATAAATTTAAGGTGTACAGCATAATGACATGATATGTTTCATGAAAATGAGGGACTTCCCTGGTGGTCCAGAGGCTAAGAGATCGAGCTTCCAATGCAGGGCACCTGGGTTTGATCCCTGGTTTGGGAACTAGATCTTGCATGCAGCAACTAAGACTGGCACAGCCAAATATTCAATTAATAATAGATAATAGATAAATACTTTAAAAAAAAGATGACTAAAGAAAAGCCTAATTCAAAATGGAGTTGGGAAGACCTAAGGGGGAGCTTTCATACATGTACCACTCATTACAGTTTATACATTCCAGCCAGAAGAAGGTTAATTTACAGCAGGAAGAAGGAAGATTTTCTTCTTGCCTGGAAATAATCCAGCCAATGAGAAACTGTTACAACCCTGAAATCTCCTCCTGTGAACTTTTAAACAAACGGCCCCTCCCACCTCCCACTTTTCCACTATTCTTCTATAAAAGAATACTCCTTCTTTTGGTCTCCAAACTATGGGATTCACTGGTAGCTCAGACGGTAAAGAGTGCCTACAATGGGTCAGGAAGATGCCTTGGAGAAGGAAATGGCAACCCACTCCAGTATTCTTGCCTGGAAAATACCATGGACAGAGGAGCCTGGTGGGCTACAGTCCATGGGGTTACAGAGTTGAACACAATCGAGCAACTTCACCTTTCACCTTTGGTCTCCAGACTGTGGTTTGGCATAGTTTCCATGCCCCAAAGGGCAATTCATGTGGTATACTCAAATAAATTGGATTTTTGCGGGCTAAACTGTTACCATTTTCTTTTAAAGGTTCACATTACTTGGTGTCAAAAGGGGTACTCGAAGGAGTTGAATCCCTGAAGAACTGACGATCCCGGGAATCATGCCTGGTACCCACCTGATGCCCTTGTGTTCTCCACGCTTTTGGTCTGGTAAGTCTCCGCTCAGAGTCAAGCTCATTCCTTTTGATTGAGCTTTCCAGCTTTTTAGGGGGATCTGTTTTTGTTTTCGTGACACTATTGCCCTCTGTGTGAGCACTCGTTTGTTTTCTGAACCTCCGGTTTTGACATATGGGGTCCCAATTCTCTAAATTCTCTCAGGAGAGTCCTCCTTCTGGGACCACAGCTTACTTTGTGTTCAAAAACTGTGGTCCCTTCTTTTGCATATTTTTAACTAAATGGATCAACTTAATAATAGCTTAGAACTCTAGTAGTCACTATGGGGAACTTTCAATCTCTTCATTACGATAACTGTACATGTATTAAACCACTGGTCTGTGGATAAAATAATAATGTTTATGAATCAATACTGGTGAGGAAATATTAATAAGGCCTCATGAAGTGCCTCCTTTGTTTGTCCCACCTGTTCAAAATATACTCCTGGCAAACTGTCTGCCCTGCCCTGAATACTTTATTAAAAAAATTTTAATGTTAAAACAATTTTAATTTTATATTTGAATATAGTTGATTTATAGTATTGTGTTAATTTCAGGTGTACAGCAAAGTGATTCAGTTATACACTTACATGTATCTATTCAAATTCTTTTTTCTGAACATATATGAAATGATATTTAGTATATGAAATTGGCTTAAGCAATATGGTGGCTAGTAAGTGCAAATCTGCTGCCCTTTGTGAACAAGCCTGATAAGCAGACTCCAGCCTCCCCTCAATCACTTAAAATTGCTCAACTGACCATTCAAATTTTTGGCAAATAAGTTTTATACAACTACCCCTGTCTCATGGATATATAATAAATATATTTTTGTCAGATATTTATAATGTCTATTTTTGTTATATTTTATATTGGACTCTTAATTCAGTGATACAATAAAGGAAGGGTATGAAGAAATAGACTCTTCTATTTTTTTCAAGGGAGTACAAATTGGTATGATAGAAAAGGAAGGCAATTTACCAGCATCTGTTAAAATTATAACTGTAGCCTGTACACAACTGAAGCGACTGAGTGTGCATGCATGGCATTTTGGCCTAGGAACCCCTCTTCTAGGAATTTTCCTACATGCATGCACAATAGGGTTTGAAAACATGCATAACAGGTCTCTAATGCACATAGAGATTATTCAGTGTAACACTGTGCATAATAGGAAAAGATTTGACATAATTGTTCACCACATAAATTGTTATTTCCATGCAATGGGATACCAAGCAGCTATTAAAAAGAATGATGACGTGTTTTACATATTGTCTAGTAACAACCTCTGAGATATATTTTAATGGAAAAAAGTCAAAGTACTGACGAGTTGTGGAGTTGTGCTATTTGTGTAGCAAATGAAATTATATATTTTCTTATAAATTATGTGTATACGTGTGTGTGTGTGTATTTATATAAGCATTTCTTATATATGCATACTATTCCTAGAAATACGCACAAGAACCTGGCCACATTAGTTGCCTCTGAGAAAGGGAACTGATAACTGCACCTCAGTGGTGAGAGGGAGGTATTTGACTATATTCCTTTTTTGCACTTTTTGAATTTGAACCATAGTATCTATTTGTTGCCGATTGCGTTTTCTGGAAGCAGATGCTGAGATGGAGTTGAGGTCTAAGCTGTTTATTAAAAATCAACACCTGTGAAAGGAAGAAAAGGAAGCAAGATTGGGTAGAGGGACAAGTCCGTCAGTGATATGAGCCTGACAAAACCTTGGCTAACCTTCCGTGGAGCTCTGGAGCACTGATGGCATCTCAGAGCAGCCCTAGGTTGGATGGGAAAAATTGTTTTCACCCCTGACTCAGTCAGGCATTGACTGCTTCTGATTTGGGAGGGATAATACGGTGGGGCCAGATTGCTAGCTCTCTGCAGCTGAGTCAGCCCCCGTCAGGGTTGACAGCTTGAGTGGCAGGTCTTATTCTGAAGGGAGATCTAGGTAGTGTGTCTCAGCAATGACATTACATTTCCTACCGCTATGCTTTGTGAGAATTTGAATGGATATAAAATCCCAGCATGTAAAGGAGGAAGTCATTTTCAGATGAATAACTCTTCAAACAATATACCGTGCAGGCACCTCTTTCTACCTGTTTAAGTCAGTGATTTCCCCCTGCCCCCGGCCTTTGCATTCTAAGGCACTGAGGCAAGTAGTATTCTCATGTTTTGTTTGTTTAGAAATTTGAATCCATATAGAAAAATTTCTAAGCATATTGAAATTAATTGCTTCTGGGGAATAGAAATTGGGGGTGGATGTGGTTGGGGCTTGGGACATTAGTTTTTCATCCAACTGGGACAGTTTGGAGAGTAAAAGGGAGGGCTATTAATACACTGGGGTAACAGGCATAATCTGAACTGTCCCTGGGAAACTGGAAGTTTTTGCAGTCACCCTAACTAAAAGCTTTGCAGAATTCTTTTGACTTTCTAAACTTGTGCAGGTATCTCTTTGCTAAACATAAAATAAATCTTAAAAGAACATTGATAAGGTTTTGGAAGTTAATTAGTACAACTTCACACAAGCAGAAGTGACATCTGTGATATTCCTTTTTGATATCCCTATTTGATGAAAACCATCCAGTCTCTGCTTAAACATCTTTCCATGACTCATGTGAGTCAGATCTATTACTGGGTAGTTATCATTGTTAGGAGCTTTTTTAAAACCTGCCAGTTTGTAACTTTATACCGATAGTCATAGCACAAAAGCCGTTCCCTCTGACTAGCCCTGGTTTCACATGTGCGTTGCTTTCATTAGTCCAAGAGAAGTGACGCCTCTTGCTGTCCCTCCTTAGCTTTTTTACACCACTGTACTGTGTTTATTGGTATTAGAGTAAACAGTGCCCGCAGACTTGAAAAGTGAGGGCAGCAGGTTTGCTTAGGCTAAGAAACAAGACTGCAGAAATGATTTAGTGTCTTGGGTAAGGTCAGCAATAACCCTACAAGGTAAAAGCCTTGTCAGGTTTGATTGGCAAGTGAAAGGCTCATGCATCAGAGAAGTCGCTGACTCCAGTGATATAACCCCTGGCTTCATTCCTGTTCTCCTTCTGTCAGGCTCCCACCATTGCCCTCTCTCTGTCCTGTGATGTAGAACATGACCAGGATTGACAGAGAGAGAAGGCAGAGGGGGCAGTTGTTAAAATGTTACCCAGACAGATCGAAATCCAAATGCCTTAATTCACTATGATATGTTTTGATTAATGAGAGTGAGAAAGTGAAGAGGTTGTGATTTCTTATCAAAGAAAGTAATGCCTTAGTTACTGAAATGCAAATGTCTTAATTGGGAGGGACAAAAATTAATAGAAATAATTAACAAAAATTAATGAGGTCAAAAAGATATATTAAGAGGAAACTTAAAGCATCTTTGTCACAATTAGAATACATTTGGTTTGTGGTAAAAGAAAATATGTAGAGAAATTAGAGTCAAATGTAAATATTTTAGTGTTTGATCAATTTATGACTTCAGTTACTATTTTAATTTTATGATAAACAACCTTTCCATTTCATTGTAGATGTTTTAATGTAGAAAGAATCTTGCTGATTCTTAATGGGTACTGCCTGTTTTGTTAAGTATTCTGACTTTCCTTAAAGATGTGCTGGTTTCTTAATGCTAATAATCCTTAACTCACAGCTAGACTCAGGCTGTAAAAATGTTTACTTTTGTCTGCTATAAACTTGAATTGAGGTGATTGTGCATTAGTTTAAAATTTTAGTTATATAGTGAGCCTTTCGTGCACAGTATGTTGTACAATGTAAAGCAAGAGGATCTTAAAGACTTTCTGTTGTGGTGAGGTGGTGATTATTGTTTTTGGTTTAAGATTTTGAAATCAGTTATGTACAAATGTGGAACATTTTCTGCCCTCTAGTGGTTAAAAGTAACTTTGCAATATCAGTTACAATTCAGTGCTTTAAATTACAACGGAGAAGCTATGTGACATTTTAAAAGCAGGTTGAAAATTATGTAGGTATATTGCCATAGCTAATTAGTATTGCTACATATTTTAAGAAAGTGAACAATAGTTTTATGTTTTATTAATAACAATATACTAATGCCTGGAGACCGGCAAGAGGTAAAATAAATTTTGAGATAATTTTTCTTCAGGATTAAAATAATATTTCTCTATCTCTACAGAGACTATTAATTCCACATTAATCTTATTAAAGTATTACTCCACTGCTCATTCTAATAGTGATTTTCCAGTTCAACTCCTTTCATACTTTAGTTCCTACATTTACGAAGAGAATAACGGGGGATAATACTTCTCATTTCCTAACCTACACATAGGATAGTACACATTGCCTTTGTGTTATGTTCTAAGAGGGAAATTTCATGATATAGGGGAAAACAAAAATGGGCTATTAGAAAGAATGTGATAGTGCCCTGAAGTTCAAAGAGAAGGCTATAACATAGTATGTATATGACTATTGTCCGTAATCCATTTCCCCGGGAAATTAAACTAATCAAATGCTTCCTCTTCATTACTGTTCTGAAATAAATGTGTTCTCATATCTGACTGATAACAGAAGCTTTTGCTGTTCCAGATATTTATAAAGAAGCACTAACTTCTGCCCCAGGTGAATACAAAGCCATATAAACTAGTGAGATGATAAAATAGTTTGGGAGAAAAAAAGATTAGCAACAATTACTTCCTTTCAAAATAAGCTTCCAGGGAATATAGGAAAAATTTAATGTTCTGGTGAAAAATCTAATATTCCTAAATAAGCTTGTTAGAATCAGAGCATCTCTAGAAAGCGTCAACTTTATTGTTGTCAGAGGCCTTTTTTTCTTGTAGGCAACATAATGTTAAGGCTTTGAGTATGGTTATTTAAATATTAAGAGTGTGAGTATAATTAGAGAATAGTACTAGACCTTGTAAAAAGGCAAGTGAAATGGACTTAATGCCACTGAACTGTACACTTAAAAACGGTTAAAACGGTAAATATTATGTTATGTGTATTTTACCACAGCAAAATAGAATACATAAACAAGGCAAATGAAATCTCCCTGGTTGTTTTCATACTTCTAACAGTAAATAAAATGTACAACATCTAATAAATGTTTTAGGAACTCAAGGCCACTTAATAACTAGTAAGTTAAAATAAACATTGGGTATTATGTTCACCAGATAATATTTTCCTAATTCAATTTGACTCCAAGCAGCAATGTGATATTTTCCACAGGGCATTTAGTAACAAACAACAATCTGTGAAAGTCAGGGAAAGGCTGCAGTAGTCCAGCACTCCCGCAATTCATGTTGGTGGACTGAGACAGGCTTACTTCGGATTTACTTTAATTCCTTTATTGCTTTGTCCCACTTCATTAATGAGGTAGTGAGAGACGTATCCAGGTAGAGGCGTACTTACTGCTACCTTTCCCAGCTCCACTGGCCAATGACTGCATATTTCAAAGCCTCTCTTGACAGTTCGGTTCTCCCACTGAAGCAGAAACTGATAGTTGATGAAATTAATAACTGATGATAGTTGAGTTTCATCACCAACTATAGCACTTTCTTTGCTATAGAAAAAAAATCATTAGTTGCTTCTTTAGAGTCTAAGTTAAAAATGGTAGAGCATTTCTTCTGTGATGATTTAAATCTTTATGGTCATTCATTACTAAGGTGGACACTTCTTACTTCCTCTTAAGGTAAATACCTTAACAAATGGCTAGGTTAAAGCTGTCCAGGCATCTAGGTCTTTTTTTTTTTTTTTTTTACCTCTTTCTTCCTCCTTTCCTCCTTCCTTCCTTCTTTCTAAAAATCTGTGTATAATGTTTAAAGCATTGAGGCTTTCTTCCTGGACTCTAGTGTGCTCATGTTTTCTTTTGAGAGCTTCATTCAACAACTGTTTCCTGACTACTCACTATGTTTGTGGGCTGGATGGGAGGTGATTGACGGGGTGGTGGACAGGACAGTGGATGAAGGAGGAAAAGCACAAATTTTGAAATGAAACAGACCTTGGTCGAGTCCATCTGTTAGTTCTCATTTCTTCAGAATGTTCTTTGTGAGCTCAGTTCTCGTGTGTAAAAACGAACATAACAAGAATGCTTAAAACAGTATTAAATTTAAAACAGACAGAGTTATCATAGCAATCAATAATCACTATTATTATTAAGCTGGGGATGGGATACAAAGAAGAGCAAGCTAGTGCAGTGGTTCCTAATTAAGGATGATTTTGCCTGCGAGGGAACATTTGGCACTATCTGGAGACGTTTTTAGTTGTCTTATTTATCGGGTGGTGCTATTGGCATCTAGTAGGTAGAGGCTACTGGTGTTGATAAACATCCTATGATGTGCAGGGCAGACTCCATAGCAAAGAATTATCCAGCCCACAATGTCAGTAAGTGTTGACCTTGGTTGAGTAAAGGAAAAACATTAAAATATGCTATATATTTCAGTAATATAAATATATATTTATGTGATATATATTTCATGTATATTTCAAGGAGTGAGCTTGAGGAGAAGCTGGGCAGACCTGTCTGATTGCCTGTCCAATATCCATGCTTTTTTTTTCTGTCCTAATGTCATTAATGCAGTGTGCCCAAAGGATAAACTACATTTCCCAGCTTCCCTTGCAGGTTGGACCAACCAGTGACATACAGAGGAAGTTGTTGGATGGAGTCCTTTAGAAAAAGAGCATCCCTATGCTTTGCCCTGTTTTTTAGCTGTGAAATGGCCTCATGGGAGTTGAGATGGCCTGGTGGGAGTCATGTGATTGGAATGATGGGTCCTTGATGACCATGGAATTCCCACACCAGCCTAGAACTGCTTCCTTCCAGACATTGTTATATGTGTGGGGGAAAGTGTCTCTTGGTTAAAAGTATGTTGTTTATGTTTTCTTTTATATACATTTGCATCCAAATTTGACCAGGATTGGGCCTTGAAGGATTTGGTAAGTATTAAAGGGGCCTTTGAGCTGAAGGAATTAGTACAAATGAAGGCACAGGAATGTGCATATTTTTGTGAACTTGCGTATTTCTAGGGCATAACATGTAGTTTGGTATGGTTATTAAATAACATGATAAGTTACATTGGAAGAATGTAGAGTAATGTTTGCAGAAGGTCTTTAGAGAAAATAAAATGAAAGAGAAAAGACTCACATGAAGAAAGTAGAGGCTGGCACTCTCCCCTTTCTTGGCTATTTAATTTTGTTGATCACAGCTAGATGAACACTGATCTTTCATTTTTCTCACTGAGAAACTGGCCCCAGAGTCAATACTTTATTTCCCTTTTCTATTTCTCAAGGTCATTGTCCTAGTATGATGTATGAAATGTGGACCAGAGATCTCATGGAAGTTGCCTTCCCTGAAAATCACTGACATATAGCATGTGTCATCCCAAACTTTCCCGGGAAACCCCACACTCCCCTTGCCTTTACAGGCTGGCCAAGGTTTATATTAGGGTGAATCCAAATGGAATTTCTTTGAGGAAGTGAAGTGTAGGAAGAGAGGAGGCAGGGTAGAGAATGGATATTTGAGGGGATGTGCCTGGTAAAGCACAGGAGAAGAGCTGAGGAGAAGAGCACACTTAGCCACCTTGCTTCTATTGTCTGCTATATTCTAAAAAGCCAATATTTGGAGGAAGATCAGGCTAAACCACTTGAGTGATTCTGATTGTTTGGGTGTTATGTTCTCAGCAGTTAAGTAATCAATCAGATAATGATATTTCTTAATAAACTGACTTAGATATTAATTTAAAATAATTCTAGAAATAAAAATCATCTGTGGCAGTAAATCTTAAACTTTATGGCATCACAAGGTTTACTGAGGATTTACCCAAGAACTCTGGAGTCTCTCTCCAGAAAAATGCACATATATATGTAATGGTGCACAGACAATGTCATTTTTAACAGCTGTGAGCATACCTTACAAGTAGAACTCCATCTTTGTTGCAAAAGTGAAGTTTTAATCAAAATGCCAAAATCTGATAGATTGGAAAATTACAAAGCCAGATCACTCGGTGCAGACTTTATGAAGGAAGTGCTTGTTAAGTGGTTCTACTAAGTCCTCAATTTTCTCACCCACTTGGAGACCATGAAAGGATAAGGTCTGAATTTGTGAAGAGATTTCTTTGGAGAGCATTGTTACCCTGCTGTGAATGCCCCCTACCGATGCCCATGTTCTAGGGATTACTGAGCCCATTACTCTTCAACAGGGAGAGGCTTCCATATGATGAGGAAATGTGCTCCATGTGGTTGAGAGAAATGAAAAATTGGTGCTCAACTCCAGGCCCCACAGCTGAAGAGTCTGGGGGCAGCAAGATAGAAGAGGTGTGTTGGGATCACAGCCAGTGTGGAGAGTGAGCTGTGGATAACCAGATATGAGCTGCAGGAAAGAGAGGTTTGTGGAAGTTGCTTTAAGCCCTACTAAAGAGGACCCTAGGAAGAGAAAATGGGCATGAATGGAGTGGGTGCCCGTGTCCCTCGGCAAGGGCTGAGCCCAGCTATGGTGGACGGACCATCCTCTGGGTCCTGGGAGTGAATCCATTCACCTGGTAAGAACTGTCCTGTATTCCTTGCGTCTCTTCTCAAAATATCTTCCATCCGAGAAGAGTCCAACAAAGCCAGAGAGTGAGGAAGCAATTGAGGCTGGAAAAGAAAGCAGAAGTCCGTCTCATTCCTGTCACCCAGCTCGGATCTCACATGGGAAGAGTTGAATATGAATGAATGAATGCAGATTGAAATGTTGATTACAATGGAATTGAGACTGTGCATTTTTGCCTTAGGCCAAAGAACCACTTAAGAACAACAGTGAAGTTCATGGCATCTGCCCAAGTTTCTATCCAGGGCCAGTGAAAGATTTCTGCACAGCCTGTTCCCCATCCTTTATATTTTAAAAGGGGTGATGGGTCACACACACAAAAATTTGCATTTTGATGTTTCATGAGTCATGCAGTTATAATATTTTACCTACTGTGGGGTGTAAACAGACCTCTCAGGCCTGTGTGATAAGCTGGCCCTTGAGTTTCATGTAGAAAACAAAAGTGAAAGTGAAAGCCACTCAGTTATATCCGGCTCTTTGCGACACCATGGATTATATAGTCCATGAAATTCTGCAGGTCAAAATATTGGAATGGGTAGACTTTCCCTTCTCCACTCCAAGGGATCTTCCCAAACCAGGGATTGAACCCAGGCCTCCTGCATTGTGGGTGGATTCTTTACCAGCTGAACCATCAGAGAAGCCAAAGAATACTGGAATGAGTAGCCTATTCCGTCTTAATCAGATCTTCCCGACCCAGGAATCAAACTGGAGTCTCCTGCATTGCAGGCAGGTTCTTTACCACCTGAGCTATCAGGGAAGGCCAGAAAACAAAAGCTGTTCTCATAAATAAAGAGGGGAAGGGACTTCCCTGATCGTCTAGTGGCTAAGACTCTGCGCACCCAATGCAGGGGGGAACTGGGTCCTACATACCACAACTAAAGTTCCTGCATGTCACAACTAAGACTGGGACAGTCAGATACACAAACATCAGACAAAACAAAACAGCACTGGACATCGTGAGAAAAGGCAGAGGGCCAACAGGACTGAAATAGGAGGAGCAGGACAGGCTACATAGTTTGCAGGGCCCACTGCAAAATAAAAATGCAGAACTCCTTGTTCAAAGGTATTGAGAATTTCAGGACAGTGACAATAAAGCATTTAACCAAATGTGGGGCCCTGTGTACCTGCAGGGGTCACATGGCCATAAAGCTACCCTGGTGAATGTCAGAGATCAGAAGAGGAGGAGACCCTGCTAGGGTTCCAGTTAAAGAGAGAGTTGGGGCAAGAGGCTTGTCTATTCAAGACTTTTCTCAGTGAAATCACATGCAGTGTGACCTCCTCCTTGAGATCCCTCAAGTCCTCAGAGAGGTTGCAGACTTCCTTATGTGAATGGATTTCTTGTAGAAGCTGGTGAAGTGGGTACCAAGGGGCTGAAACAGAGTAAGCTCTGTGGGTTAGGGGGCAGCTGACAGCTAGTTATTCACTTAATATTTATTTTCAATAAATTTCAAGGGTTTAGGTAAAGAACCCATGTTCAAGGACAAGAAATTTTCTTGTATCATGTAGTATCAAGGGACCGAGTGGCTTTCTGTTTATTTATTTATTAGTGCAGCAGGATGTTTCGTACTTTCACTTTGCTCAGGATGTGCAACTGGGACCAAATCTGGAAGTCCAGAGGTGCTGAATACTTTTATAATGCAAGTCATGAATGGTGGGGGGCAAGACACCCCTTCAGGGTTTATGAAGAGATGGCAGAGTCTCATCAGCCCCTGCCTCACCCCATCCCCGTCTCCCCCTCCTCCAGTCTCCTGGTGGTGGGCGAGAGGTTGACTGGGAGGGCTGCTACAGCTGTCCCTCACTCTTAAACCAAACAACAGAGGTTTCTAGAAAGTCAGACAGAGTGGGAGTCACGAAGTGGGTACTGGCCATGCATTTCTGATAGGTAGCGTGTGTAGGCAGTAGGCTTGCTGGCCTGCGTCTGCCCCAAGTGGGGCAGAGGAGCTTGGAGACAAATGGGGGCAGTGGTGGGGCATCCCAGAAGCAGCTTAAGTCCTGCTTGGCATGACGAGGACCTCTGCCTTTTCTGTAAATCAAGTGGACACGGAGAAGATAGCTGCATCTTCTTTGAATCTTTCTTTCTGGCAGTAAGAGTACAGATGAGATGAGGATGACTGGAAGAGATCAGAAAGCATCCAGGTGTCTTAGGTCACTGACCTGGGCAGTGTGACATTCCCTGAGTGCTTCCCAAAGTACTCAAAAAGTGGAAAAAGTAACATTATAACAAAAAGACCAGACAGGGACTTTTGATTCTCCACCCCCACTCAAAAAACCCATCCCCCTCCCTCACCCACCCAACTTGGAGAAATCAGAAGAGAAGACTGTTTTCCAGAGGCCTACCATTTTTCCCTCCCACCACCCTACCTCAGGGGTGAGAAAGGGGAGGAAAGAGGAAGAGAGAAGGAGCAGCCTTGCCTTTTTCTGGCTTCACGTCCTCCCAGCCCCCAGCCGCCCCCCCCCCCACCACGGGGGAGGGGAAACTTTGATTTGGCTATG